>OX453252.1:8260272-8683770 GCA_949709985.1 Luffia ferchaultella | reverse complement strand
GAAGTATAGTCAAGGAGTGATTAGAGAGAAGTTGAAAGAACTGATAAAGAAAGTATGGAGAGTGAAGGATTCCCGGAGGAGGAGGAGAGTAGGGATAATAGCACCAATTTTGGAAAAAAGCGAATGTGGAGCAAGTACAGAATTATAGAGGCGTTATACTGCTAAATACAGCAAACAAATTGTATGCAGCAGTGTTGGCGGAGAGACTAACAAAAGATGTAAAGGACAAAAACATTTTACCAGAATCACAAGTGGTCTTCAGAAAAGGAAGGGGGATTATGGACAATATATATTTATTATATCATGGTATAGAAAGAATATTAGAAGAAGGGGTAAAGCAATAGGTTTTTTCATGGATTTTAGAGCAGCTTTGAAGCAATGAAGGAAGAGGGGATAAGAAAAGGACTGATTGAGAGGATTAAGGAAATATATGCCGCTGGTAAAAATTTCATTATTACATTGTTGTAATATTGTAATACCAAGATATAAGTATTACCTACCTGTTTTACCTACACCTGCCCACGATATGGCTATCGAAGAAATCTAAAATGGTTTTTGATACGTGAAGTGCATGTCAGTAGTGTAAAATTGGGGAGTCTGGCTCACATTTTGTATGGTATATAATTGGGGAGTCTGGCTCACTTTTTCGTTATTTGCTGAAAACCGTGGTCCGTTTTAAAAGTCTCGCTTCGCTCTCACGGACCATGGTTTTCAGCAAATAACGAAAAAGTGAGCCAGACTCCCCAATTATATACCATACAAAATGTGAGCCAGACTCCCCAATTATATACTACAAAAACCGTGGTCCGTTTTTAAAGTCTCGCTTCGCTCTCACGGACAACGGTTTTTCTGCAAATGCTAAATGAACCAGAGTTCTCAATAATTTTTCTCGGAAAACACGATCTCTCATTTTGAGGTGAAAGAAATTTTATAAAACACTCACCGTTACGACAACCGATAACTTTAAACACATGACAAATTTCAACACCAACAAAATTTTTACTCTTAAATATTTTACTATAAGTCACAACACGACAACACGAGTTGATTGCAGGACGTCGATTTACTAAATGGTAAATCAAGTATGTCCCTACTCTACACCTAATCCCAATTAAAAAACCGGATAAGTCCGTTTAGCATATATTATTGAATTTTACTTAATAAGTAGATGAAAAGAAATATACTTCTCACTAGAACTATAATAATTTTTTTATAACAACTTTGTCACCTAAGATTAACTAAATTATTTAAAAACTTATGCATTAATGATTACGCTGTTTTTTTTTTATTCGATTGTATTTATTTCATTAGAACTACAATAATTTTTTACAACCTTTTTTCTCGTATAAATTGCTTAATTAATTAAAACTATAAAATGTTTTCTTACTTAATATTATTGCTGTAATATCGTATTCAATTTAACTTTAAAAAAATATTTTGAAATACAGATTTAGACCCTTTCGGAAACAGAATACTTACACACTTCCATTAAAAGTAATAAGGACTTTTGTTCCAAATTATGAATGAATTATTGTTTTGACAAAGACACGTGTATGGTACAGTTAACAATACGTTTTATCAGCGTTTGAGAAGTTACAATTTTATTATTTAAAAGAGTCTATTTATGAAATAATATAATAAACTTTAATAGAATAAACATAAATGACGATCAAGTAATTGTTCACGACTTTATTAATAAATACTAACTGACTGAAAAAAAAAAGCTGATGACATATTTTGCAAATTTACAAAAAAAAATTAAAATATTATAAAATATTTGTATGTATAGAAACTTAAAAAGTTTTTTTTGATGTTGTGTAATGATTAAATAATTTAAATTAAAAAATATTTTTTATATTTCTCGTTGACTGTATACATCACACATCAAATGTTTCATTAACAAGTGTTTCACTGTGTCAAGACTTTGGTTTCAAATTATGAATGAATTATTGTTTTGACAAAGACACGTGTATGGTACAGTTAACAATACGTTTTACCTGCGTTTGAGAAGTTACCATTTTATTATTTAAAAGAGTCTATTTATGAAATAATATAATAAACTTTAATAGAATAAACATAAATGACGATCAAGTAATTGTTCACGACTTTATTAATAAATACTAACTGACTGAAAAAAAAAAAGCTAATGTCATATTTTGCAAATTTACAAAAAAATTAAAATATTATAAAATATTTGTATGTACAGAAACTTAAGAAGTTTTTTTGATGTTGTGTAATGATTTAATAGTTAAAATTAAAAAATATTTTTTTTATATTTCTCGTTGACTGTATACATCTAACATAAATGTTAAGAATGTTTCATTGTTTTAACTATGACACGTGTAAGTTTTTCGTATCTTTAACCCTGAACGAACAAAAATGCTTTGTACATGCAAAGTGCTAAAAATGGCTTTAGGAAATAAGTTTCTCATGTTTTATGATTTTCAAGTCTCGACTTGCGTTTATAAAACGGAACTGGGTTACGATAATTTTTTTCTATCATGTTTTTATAGTTTTGTTTTTAAACCTTGAAGACAGTTCACACGTGTATCGAAGCGTATATAAACCATACTCCAAGCTTATTCGACACCAGTCTACGATAGGCGAAGTTCCTAGTAGTAACAAAAATACAAAGTGTTCTTGCAAAAACCAAGCACCAAGTAATACTTCAGTGGTACCATGGCTGAAATGTGAGTATAAAAATGTAGGTATATTACATTATTTTCAAACTTTTATAAATATTCATTATATTTTTTATAAAATAATCAATTGTTATTTCATGTTTTTTATAGCATTAATTTTTTACTGATTATACTACGTTGAAAATTGTGTTTAAAAATTTGATTACGATATTAACATTCTATATAAATTATGGTTGTGATTTTTACGTAGGTGAAAGCATGCATGATTATAATAGAAGCGCAAAAATATGTGTGTTTTTTTTTCTTTTATAAATACACATTATATTTTTATGAAAATGCTCATTTGTTACTTTATGTTTTACGTTAATTTGAACTGATTATATTACATCGATTATTGTGTTAAATTAATTACGATATTAGATTTTCTATAAAAACTACGACTTTGATTTTTAGGTAAAAGTCTCCACGATTGTAATAGATATTTCATGTTTTTATAGCACTAATTTTTTACTGATTATACTACGTTGAAAATTGTGTTTAAAATTTGATTGCGATATTAACATTCTATATAAATTACGGTTTTGATTTTACGTAGGTAAAAGCATGCATGATTATAATAGAAGTGGAAAAATATGTGTTTTTTTTTTCTTTTATAAATACACATTATATTTTTATGAAAATGCTCATTTGTTATTTTGTGTTTTACGTTAATTTTAACTGATTACATTACATCGATTATTGTGTTAAATTAATTTTCTATAAAAACTACGACTTCGATTTTTAGGTAAAAGCCTCTACGATTGTAATAGAACTGGGAAAAAAAATTGTATATTGCGTAATTATTTTAAGTGGTCTTGTTTTTTATTTGTTATAGAAACCTTCCAACTATATTCGATTCTGATGAGGGTTTATCGTCGATATCACCTAGTACATCTAAAAATTTAAAACGCAAATCATCTAAGAAATGTTTAAAGAAAACACGCACCGATTTCATGAAGGATCTTTTCGGAGACGAAAGTGATACTGAAATATGTGTGAAGAAAACTGAATTATCGGGTATTTTATGGAAGCGAGTTGCTAATGGAATGACAAAACAGACTGAAAACAATGCGAATGGGGAATTCTTTTTGGAATTAAAACTTTACTATACGTCCGAAATCGAGAAATTACCAGATGATACTCGTTGGAAATTCGCTTTGATAAATACGAAAATTAAATTACAAAGAGAGTCTGATGACTTTAAATATTTGCAACGTCTTTTATTGAACATAAAAGAGAAATTTGCAAAATCTGAAGCACAATTTATTCCTGAAAAGAAAAAGTAAAATATTATTTTCTTAAACTTACCGATTTAAATAACGTGTTATTTTCATACTTTATGTATTTCGTGTAATAGAATATAAGCCTACATTGTAATCAGTGTATTTTTTAATTAAAGGTAAAAATTAGATTTTCTCTGAATTATCGGGTATTTTATGGAAGCGAGTTGCTAATGGAATGACAAAACAGACTGAAAACAATGCGAATGGAGAATTCTTTTTGGAATTAAAACTTTACTATACGTCCGAAATCGAGAAATTACCAGATGATACTCGTTGGAAATTCGCTTTGATAAATACGAAAATTAAATTACAAAGAGAGTCTGATGACTTTAAATATTTGCAACGTTTTTATTGAACATAAAAGAGAAATTTGCAAAATCTGAAGCACAATTTATTCCTGAAAAGAAAAAGTAAAATATTATTTTCTTAAACTTACTGATTTAAATAACGTGTTATTTTCATACTTTATGTATTTCGTGTAATAGAATATAAGCCTACATTGTAATCAGTGTATTTTTTAATTAAAGATAAAAATTAGATTTTCTAGGTTTAAGTATAAATTAACAAGCAATGCTTACAAAGTAAATAGTAGATAACTTGGTTTACATATGGTATTGTATTACCTATTTTTTTTTTTACTTTGGATGCAATCTGATAAAACTACATATTTTGATTTTATTATTGTGCACTACGATATTTTATTAATATGACGAATAAAATATATTGTAATATTTGTGGTATAAATGTTACAAAGAAAATATACTATGCTCATCTTAGAACAAACTTACATAAAAAAAATTGTTTGTTACAAAGCCACATTGATAATGTACGGCTTATAAATTCGGCATTTAAAAACAGACTACTTTCTTTTAGAATAGATGGTATTCATGATAGGTATTTACTTCCAGAAGATTTTTTAAATGATGTACGAGTTTCGGTGAATAAGTTAATTAAATATATTCTTCATCAACATAATAGCTGTAAAATAAATTTTGAATTGTTTTGTTATTATTCTTTACCACACCAAATAAAGACCGAGTTGAAATCATTTACAGTGAAGTATAAGAAATTTTATCACAATACTGATATCAATGAATATTATAACCATGTTAAAGCTACACTCATTCGGAAATGTAGCGAATTTCAATTAAAAGATTCGGGTTGGTTTATTTCCAGTGTATCTCATCTTGAAATGAATATAAATAAATACACACCATTACGAGGGGGTTCTTACATACCATTACCTAAAAATATTCAGAGTACGAAAAGTTGTTTAAACATTAAAAACACTGACTCTCATTGTTTTTTATGGTGTGCAGTTGCATCTTTATTTCCAGTGAAAAAAAATGGTACACGCACTGCATCATATCCAGATTACAAACAAATATTTAAAATAGATGGGATGAATTTTCCTCCTACTAATAGAGATATAAAGATATTCGAAATGAATAATCCAACATTTACAGTAAATATTTACGGATTAGATTCAAAAAATCAACTTGTAGGCCCGCTCTACAAGACAGAATATCGTAGTATAAACCATATTAATTTATTATATATAGAAAATTCTCAACATGGGCATTATTGTTTAATAAAAGATTTTGAACGGCTTATTAGACACCAAGTAACGAGGCATAAAGGCAAAATATATTTTTGTGATGAGTGTATGTTATTTTTTTCCTCATATGATAGTATGGAGATGCATAATTGTGCTCGAATTAAAACGGTATTGCCCAGACCTGGTACAATCTTACAATTCACTCACTACGAGAGATTGCAACGTATTCCTTTCGTTATCTATGGTGATTTCGAAACTATGTTATTACCTCTTAATAACAACCAGAACTGTGAAACTAAATACACAAAATTAACAAAAAGACACGTACCAATAGCATTTGCTTATTATATATGTTGTGCATATGATTCGAGTTTAAATAAATTCATTTCATATCGAGGAAAAGATTGCGTTCATATATTTGTAAAGTCATTAACGGAACATGTTAACGAAATTCATAGAATTAATACGACTGAAAAGAAAAAAATGATTCCGTTATCATTGCAACAACAAATTGAATACAATAGCGCCACTCACTGTTATATATGTAATAATTTACTATTGGGTGATGTAGTTCGCGATCACTGTCACAGAACAGGCGTATACAGAGGCGCAGTACACTCACATTGTAACTTGCTTTTAAAGACTTGTACGTTCATTCCATTTTTCTTTCATAACTTAGCGGGGTATGATTGTCATTTATTTATAAAAGAGCTTAGTGAATCTGATGGCAGGATAGAGGTGATACCTAAAGGGAAAGAAAAATATATTTCTTTTACTAAATTCATAAAAAATGTATACGATGTTCGTGAGTCATATATTCCTCTCAGATTTGTTGATTCTTGTCATTTTCTCAACACGAGTTTAGATAAATTATCTAAAACATTAGAGTATGATAAATTCTTGAATCTCAGACGCTTTTTCTCTGATAAAAATAAATTTCGATTAGCATGCCGTAAGGGAGTGTATCCGTACGAATATATGGATAGTTTAGATAAATATAATGAAACAGTATTGCCACCGAAACAAAGTTTTTATAATACTTTAACATCAAATCATATTTCAGACGATGATTATAAACATGCTTTTGATGTATGGGAAAAATTTTCCATATGCAATTTAGGACAATATACTGATTTATATTTAATGATCGATGTTCTATTATTATGTGATGTATTTGAAAATTTTCGTACTGTTTGCCAAAAAAATTATAAACTAGATGCAGCTTTTTATGTAACCGCTCCTAGTCTTAGCTGGGACGCAATGCTTTTAAATACTGGTGTAAAATTAGAATTAATTTCTGACATTGAAATATATCAAATGCTTGAACAAGGCATCCGAGGCGGATTATCACAGTGTTCTTTACGATATGCAAAAGCTAATAATATTTATACTGAAGACTACAGGGAAGATAGACCAAATACTTATCTTTTATATTTAGATTGTAATAATTTATATGGATACGTGATGATGAAAAACTTACCGATTTCAGAATTCAAACTTTTACAAAGTGATGAATTATTATCTTTCGACATAGATTCATGTCATGAAAATTCAGACATTGGATTTATATTAGAGGTTGATTTAATCTATAACGAGGACTTACATGACTCTCACAAAGATTTACCATTTGCACCAGAAAAAATGAAACCTCCTGGAGGAAAGACTTATAAATTGATCGCAAATCTGTACAATAAATATCACTATGTTATTCATTATATGCATTTAAAACAGTGTTTAAATCATGGTTTGATATTGAATAAAATTCATAAAATTCTTTCATTTAAACAAAGTAATTATTTAAAACAATATATAGATTTGAATACAAGTTTGCGTCAATCCTCACAATCTACGTTTGAACAAGATTTTTTTAAATTGTTCAATAATTCAATATTTGGAAAAACTTTAGAAAACAAGCGGAAGCAAATATCTGTAAAATTAGTTGATCGATGGAGTGATGAAAAAAATTACACAAATAAATACATAGGTGCTGAAAAATTGATTGCTCAACCAAATTTTCATAATGTATCAATTTTTTCTGAAAATTTCGCAGCAGTTCAGATGGACAAGTCGGAAATTTTACTTGACCGTCCTATATACATAGGATTTACTGTACTAGAATTAAGTAAATCCCATCTTTATAGCTTTCACTATTCTTTTATTAAACCAAAATATGGGGATAGAGCACAACTGTGCTACACCGACACTGACAGTTTATTATATTACATAATACCTACAAATGATTGTATTTATAAAGATCTAAAAGAAAATCTTGAATTATTTGATACAAGCAATTTTAGTAGGAACAATATTTATGATTTACCACTAGTAAATAAAAAGGTACCAGGTCTGTTTAAAGATGAATTAGGAGGGACAATCGTTGATGAATTTGTAGGTTTAAGATCTAAACTATATTGTATAAAAACCGAAAACGATGAAATCAAAAAGGCAAAGGGAGTTAGCAAAGCAGTGTTAAATCTTTTAACTACAGACGAATACAAATCTACTCTTAAAACTAACAATACATTGCGCTCATGTATGAATGTATTTAAATCAATCAAACACACGATATTCTCGCAAGAAGTAAATAAATCCGTGTTGAATGCTAATGATGATAAAAGATTAATAATTGATAAATATAACACATTGCCTTGGGGACATTACAAATTATTTTAAGTATGCTATGTACAAATATATCTGATATTTTTTATAACCAAAGTGTACATCTATAAAAATATGTATGTATTTTTACCATTAAATTAAGTATATTACTGAGTTCATCTCTGTTTTTATTTCATAACCCTATAATTCTTTAAGAGACTACAACGTTTATGCTGAATAATGATTCACCATAATAATAATAATAATAAATATTATTATCGAAAGAGAAAAAAAGGTTTTGGATTTTTCAATGATATGCTGAATAAATTACCGTTTGAGCTACATGTACCCGGTTATCAGTTTTGCGGTCCTGGAACTAAACTCAAAGATCGATTAGCACGAGGTGATATGGGTATTAATCCACTTGATTCAGCTTGTCGCGAACATGATATAGCGTATTCGAAAAACAGAGATAATGTTCATATGAGAAATCAGGCTGATCGTATGCTAGCATCAAAAGCGATGAAACGAGTATTTAATAGAGATGCATCAATGAGTGAAAGAGCAGTTGCGTTAGGCATTGCGTCCGCGATGGGTGCCAAGTCAAAATTAGGTCTTGGTATCACAAATAAAAATAAAACAAAGAAAAAAATTAAAAGATCAAAGAAACCTTTCAAGCATGTTATTAAAATAGCTAAATCATCTATGTCTAAAGGATCTGATCCTATAAAATCTGCACTGAATGGTGTTCGTAAAGTGATTCGTCAAGTAGGAGGGAAAAAAAATATCAATTGTCCTAGAATTTTACCTCTGCCACAAAAAATTGGTGGAGTACTTCCTTTTTTAATACCACTTTTTGCTGGATTAAGTGCAACAGGTGCTTTGGCTGGTGGAGCTGCTGGAATCGCGAAAGCAGTCAACAATGCTAAAAATGCTGTAGAACAACTTAAAGAACAAAAAAGACATAATGAAAAAATGGAAGCGATATCTTTAGGAAAAGGAATGTTTCTTAAACCTTATAAGAAAGGTTTAGGTATTTATATAAAACCTTCAAAAAACTATTAACACTACCAAACAGAGCTCTTACAAATATTGATTTAACAAAATATGCTAGAATTTTAAATATTCCTAACTTTAGAGGTGTTTTTATGAGAAATGATTTACCTAACTCACCTCCTTGGACACATGAATCTGGTATAATAAACTTAGATAGTAAAGATGGTCCTGGAACTCACTGGGTAGCTTATAAGAAAAAAAACAATTGTGTCTTTTATTTTGATAGTTTTGGAAATTTACCACCTCCATCAAATTTATTATCATATTTAAAAGTGCAAAATGTAAAATACAATTATAAAAAATATCAAAGCTTCAATACATTCAATTGTGGACATTTGTGTCTTAAATTTCTTAGTGATAATTTAACTTAAATATATATCAGAACGTCAACTCATTATAGATTCAGTCATGAGTGAATCATGGACATTAACGTTAAGCGGTGTTGGACCCGTTTTAGAAGCACAATATTTTCCTCCTATTGAATTATCATCAAAAAACTATGTGCTTGGTTTAGTAGAATTCTTGACTTTTAATTCCATTCCCAATATCGATGAAAGAAATAACAAATTCTATATCGATGACAAAGTTATTGTAATTCCACCAGGTAGTTACGAAATCGAAAACATTGAAAAATATTTAACTGATGCATTAGATAAATTTAATATTTTCATATCGATAAAGCCTGATGAAAATCAATTGCGATGTAAAGTGAGATGTAGTAAAAAAGTTGATTTTACCCATAAAGATTCTTTGGGAAATTTGTTAGGATATTCTCCTAGAATTCTAGATCCAAACGTTGATTATTTATCAGATATACCTGTTTCCATAATCAAAGTAAACGCTTTGCGAGTAGAATGTAACATAACAGGAGGGGCGTATATTAATTCTAATCAAGCTCACATTATTCACGAATTTTTCCCCACGGTTCCACCTGGATATAAAATAGTAGAAGTACCATCGCAAGTCATTTATCTTCCTGTTATGGTTAAGGCAATACATAATATTCAGTTGAAAATAGTCGATCAAGACGGAGATCTAGTAAATTTCCGAGGAGAAATTATAACAGTGCGATTACATCTTAAGTCAATAGCATAGAATGGGTGTGGTTTATAACAGTAAAACCTATTCATATAATAACAACAGAAAATGGGTTTATCCACCCACTCGAGTTCGACCATTGAATCGGTTAACACATCGGAACATACAATTTCTAAAAGGGCTTGGCTTAAGACTTGTTTCAAACTCAATAAAAACAAAATAAAACTTAAATTTTTCTGTTTAATCTGCATTTTACCATGGAAGAACAAGAAGAAATTTTAAATATACAAAAAAGTGTATTATTCGATGAATCAATAGAACATTACGAGTTTCATGCTCATCGTCCATATGCATTAACCACTTTCAACAACAATGATGAAATTCGCATTACTGTTCAACATCAAGATGCTTGTATACTACCCAGCAAAAGCTTTCTACATCTTACCGGAAAACTTATGAAGAGCAATGGTGAGGTTAGCGTTAACACGAATCTCGTAAATATGGGATTATGCTTTTTGTTTGAAGAATTACGTTATGAGTTAAATGCTGTTGAAATTGATCGCAATAAAAACGTTGGTTTAACAAGCCTTATAAAAA
The DNA here is from genome assembly GCA_949709985.1 of Luffia ferchaultella. NCBI lineage: Eukaryota > Metazoa > Arthropoda > Insecta > Lepidoptera > Psychidae > Luffia > Luffia ferchaultella. Next base: position 8,672,959 of record OX453252.1, on the reverse strand, counting down.
CATTCATTTCCGCTAGCCCAAATCAAACTACATATCTTGATAATGCTGGATGGAACACAAATACAACTAAGGACATTGTTGATACCAAAGGATATTTTGATGTCTCGATTCCACTCAATTTGTTACTCGGGTTTGCAGAAGATTATAATAGAGTAATAGTGAATGCAAAACATGAACTTATTCTTACCAGAGCTAATACAGACGTAAATGCGATCGTACAATCAGAAAAAAATGTTGATAAAGATGTAAAAATATCCATTTCCAAAATAGAATGGTTAATGCCATATGTTAAATTGTCCGACTTTGCAAAAGTAAATTTACTTAATTATATCGTCAAAGATCCTCCTATACAAATAAGTTTTCGGACTTGGGAACTATATGAATATCCATTATTACCTACGACTACAAACCATGTATGGGTTGTAAAAACATCTACACAACTAGAGAAACCTCGATACGTTATCTTAGGATTCCAAACGGGTCGAAAGAATATACACACAAAAGATGCAAGTTTCTTCGATCATTGTGACATTCGTGACGTTAAATTGTATTTAAATTCTCAAACATACCCTTACGTTAACCTTAATATTGATTTCGAACGAAACCAATATTCACTGTTGTATGATATGTATGCTCAATTTCAAAGCTCTTACTTTGACAAGAACAGGTGTAAACCATTATTGTCAAAAAAGGAATTCAAGGAAATGGCTCCACTTGTTGTATTAGATTGTTCCAAACAAAATGAAACATTAAAAACAGGACCTGTAGACATACGTATAGAATTTGAATCAGAAAAACAATTTCCTCTGCAAACATCTGCTTATTGTTTAATCATACACGATAGAATAATTGAGTACAATCCAATCAGCAGCGCAGTACGCAAATTGTTGTAAAGTAGAGTGGTTGTGTGTTATTTTATATTAAATCAAAATGGAAATATTCAATTTATGTGAGAAAGACATTGAAAAAATACCTATAGATATATTAATCAAACGTTATGGTCACTACATTCATTTATTGTATCATAATGATCGACTACCCAAATCAGTGTTGGATAATGATGATGTGAAGCCTTATTATACTCCTTGCACTATTCATTCTTACGGTGATAATACATCAAACGATCAAGATGAACTCGATAGTCCACTTTTCATGCAAGCGTATTGTAAATTGTGTACGAAGAAAAAAGTATTCAAAACCGATTGATAATTTTTATTTTCTAATTTTGTTAACAATTACCTAATAAATTTTTTACCCATATTTTATGTTTTTTATTTTATATACATAAACTATATACAAATGATTTCTTATTCAGTTTGCTACATCATGAGGTTCATAAAGCAACAAACCGTATTACCTGTAGAGAACCTTGATAATCTTATTGTACCTACCACATCAGAAAAAAACCGTCGACATGGTAAACTATTACCTAATAGCATAAGATCGATTTTTTGCGGTCCCTCCAACTGTGGGAAAACAAATGCTTTGTTAGCGATTATTACACACATGAATGGATTAAGATTTTCGAATATTTACATTTATTCAAAATCCATACATCAATTAAAATACGAACTTCTTAAGAAAGTAATTGCTACTGTTAGTGATATTGGTTACTATATTTTTCAAGAAAATGATGAAATAGTGAAACCTAAAGATATTCTCCCTGGTTCCATCATTATTTTTGATGATATTGTTTGTGAAAAACAGAATAATGTAAAGGAATACTTTTGCATGGGGAGACATCAAGATGTTGATTGTTTTTATCTTTCACAAACTTACTGTTGTGTTCCTAAGCATTTGATTCGTGACAATACTAATTTATTAGTAATATTTAAACAAGATGATTTAAATTTAAAACACATTTACGATGAGCATGTAAATAGTGACATGACTTTTAAAGAATTTAAGAAACTATGTTTTAAATGTTGGAACGTAAAATATAGCTTTGTTGTCATTGATAAGGAGAGTTCTTTAGAAAACGGTCGATATAGGAAAGGGTTTGACACCTTTATAAATATAAAGAGTCCACATTAGTTATAACCAGTTGCAGTTTGTCGTACTAAACACAAACACCATGGAAGTTCAAAGTATTAAAAAACAACAGGACACTTTACGTAAAATCAGAAAGCTTGGCAATGTGATAAGAAAAAAGCATAAATTATTGAAATTGCATAGAAAAAACACAGAAAACACTTTAAACGAAGTCTTTAGACCTTTGACTACTTCTTTAAAGAAAATTAGTGTCACTACACCGAATATTGCACCTAAGAAGGAAGAAGAGCATAAAGAAAATAATAAATATGATGAGCACTATGTAACACATAAAAAAGAAACAGAATCCATGAATACAACTTCAAAAGATGAAAAAACTACTAATATCGATGGTGATGATGATGATTCATTCTTTGACGTAGAAGAACATGAAGAAGAAGAAGAAAACGATTCTTTACAAAAACCAAATCACAGTATTTTATCATATTTATCTTTATTAAAATCTAAAAATCATAAAGATTTAGATCAAATTTATGGTGTGAGACAATTAAAGGGAAAACGCTTAATGTTAGGAAATACACCTATCTATTTTGAAAAAGACAAAATTCTAATAGCAAACAAAAATTATCCCGCTACAGTTGGTTTATTAGAATTGATTTTCAAAAAAGTACCTAACAATAATGCTATAATAGATAGTGATATTGAAAATTACGCAGAAATCATTACAGCTACTAATGCGCATCGTAAACATTTTAAAGATGATGGTGCTCTCCGTATAAACAATACCCCAAAATATATTAACATAATTTCGAGGTTCGCTAATGAAAAGATAGGTAGTGGGGTTTCTAACAATAATACCTTATTACCCACCAATATGTCAACTCCTAGAGTTGGTTTGAATTTCAATTATGTGTATTGGGATAATCCTAATGAGTTGGTAGATCGTTTACGACTTCTATTAGCATCAAGAGCGGCTAGCGGTTATGTCACCCATTCCAATGAAATAATTTCAATCCTAGAGGAATTGCGTGAAGCTAACATTATTTATTAACAAGATTTATCAACTATTTAATCATTCTCTCGAAGTATCTTGAGGAAGTACAATGAGTGTAGACGTATTTGGACGTCAATTATCTAAATCTTCAACAGGACGCCGTGGACCACAAGGAGAAGGATTTAAAATTAATATTGAGGGGAATTATGATATTGAAAATAAACGATTGTGCAATGTGGGAGATGCTTTAGGAGACAGTGATGGTGTATCTTTAAAAATTGTGACAGGATTATTGTCCAATGAAATAAATATTATAAGACGTGAATATAATGAAAGATTTGATCAGTTGACTATCGATAATAATGAAATGAAACAAATATACTATTATTTAAAAACTCACTTAGACACAGTAAAAGAGAATTTAGAAAAAGACATTACCATCAATCATAACCTTTCTAAAACACATTCTAATACATTAACAAACATAGATCAAAGATTAACAGCATTGGAAAATACAAATAAATTATGAATAACTCCTACAAGACTTTAATTGCTGAAGAATTACATCGTGCTGCTCGTAGAAATTATCAACGACGTCACGTTGATATACGGGGATTAGATGAGACATGGCAAGCTGATATTGTTGATATGCAATCATATGCTTCTGTAAACGATAATTATAAATACATTCTAACGGTAATCGATAATTTTTCAAAATTTGGTTGGGCTGTGCCTTTAAAAACAAAAAATAGTAATAATGTTACCCAAGCAATGTTATCAATATTTACTACATCTGGTAGAATACCAAAAAATCTTCAAGTTGATAATGGTACCGAATTCTACAATTCTTTATTCAAAACACTTATGAATAGATATTCCATCAATATGTATTCTACTTATAGTAATTTAAAGGCTTCAATCTGTGAACGTTTTAATCGAACCTTAAAAAACAAAATGTGGAAGCGATTTACAGCGAGAGGTAGTTATCGATGGATAGATATTTTAAATGAATTATTAGATTCCTACAACAACAGTACACATAGAACTATAGCACTGAAACCAATAAATGTAAATAGATCGAACGAGAAATCAATATTAAGAAATATTTATAATAACAACGATAAGATGATGTTTAAAAAGTCTCAAAAATTAAAAATAGGCGATAAAGTGAGAATAAGTAAATATAAACATGTTTTTGAAAAAGGTTATACACCTAACTGGACTACTGAAATTTTTACTATAACCAAAGTTAATAATACTAGACCTGTTACTTATCAACTAAAAGATTATTTAAATTCACCAGTTCAAGGTTGCTTTTACAAAGAAGAGCTTTCAAAAACGAAATATCCTGATATTTATCTAATTGAAAGAGTTATAAAAAAAAGAGGAAATAAAATATTAGTAAAATGGTTGGGATTTGATGGTACACACAATTCATGGATAAATATAGATGATTTGTAAATTATACTTGTCTAAACTTGTTTCAACGCTGAAATTACGTAATTTTATTGCGAGAGTAGGTTAGTCATTCTGCTGGCTAGTCGCTCACGAGCACTTGAATAATCTACACGTATTCGAATATTTAAGAAATCTCAAACAATTATGGAACTTATTATGGATATACAATGTTTTGTAAATGGAAAAAATGAATTGATCGTGAAAGAACTAGCGGTTGCATCTGTTGAAGACAAAGAAGACAAAGAATATTGTATACTATTTAAACCACCATATCCTTGGTATAATTTGTCTGCAAAATGTCGATCCACGAATTCATGGCTAACAAGAAACTATCATGGTATTTCGTGGGACTCTGGAGAAATAGATTATACACAACTCAACACAATAATAAATAACCTAATAAAAGAAGCTACATGTATATATGTTAAAGGCTTACAAAAAAAAATATGGTTTGAAGACTATATCAAGCAACTCGAAGACAAACGAATTGTAAATATAGAAGACATAGGATGTCCACCTTTACGAGAACTTCGTACGGACGTTTATGGACATCATCAGGCTTGTCACAGATACATTAATCAAGTAAATATTAATTGTGCGTTACAAAATGTAATAGAAATTAAGAAATGGTATAATTCTTTTTATAAAAATGAAAAATAAACCTATTTTACATTCAATAATTTGTTTTATTTCTTGTAAACCTTCTCTACATAGTTTCAATTAATTATGTATTTTTTATTCGTAAATATCAAAATATGAATTATGTTTGTATTATAGTCAAGAAATGAAATGCGTTTGTAGGTTGATGGAGCATAAATTTTACACGTTTAGAAATTATCTGTCTAGTTCATTTGTCGTTTTTTTTTTTTTTTTTTTTACTGAGATCGTGTTTTCCGAGAAAAATTATTGAGAACTCTGGTTCATTTAGCATTTGCAGAAAAACCGTTGTCCGTGAGAGCGAAGCGAGACTTTTAAAACGGACAACGGTTTTTGTAGTATATAATTGGGGAATCTGGATCACTTTGTATGGCTATAAAATTGGGGAGTCTGGCTCACTTTTTCGTTATTTGCTGAAAATCGTGGTCCGTGAGAGCGAAGCGAGACTTTTAAAACGGACAACGATTTTCTGCAAATAACGAAAAAGTGAGCCAGGAAAAATTATTGAGAACTCTGGTTCATTTAGCATTTGCAGAAAAACCGTTGTCCGTGAGAGCGAAGCGAGACTTTTAAAACGGACAACGGTTTTTGTAGTATATAATTGGGGAATCTGGATCACTTTGTATGGCTATAAAATTGGGGAGTCTGGCTCACTTTTTCGTTATTTGCTGAAAATCGTGGTCCGTGAGAGCGAAGCGAGACTTTTAAAACGGACAACGATTTTCTGCAAATAACGAAAAAGTGAGCCAGACTCCCCAATTTTATAGCCATACAAAGTGAGCCAGACTCCCCAATTATATACTACTCTTAACCTTGTGTTTCATTGAACTATTGACCATTGAAGGTGCATCGTGAACAACAGCGAACGAGTCGGCATACCATCCCCGACAATTATCAAAGAGACAGTCAACTATATGCCACAATCCGGATTTCGTTTCGATAACACCCTGACAATCGGTTGTGCCACGCTGTGCCGGTCCCGGTGTATCTTGTTCGATTTAGGTTGGTGTGAGGGCGGCCGGCGGTCTCCTTCCATTGAGCGGGTATTTGTTGACAAAATGCGGGTGGCATGCGGGGTACAGGGGGACGCCGCACGCGCCCCCGCACTGCAGTCGCGCACGCGCGCCCGCGCCCCGCGCACGCTGCAAGATGCACGTTGCACCGGACCACGCCGCCGCGTGCCCGTGTTTACACCGGCGGCGTACTGTCACTGCGAGAGTGCAATCACCGGGCCGGTGTCAACACGCTGGGAGTGCGTCCTCATCACTATGGACCTTGTATCGTAATGTTTATGCCGTCGCGGCCATCGTTGCACTCACGTAAGTCGATGCATGTGTTGGTATTTGCGTGCGTGGAATGCAACAACATACATTCGCAGAAACTGCACTCTAGCGCAGGACGCGACGACGCTTTAACTCAACTAAGTACAATGTGAAAACGTCTTTTGTTTGGCTAAAGCTACTGGTATACAAAACCGGTAGCTGAAACTGCATTAAGACGACGTGGCGTCCCTCCCAAAAATTAAGCCGGTAGCACCTAATAAAAGACATCAACGCAGCAGAGGTACATCAATTTACCTTACGATTTTATCTTATATTACTTCACGATCATATTATTTATTCTCAAAGCTACTGCCAAGCGAAAGTTTGTCGACTTTGAAGACATTTAAATACGGTACAAATTTATTTCATGTAATAAAACGATACGGGTTTTTTTGATTAATTGTATTCAAATTTAAAATTATAAATATTAAGGACTTTGTTTCACATATAGTAAAGTGTACGACACTCAACTCATGTATTACACCAATCTTCCACGACTTAATAATATCTACTTACCTATATGATGAAAATTACAACAAGGTAAGTCAACCTAAACATAAATTATGTTCAATACGTAGACGATTGAAGATTTTTATTATTGCGAGGTCTGTCTTTTGTTATAACTATTTACATACCTACATTAGGTTTATTTGGGAGCAACATCATTACAAACATTTACATCCTATTTGTGAACGACTAATGTCTGGCCGCGGCGTCAATTACTTTACTGCTATTTTGTTATCTGAGATGTTAAGTTGGCGAGGAATTTTCCATATTAGATTTTTATATGATTCGTCCATCATGTTTATGTTGTCTGCCACCATAACGAATGCCCTCGCACCACGTGCTTTGTATACAGCGACATATTATCCTTTAGCTCAAGTTAACTTATGTATGACGGATTCCCACATATATATTGATATCTATTATATAAAGTAGACAACTAAAAATTTACCAATAGAGACAAAATTGTAAAATGGAATTTAGGATACATGACAGTTATACGGAATCAATGTGGCGACAAGATGTATTTTATGTTTTAAACGCGGTAGTCGTGTGCCATAACGATAAACTTGAGAAAATTATAAAAATGCGAAAATGGCAATACAATTTTTCTATTATTTCTATTAATAATAACAACCGATTCTTAATAAGTCGTTGATTACCTACTGCTGCTTTCATTTGCGTTCACCGTTAACTATAGTAGGTAGGTAGGTACTGAATGTATTTTGTCTATATGCACATTTATACGTTTAAAAAATCACAGCTTGTGATTTATTTTATTAGACAAAAGTTATAATTTAAAAATTAGATTAGTTTTAATAATTAAAATTAGATTTTTTCATATAATATTCAACTTCGCCAATTTTAGTTTTGCGAAATTGCGATAGGTGGCGTTGTAAGTAGGTACACAAAACTATTTTGCTAAACTTCTATGAAATAATATGAATGCTGTTGTGGGAACAAAAAATCTTTTCATTTCAATTTACAGAACATAAATAATTAATACGTCTAATATTAATTAAATTAATAATATATAACTAAAACTACAAAAGTAAACAAATAAAATATATTTAAGTTTCATGTTATTCCGCCATTGCTATTTACTGCTAAGTACATAGTTTCTTGTCCTACAATTACATCTAAACAAAGACTTTCTTCTACCATTGGAAATAAAACCACAGAATCGCGTCATGTAAAATGGCGGTAACGCGAAATACGCCTGTTGCGTTGAAAATGTACGAAATTAACCGTAAATATTAATTTAAATAAAAGAAATTTTTAATGTTTCTTAAGTATGCGCTAAGAGTATTTCATACAAATCATATTGTAATTGGCTTTATAGATGTACATTCAAAGACTTTAAGTCTCGATTGTGTAGCTGTAAGTTTACTTCGAATAAATAAATAAATAATTAAATATACATTTTGAAATAGGCATTTTTTATATTAAGTGTTTAGCATATTTGAAGTTGTTCAAACATTTGTGGAATTTTAGTTTTCAAAGCTTTGAGGGTGTTATGGCTAGAAACGGCTTGTGTTTCTAAAATATGTATAAAAAATTAGGCAATTTCCGTCTTTGTTCTCAAGCATTCCCAAACATTGCAAAGAATGCCCACCAAAGTTGCCTAGAAAAATCAAGTGTAAATGGGATAGTCACGGCATTGCTTAATTTTTGGTAAACGAGTTATATACATGGTAACAACAAATAATACAGTTACCGTATTGATTTCTACAATGAGATTTCTTTAATAGTAGTCATGTCAATCATCAATCATGAATTTCGAATGAAATTAATGAACGAATTTCATATTTTTCTTTCAAATATCTATACAACCCCACGTTATATATTGTTATTATAATTAAATTATTTCTTTATAAGAACCAAGTATTTCATACGCATCAGTTGGTCCATCGCCTTCACAAACCATTGAACCATTTTGACAAGGCAAAAGTAGTATTGAAGGTGGCTCTCATTCTTTTAGGAAGGGAAACGCACTACATACGACAGACAAAATGTTGATTTACTCACTTCATGTGGAGCTGTAGTAGCCTGAAGCATTGCAAAATTTTAGGGAGGAAATCGCATTCTATATGACAGACAAAATGTTGATTTACTCACTTCATGTAGAGCCATAAGTAGCCTGAAGCATTGCAAAATTTTAGGGAGGGAATCGCATTCTATATGACAGACAAAATGTTGATTTACTCACTTCATGTAGAGCCATAAGTAGCCTGAAGCATTGCAAAATTTTAGGGAGGGAATCGCATTCTATATGACAGACAAAATGTTGATTTACTCACTTCATGTAGAGCCATAAGTAGCCTGAAGCATTGCAAAATTTTAGGGAGGGAATCGCATTCTATATGACAGACAAAATGTTGATTTACTCACTTCATGTAGAGCCATAAGTAGCCTGAAGCATTGCAAAATTTTAGGGAGGGAATCTCATTCTATATGACAGACAAAATGTTGATTTACTCACTTCATGTAGAGCCATAAGTAGCCTGAAGCATTGCAAAATTTTAGGGAGGGAATCGCATTCTACATGACAGACAAAATGTTGATTTACTCACTTCATGTAGAGCCATAAGTAGCCTGAAGCATTGCAAAATTTTAGGGAGGGAATCGCATTCTATATGACAGACAAAATGTTGATTTACTCACTTCATGTAGAGCCATAAGTAGCCTGAAGCATTGCAAAATTTTAGGGAGGGAATCGCATTCTATATGACAGACAAAATGTTGATTTACTCACTTCATGTAGAGCCATAAGTAGCCTGAAGCATTGCAAAATTTTAGGGAGGGAATCGCATTCTATATGACAGACAAAATGTTGATTTACTCACTTCATGTAGAGCCATAAGTAGCCTGAAGCATTGCAAAATTTTAGGGAGGGAATCGCATTCTATATGATAGACAAAATGTTGATTTACTCACTTCATGTAGAGCCATAAGTAGCCTGAAGCATTGCAAAATTTTAGGGAGGGAATCGCATTCTATATGACAGACAAAATGTTGATTTACTCACTTCATGTAGAGCCATAAGTAGCCTGAAGCATTGCAAAATTTTAGGGAGGGAATCGCATTCTATATGACAGACAAAATGTTGATTTACTCACTTCATGTAGAGCCATAAGTAGCCTGAAGCATTGCAAAATTTTAGGGAGGGAATCGCATTCTATATGACAGACAAAATGTTGATTTACTCACTTTATGTAGAGCCGTAAGTAGCCTGAAGCATTGCAAAATTTTAGGGAGGGAATCGCATTCTATATGACAGACAAAATGTTGATTTACTCACTTTATGTAGAGCCGTAAGTAGCCTGAAGCATTGCAAAATTTTAGGGAGGGAATCACATTCTATATGACAGACAAAATGTTGATTTATAGTGAAATAAATACAGCTCAACAGCTAAACTACGTCACTTTGCTATTCGCTTTCTCACTTCATGTAGAGCCGTAAGTAGCCTGAAGCATTGCAAAATTTTAGGGATGGAATCGCATTCTATATGACAGACAAAATGTCAATTTGTGGTTAAAAAAATACAGCTCAACAGATTTTGGGGAGGGAATTGCATTTTAGATATATGACACACAAAATGTTGATTTCTAATAAAAAGAATCTGACTTAGCATAATATCTATGTTCCTTTGGCTTTCTGTTTTATCGCAAGGTGTAAGGCTACACTTACATTTGCAACAAATTGTTTGATTTTTGAATTTGTTTGATCTTTGAAAACAAATTTTGTTAAAGTAAATAAGTACCTATTTTGTTCGAAGATCAAACTTTCAACTAAAACAAGTCTACCTATGCACTAAAAAAAAGCAATATTTACTCTTAAAAATTGCATCTACGAACACAGATTGCGCACAATTTCACAAATGCATACGCAGCCCGAAGAAGCGGGGTAGCAAGTGCTTGAGAGGAAATCACTTCCTATGTCAGATAAAATGTTTATTCTGAATGCAAGGAATTAGCTCAACAGTAGGTAATCGTGATGCGGGCTATGGCACTAGGCGATACGTGAGCAAAACACTATTGTAACAATAAAGTATGATGACCACAAGTATAATGACGTCACGAGATTCTACGTGTTTTTATTGTTTTACCTCTGAATAAAGCTTAACACTATTAATATAAATACACTACAATTTTAAACCTTACATAGAAATGGACCTGAAGCTACCCATGGATTTACTTAAAATATTTCAACTAACTTGAAAGTATGAAGACAGGCATCAACAAAGATGCTGCTGGCCTGGTCTTATATTTGAATCTTGCTGAAACTTCAACTGAAAGTAAGGACTATTAAAAACACCGTTTCGAGTTTGTGTGGTTACCTAAATGAGACGTGTTACTGTTACATTACATCCACACTTTCGGTCATCGCTACAGATTTGACCATTCCCAAATTTTCGAACTAAAGCGCGTTATATTTTATTTAGATTGAATTAATAATTTTAAGAAATTAATTTGATTTTTTTTTAAATTGATTATTATTAGACACAATTACTATTGACAATTGAGGGGTGAGTGGACAAAGGTGTTATCTGAAAAAACAAAATAAATCGACTTTTTGCACGGAATTAGATTTTAAATGATCATAAATCGATTGCGCAAATTTTGATTCGTGGCAAAAATAAAGACCTATAGTAAAAGTATTAACTGACAAACATGCATACATTTCAGACTTGCAAATTTGGTAGGAGCAACATAAAAACATTCATAACTCATTTTGAACTTTTTGTTAGTTAACACCTTTGTCCACTCACCCCTTCAATTCTGAGACTGACATTGTTTTTATAAATATGCAACGGCATTGGCTAAACTTATCACACCCGGGGACGTCACGCTATAAGAATTTCTAATAATATATGTAAATACCGATCTAAAAAAAAATCTAATTGTTTTTTTTTTTAATTGCTTATTCTTTTGAAAAAAAGTATAGATGGACTTTAGTTCAAAAATTTGGAATAGTCGATTGCGATCGAAGAAAAATCAAAAATGTTACGCAGGTTGACAGGTGACGATATGGGATGGCTTTTACAGAGTTACCAAGGACCGTCATATATGGACAAAGTCAGCGCTCAGTTATGTGCACACACCTTTAAATGGTCCTAAACCCCTTTACAAGAATAGAAAAAAATTCCAAGCATTATTTGATAACTGATATTATTTTAATGAAAATCGTTGTAATCAGGTACCAAAGTAACTTTTCTATTATAATTGGAGAAAAAAGAGACATTAATTTTATTTATTCGTATTAATGATACCTAATAATAACAATATAATTCCTTGGAACGTTCCAAAAAAATTTGAAATACATTTATTTCATTATTTTTCAAGATAAGTCAATCCATTCTCCATCCACATGACCGATTGGCCGAGTGGTTGTGGTTTGATACTCTGCGGAGCCAAGGGTAGCGGGTTCGATTCCCGTTCAGGACAAATATTTGTGTGCATGAACATGTCTATTTGTTCCGTGTCTGGGTGTAAAATATCTATTTAAGTATATATTATTTAAAAAAAAATTATTTATCTTTTCTTGAGGACAAAAAACTCGGAGAAGCTTCGAGGTAAACCGCGTCTATTCGGAGACATACCTACTTTGAAATCTGCACGTTATAAAATCTGTTTCAAAGTAGTTGTTACTTATACACAAAACAATATAGGTACAACATATACATGATTGAATGGTAGCAAAGGATAGTTCAGTCCACTATACAGACGGACAGCTGTGACGTCACCACGCCTTTGTAACGGCATATCAAGTTAAACAATATCAGTCATCGACGCGGTCTGAATGCTGTCGCAAGTAAGAACATGTATTAAATGCGAGAACGGCTATCTGTTCGCCCTCCGGTATAGAGGCTGGGTTATAATAGGCGGAGCGCGATGACGTCATCGAGGATTGCCCGAACGGGCAGGACAATGTGCAGACGCTAAAATGACGTCATCGAGGTCGCCTTTGTCAAACTGCTGGCTCGCCGTGCGGACTTAAGACGGTACAGGCTGTGAGTGTCGGTATTTAAGTAGGTATAATATAACACTAAAATATTCTACGTGTTAATGAGCGGTGAGCAGTGCATCGGTGACGTCACTTGTCGGGTCTGCGGAGTGCGGGACAAGAGGGGCGAGGACGCGGTGCCGCGCGCCCGTTCATTGTAGTTTTTCGATTATTGTTTAATTAGGGCGAAGCGGCGGCGTAGCGGCGGGCAGGGGCGACCAAACTACGGCCCGCGGTCCGTAAATGTCTGCCTTCACAGGCAGACGGATTTTACTTTAACTACTTATTATGAGTGTCACATAGATGATTGCGCTACAGTATATACCCATAGTTAAAGATTTTTATGTTTTCTGTAAAATAAAAGAATTTTAAAATGCTTTTACGATCATCATAATTTAAAACAGTTTATTTTTTCTCTCTATTTATATGGGCACAGGTGGACAAATAAAAAGACCATATCAGATTATTTTCTATATAAAACATCTCGTTGCCGAGATAAACAAAAGTCAAAACTGAATAAATATATCTGATGGTCTTCATTGATTCATACGCCAAAATGTGGCGACTTAGGACACAATGTCAAATTAGATATTTATTTACTACCTGTGTATATAGAGTTCATAGTGCGGCGCTATTTTAGAACGAAAATCAAATGGAGGATACAGAATTACTTTAAAGGGTTCAAAGCATTTATGTCCATTACGAGTTGTCTAATATCTTATTAAACGCTGTCGAAATTTTATGTTTAATATACTGGGTAGATACCTTATTTCCTATTATTAATTATATCAAACGAGCAGTCCTTGAACTACACGAACTCATAATTTATAACATTAAAATATTTGGCATCATACTTCGCTAACTCCATCGTTCATGTCTGTGAAACTACAGAAAGCGTTAATTATTAAATGACAAACTATAAATAACAGCCGTTAGATAAGCGTTATCCTGCGTTGTGTGTGTCAACGTCTCGACAATGAGATTTATAAAGTTAGACTATATATCAAAGAGCAAAATGATGACACGGTTTGATCGAGAAATAGGAAAAATATGTTTTTAGTGTAATATTAAATTAAGAGGTGTATAAACTTAATCTGTATCGAAATAGTGTTATCAGCGGGCAGCAGACGGTCCGCGAGTTGAACAGCTCTGGCGCGCTATCTGCGGGCGGCGACCGCGCGCCGGGGGCCCGCGGGGTTGGCGGCGGCGGCGACGGCGGCGCGGGAAAGAGCGCGTAAAAAGGCGAGCGCGGATACAGCGCAGCGCTCCTTTCACGAGGTCGACGGCCGACGGAGGCCCAACTTGGCCCAACTACGCTCCTCGGTGACCCCCAAGTCCTGCTCCCGGCTCCCGACTGGTCCCCGCCTCCGGTCTCGCTTCTCATCTATCTATCACATCACTATATTTAGGCTTCACAGCCAATTCTCAAGGTGGACAACGTGTCACTGCAACCACTAGACAATCGAAAGCGTCGCCGATTCTATTCTCGATCAGGCGCGGGCGCGGGCGCCGACCGCCAACGCCGACGCCGTTCCGAGAAAACAGAAGTGCCGCTGAAACACGGCAAGCTCCAGTGATAAAAGCAGAAAAAGATGTTTACGACTCGCCCACAGCATGTACCCGGTCACATGAGTTTGCTGAGAGGCGCCCTTCGCTAGGATTTGTTCTCCTTTGCCTCTTTATATTACGTTTATACCGAAACATATATCTCAGCTCGCGAGAAAGATCTAGTCAAACGAGATACTGAAGTGCCGCCAAAGGGTTCTGGGACCTCAGCGAGTATTCTCGTAGAATTCCGCGCTAACATCACTTCCATCAATTAATGTGCAATATCTCGTCAATGCGTTATCGTAATTTTTTATGAAAACGAATTATAGAAACATTAATGAATACTGCTTACGACCACATCAAGGACAGCGTTTCATAATAATTTACAATGTCATGAAAATCATCAAGTGCGCGTAAAAACAGTTAGGCTTTAGGCTTGAGTAACTCATGAAATGATTCAAAGAAGCTTCTCTCAATACTGAGCTACAAGAGTACACCGTACGTCTAAATTAAATGACTCCTTTTCTCCCGTAATGAATCTTTGAGTCACGTGCGTGTGCCCAGGCCGCCACCGCGCCGCCGCGCGCCGTGCCGTGTTAGCGCGCTTAATTACCGCTCTGCGGAGTGGCTAGCAGAGCAACTCCGCTCTGCTCAGCTTAGTGTCCGATGGAGCGAGTGCTCTTATATCACTAATAATGTTTCATTTTTAAATAATTAATTCTAGTTATATTTTATTTACAATTTTAATTAATTTAAAGATGTCAGTCCTATGCTTGAAAAAATATTTAAAAATCAGAGTGAAGCTGATATGTTGGTTTCTTCATTGGGAGTATACAGAGAATCATTGTACACATTTAAAACACGTAAATTGCCTCAGATTTAATTTTAATATTTTTTAAATATAAATCTGGAATTTTCTTTTAGTTCACACTATAGCTTGTAACCCTAAAATATTACTACATATACATGTACAGTTCTCGTTTTTTATAAATTTATTAATAATTATATAAATTCTCGCCTCGAACAAAATTAAAACCATGTGTTCAAAAAGTGAGTGCTGAATTTATTTTGTATTCCTCATGCTGTGTTTGCCTGTTATTGTTCTCGCACTATACTTTTAAGATGAACTGTAACTATATTAAGTATGTTGTGGTGTAAGAATGTTGACAGACCTTATAAATAAATAAATAAACAAATGTCTTAATTATGACTTAATTCTAGTAAACAAATTCCATCGCCACAAACTTTAGAAAAATATAAACTAAATAGCAACGCGTACTCAAAAATAGCTAATTAGAATATAATGAATTATGATATTAAACATTTTAGAATATACATCAGGACTGATTAAGAACTTGGGAAATATTACTAAAAACTTGGTGCCACGAACGGAAAAAGAGCGCGAAAATATGAAAGGAAACTTAGGAATATGATTATAAGAGCAAAAGGAATCGTTTAGGTTCGAGTCTACTGGGCGTGCGCGCACCTCGCCAGTATCCGGGCCAATGCCAGCAGTAAACTAGAAAAGTATTGTCCTCGATGTTTCGAGCGATAACTGCGTTTAGGTTTATTATTCGATCTGCACCGTATTGGATTCGAATCAGAGTCGCTTTTCGTTCGAACTAAAGGACGGAGACGAAGTTGCGCGTGAGATATGTGAAGTCGCGGCATGCGGGTCGCGCGCCGTTCTCACGCTTTGAATATTCCTGCTCCCGGCGCCGCCCGCCGCCCCGCTCCGCGAGCCGCGCCCGCGGCCCTTCATGACGTCTCTCCCTCTACTACTGAGAAACTTTTACAGGAATTGTAATTGATTAATTTTCCTATGCTCTTGTACGCTCTGATGGCTCAATGACGCCACACTCCGCTCGAGCTCCTTCTCGTTTGTGTGTATTTACAAGTTCGCAATGAATAATGATATGTTGATAACATGAACAATCGGACGACCTTATAAACCATGATTAGTTTTTAGAGTTCCAAAGTCACTAAGAAAACATATGGTTGCATCCCTCCGTGGTTACATCGTGTACCTAGTTCGTTTGTTTGTGTTGCAGCCCCGCAACTTCTATATTAATTAACTTTTATCTCTTTTAAAATCTTTCACGGTGAAATTTTACAGGGCTAAGCTATAGCACCATCGAAACAATTATTACTATTAAAACAAAATTTTCAACTACCTCTAATTTAAACCAATAATATTTTGAACTTCAGACTAAATTAAAGTAAAAAGTGTAAAATATAATAAATCTTTTAGTATCGTTATATTACTTATTTATAACTATATATTACATTAATATTTAAATATTGTAATAACAAAAGAAATATAGATTTTTGGATTTCAAAAGCTATTAACTTCTTTTTTGGTATAATTCGTTTTATTGTGAACTAGCTTCTAACCATTAGCTCGCGTACGCGTGGTATCTACGTATGATAACAGACATAACAGTCTACACTGAGACAAATTATCTTCAAAAAATATGATGGTTAATAATAATAATAATTATTTATTTTGTCAATAACACCATTTACGTATACAAAATTGAATAAGTACAGAACACAATGCAATACTATTTTCACAATAAAATCATTTACGATATTATATATCAAAAAATTCTGTAATTGAATAAAAAGGATTACTCAATATATAGGTACTCTTTTAGTTTTCTTTGAAATGTATTTAAATTTTTACAGAGAAAAAAAAATTCTTTTGTCAATAAAATATAATCTTCAATGTATACAAATACAGCATTTTTTTGGACCAATGCGATTTGCATTGACACAAAAGAAAAGGAATTCTTAAATCAATGCAAATTGCATTGGCCCAAGAATATGCTGTATTTGTATACATTGAAGATTATATTTTCTTGACAACAGAATCCTTTTTATTCCTGTGTACTCTCAGTGATTTCCCTGCTTATGTTATTAGAAACTTTTAAGCTCATATAACTGGGTGTAGTTGTTTTTAATTTGTAATTATGCCTCAAATAATAATATTTTTTTTGTGCAACTGTTATAAAGTTATCTTTAGTCTAATAAATATGTAGCTACTAAAAGTATGTATCACTGTCAACACTTTGTCTTTTATAAATAAACCTCTACAAAGAGCATGTGGTGGAGGTCCTTCTAAAATTCCAAATTTCTGCAGTAATAAAGCACACGGTTACCCTATACTTCCAGATCATATGTCAATACACTTTCAAAATTCGGAAAATAAACGGATTGCATCTTTAGGGTGTCAGTTACGCCTGATAGGCTCTACAAACTATAGTATGCACTAGCAAGCTTTTTCCTCATACTATCCACATGATCCTTGCAGTTCAATAATGTGTCCACTTTCAAAAAAAAATAATAATGTTTAGAACATTGTCATGACCAACAAAATGTTTCTCCAAATATTTATAATCTATTATCGCTACATTCACACAAGAAAACACACGAGACACACGAGAAAAGAGAAAATTAAACAAAAAATAAATGAACAAAATCACTTAATATAACTAAAACTAATAAAAATAACAAACGAAAAAACGAAAAAAGTGTTAGCAACAACAATATTTAATAAAATTTATATAGAATTTTTGATAGCTTTTTTGAAGGAATTGAAAGAGTGATGGTGTAAGTCGATATATTCCTCGTTTTTTTTTTATTATGGGGGTCATCCATTGCTCTACTCATGATAAACACTTTTTTCGGGGTAGTGTCTTTGGTGTCTGATATTGACCTGATAAACCCCCAACCCGTGAGAATGACAGAAGTTCTATACATATTTTCATGCCTTAATGTACTCCCATGTGAGTTAAATTTCCGAACACACATATTCAGATTCTGGCACTAAAGGGAAAAACCGACTTTCATGTATTTATTTCAAAAAATGCGGGGATTTAATACAAAATTACAACCCTAATTTTATATTTAGTAGAATTTCGAAAATTCCTTTCATATGGATGCATACGTCACAAAAGAAATGTTATGTCCACGTTTCGTGTGATTCGCTTCAGCAATCAAAAGTGACTAAATTCTCGTTCAAACTTCCATCCTCTATTTTGCTCCTTTAAGGGTTACACTCGGCCTTGCTTGCTTACTTAGCAAGCAAGCTAAGTAACAAGCTAAAGTATAGCTTGTTACTTAGCTTTAAACAAATGTTGTCGCTTTACATAATTCTTGAATGTGGTTATTGACAAATCTATTATATTGCTTGGAAGTTCATTAAAAAACTTACACAATTACATTTTAATTGTGAAGCTTAGTAGTAAGTCTTGCGAGTTTATGATTGTTTTTCGTATCTATTAGCATTCTATACATTTCCATTCATTTTAAATTTGACATTATTTTTATGAACATTTAATATATTTATATAAATATACCTACTGACTGACCATGCACTGTCATTATATTAATTTCTGTGAATTAATCTCTGACAGAAGATAACAGCAGAACGACCCTGCAACAAAATACCAAATGAGATAATACTGTAAAAGTAACTGAAATCATCTAATCCTGCAGTCGCTATGTCTGTCAATTAGCGATTTTTTAACTTCAAAACCGATGTAAGTTTACATGAAAGCTGACTCTGCAAGGACTTCATTGGAGCTTGGCGTATAATGTTATACCTAGAAACGTTGTAGTAGCAACCATATCAAAGTCCTCATCCCTAACCGCAACGCTTGTTGTTGTGTTTTACATTGGATGTAACGAATTTAGTACATTTAGTTTTTTTCTGATTTAGGAATAAGTTATTTACACTAAACCAGGTTACTACTTTTGATATACCACTATTTATATTGTGAAAAATCACTTGTTGCTTTTAAATTGTAAACATAAGTGAAGTTTACTCTCATTGGCAAACATTAAGTATATCGTATTTCATTATTTTGGCGTTATAGTTCTATATAAAAAAATGTTTTTATGATATACATCATAAAATTGTAAATGACTTTTTATGCCAAAATAAATAAAAAAATCACAATTGTCATTTTAGACTAGATAAGGTAAGTTTTTTATGTAGGTGAAGAACAAGAAAGGCCCCAATACAGAACCTTGTGGTACGCCCATTGTAACCAATGACCCAGACGATTGCTTTCCATTCACTATTAACATTTAGGATTTCATATTGAAAAAAAAAATTTGGAAGATAAATCTTTAAATACACGTTTAAAGCCTGTTATTGTCTTGTTACGACACATTGAAACGCCTTTCCAAACAGTGCCCACAAAAACGACAGAAAAAATATTTTATAGTTTTTATAGCTATATCCATGTATTATTTACTTATTGAATTTTTATAGTTTATAATACAACCCGGTACACTGAGAGAAATCCTTCGTACAAACGAACGTATATTTCACAAATATACAATCAACGTATATTTTAGACTTAAATACGTACAATATAACATTAATACGGATACATCAAAAGTACACAGACGGACTTGTCCCGCAGCTGCCTGGTGTAATATACTGTGCTAAGCTAAATTAAGTAATATCACGATTTAAGTGTACAATATCCTTTTTCATACTAAAATTTTTCTCAGTGTAGCAACGATATGCTTCATATATCCATATCACATACCTACCTATTATCAATAAATTTATTATCGCTTTTATTAAATTTTGTTATTTATATATGATATAAATAATTTTAAATTTTCTTATTTATCTATTTTACTAGTACCAGTATTCAATACATACATATTGTTTCCGTTAAATAATAATTTCAACGTAGATTACACAAAAAAAAGTCACGAACGAACGCAATCCTCAAGCAGTTTTGTATTCATAACAATAAGTAAAAATTTGCAAAGAAAGACATCTCTTAAATTCCCAGAAGTGTTATGAAAAAAAAAACACCTTCCATAATGCATGAATGAGTTTACAATTAATTAATACGTTCAATACTGTTTGTGCGCGCCGCACTTCGCAGAAGGCTGCGTCAGTATTATATCGGCATTGTCGCGTCCACTTTGCTATTCCTGAATGCATCTATTTAATGTTACACGTGTAACGTATATATACCGATTGACCGAATGGCCGAGTGGTTATAGACCTTAACTGCGGAGCCGAAGGTCGCGGGTTCGATTCTCGCCCGCGACAAATATTTGTGTGCATTAACATGTTTATTTCGTTCCGTGCCTGGGTGTAAGATATATATATATATATATATATTATAAAGAATATTTAAGTATGTATATCATTTGTCTAGTAACCCATAATACAAGCATAATACTTGTTTACTTTGGGACTAGATGGCGCTCTGTGGGAAGTCCCATGTATTACTGTATTGTATTGTATTACATAAGGACATGGTTACCAACAACATTTTAATAATACACATGTAAATGGACGTATTCAACTACCGCCATTCCATCGATATTGAGTTGCATTTGTAGAATTGTAGAAAGAGTGCGATTTTCCATAATATAATCATGAAATTCTGATGAAATTTAAATTTTAGGTATCGCAGGCAATACACTCTTAATATTTCAACAATATAATTCAGACCGTAGATATAAAAGTAACAAAGACCTCTGTATCACTATTATTGACGGGGGTTCTACAGGGAACAATTCTGAGTAATCTTTCTATTTCTACAATACTTTATATTAACCTCTCACCTGTCGACCGGGATATGAGGAGTGTACAGAAACGGTTTTTCACGTTTTACGTGAGGGAGCTTTCAGGTGAAAGTTTATTAATGTTTTATATTATATGAAATATCTAAATGAGGTAATTTTGTTTGCCCAAAACATGTCTGGTTTTTTAAGTCTCTAAATACCAAGAAATTTTAGATTATGTAAACAATGCTTTTCCTCGAGACAAAATTGCTTTGCAGGGAATATTAACCTTCTCCTCAATTAAAATAGAACTAAAATCGTAAAAATTTTATTACTAAATGTCAAAGTTGATAAGAGGGGAAGCTGATAAATAATCTATACAACAATGAAAAAAAGATGAGCGTGGATACATTTTTTCCAATGTCGTCCTTGTGAGGGAAATAAATACACTTTGTTGTATTTCTCTTAAAAGGGACACCAAGCCATTAAAAAATATTGTTTCTGTTTTTCTCAAAATGCCCACTAACTGTTGCCATCATCTCATCATCTGTCGAAAATTTTCGTCCTTAATTGTTTTTGACAAATTTAATCTGGAAATAATCACAGGGTGCTAAGTCTGGGCTGTAGTTGCTTCTCTTTTTCTTCTCAATTGACTCTTATAGTTGATGCAACTATTTAGAAAAATAGAGACCGTGCACGAGCATTCACCGTAGGTTTTTTTTAGCAAATAATCTGTTAAGTAGAAATTTATCATAAAAGTAGAAACTTTGTGATAGAACGAGTAGGTTGAAAATTTTCGAATACTTTTAACATTCGTTGTCTAATTTTCATGCGACATCTTCAAAAGAAATGGACGCCAATGAGAAATCAAAATCAACAAACAAATAAATACTAGTTCTTTAAAAAGAATAAACCGAGAATACGACTACTTAAAGGTTAGTATCATTTTCAAAGCAATGATTTGATACAAAGTAATTTTAACTGCTTTAGACACGACCATTTTCTTACTCGTATATGCTGCCTTCAAGGCTTCGGGTACGATTTGCATATCTCACTCTGCATTAACCAATAAATTTCGGTTATCTACATATGTATGCACTCAAAAAGATTATTTAGGCAATAAACAGGATATCGAGAAAGCGCTTAGTTTATTTTAGTTATTTCCACAATACAATGTGTTAACGTACGGCATTCTCCTTTGGAGTAGCCATTTACCATACAAAAGCGATTCGTACCTACTTTATATGTCACTTAGACACTCGTGTTTCTCCCGTATATAAATTCAAAGATATTATTATTCTTACTGTAGCTTCAGAATATTATCATGAAAATATTGCACATGTACGTACGTAAGAATTTTCATTTATTCGCCAGAAATAGAGACATAATATTGACAATTTTTTTTCTTTTTGGTCTCAAACAGAATAGATAAAATGTATAAAAAAGTTTCAGGCATCGAGTCGATTATGTCAGTGACAGTTCAAAACCGTCTATAGAGGTACTTTTGTGGTATATTCTGTATTAACGAATCGTTACATTTAATATAATTCTTTGCTTATAGCTGGAGTCAAACGGTTTTCCTGAAAACAGAAGTGGTAGAAGACAATTTATCTGCAATGCGGAAAATTGTTTTCTGACACCTGTCCCGTCTGGGTGTAGTCGTTATGGATTGATTGATTGCGTGTGTCAATGTATTGGTACCGAAAATACAAGGCTTCTTTGTTGAGGCTAGCGCTATATGTAAGTGTTAAGATATTATGAATATAAAAAATTGAAAGGTAGAAAAGTTGCATTTCACGTAAAAAATTCACGTACGCATTCACACTTACTTCCAAGAAATAGGAGTTTATAAATAAGTAATTAATTGTTCAGTCCTTGCATACCTTTTTGTTTCATTGAGATTCATTTGTCGTTTTGTGCAGGCTCATCGGTTTCGTTTGCTTAACATTTAGCTCTTCTTTAAGATGCCACCGATTCGGTCGACTTGTGCTTTTCTAGGGTCTCCTTACCGACCTATTTCTTACAACATATCCGTTCTATATATTTCTTCGTCTACCTACTTTCGTTTATCCTTCACATGCGGTCAAATCACTTCCGTATAACTTTTTCGATTCCAATCACTACTTCTTTCTATGTAACAACTTTATTCCCTTACATCGGTATTCTTCTAGTTATTTTTCAGAGACGACATCTTCATAGCATTAATTCTACCTACTTTAACACTTTTTCTACCATCCATACCAAACGTTTGCAGCTTTTATTAAGTATAGGAACTAAAAGCACCGTTCCTAAATAGCTATAAACACGTTCTACGTGATTTTTTTTTTGCGTAGGTACCTACTTGCTTTTTGTCCAGAATTCGTTTCGTAACCATTCGTAGAAAAAGAATTTAGTAAATTTATCTAAAATCTTAATGGGATTCGGCTCGTAAATGACAAATCTCACTCTTGATGTCTTTCACAACTCTTTCAATAAAAACTGTCGTATTTTGCCAACACTAAAAGAGGCGCGGTAATTCCCGCGATCCTGCCTTTCGGCCTTTCAATTTGTATAAGAGATTTTTCCACCTTTGACGACTTTGCAACAGTAGAAAAATTATAACGTCAAGACTGTCTCGTTTATAACTTGTGACCCGATCAGAATATACTGATATAATTTTGTTGACTGTTGTTGTATTCCCAAAGTCTTTATTTCACTGGATCCGACTTAGGATCGAATAGAATCATCGACTTATTAGCACCCTTATTAGTCATTATTTTTAAGTACGATACTTGTTTAGCACGAGTGTTTTATCGGCAAGGCGAGCATTATGTCGCGATTTCTGTACTTCTTACTGTGTAACTAAGTGGTTCACTTTCTTTTTCTTGTGCTGTCAGTTATTAAAGTATGTTTAGTTTTTCTACTCTACATTATAAGTGAGAACCTGTTATTGGTCTTTTGTAAAATAAATAAATAAAATAAATAAATAAAATAATAGTAATCAAGAATACGTACTCAAGACATAAAAGCGGGATCTGCTAATTAAATACTTTTACATTTTATGTTTCACATCCAGAGCTTTTAAAGTGCTAAACTTGAATTTTAAATATATTCCATAGAATAATATCGAGACAGTTGGTGGGTGCGTCGAGACACACGCGCTGCGACGTGCAGGGCGGCGCAAGGCAACCTACACGCGGTGCGTCGACACGACTGTATTTTTAACTCGGGGGGCCGGCGCGCTCAAGCTCACCTTTCGATCTATTTCGGGTCGCATTATTTTTAAACTTTTGTCTAGATTACTTTCCTTCCGTCTGTTATTAGTGGATGATGTAAATGCGTCGCGGGGGGCGCTCGAGTCGCACCCGCGTTTCCGGCAAGGGGCGACGCGGGCTCACGCGCTCGCATACCGTACATTTGTGTCACTCTTAGTGGTCGTTGAGAGATTTTATAATTTTAAACGAACAATGTACCTATTTGAAAAAATTGAAGTATTCCAAATAACGTAAGAGATTAATTTTACATAGCTTATTAAAAACAAATATACAACCAGTTCGGAAAACCAAAGGAGAAGAACTAGCAAGAAACTTCTCCGGTTTATTTAATAATAATAATAATAATACATGAAACTTCCCACACAGCACCATCTAGTCCCAAAGTAAGCTATATTTGTGTTATGGGTTACTAGACAACTGATATACATACTTAAATATTCTTTTATAATATATACATATATAAATATTTTTACGAAGACACCACATACATATAACAACCAAGACCCGGTACCAGTATCAATATTCATCATATAAATACTGACCCGACCTGGGATTCGAACCCCGGAGTTCCAGCTTCGTAGGCAGGATCGCTACCCACTAGGCTAAGAGGTCGTCAAATAAATATAGATATATATCAATAATATATATTTTTTAATTTTAGAATGCTTAAAACTACATCATTCCCTTTCAATTAGGGTGCAGCGCACTTTACACAATGTAGTTTTAAAAAAAATCTAAATCTTGATTCTTTGCAACTATCTAGCTTTTACATAAACAAGAAGCGTGGTTATCAGCGTTACCAACTTTTAGGAAATTCTTTCAAATCCTGTGTTTTATTGAGTACTGTTGGTACGTGAAAATCGTCGTTCCTTTAAACCTTTCCTCTTAAGTCTAAACAGAAAATAATCGCATGGCGCAAGTCTGTTCTGAAGGATGAGTTGTAAATTTTTATAAAGCCTTTTTGCTCGTGGCTCTCTCTGTTGCTTAAGCTGTATATGCCTTAAGTATGCAAAGATAAATTATCATGCTAAATCAATATACCTTACCAATATACCGAGTTTGGCGGTCTTTTTTTTTCTTAATCCACATAGTTGAATAAACAAATTAAAATAATGCTTCCGTCGCAGGTTTTTTTAGCAAATAATCTATTAGACATATCCCTTCAACATCCCAAAATATAATTGCATTTGTTGAATCTTAAACTTCCGAGAAGACTGCTCATCCTTCAATTGCCACTGTAATGATTATAATTTACTTTCGGATCTCATTGTCGGATTCAGGCCCTTTTACAGGTAATTAATTATTCTATAATTGATTTCTACTTCTTTATGTCTCCTTACATCTCACACGTCGTCGCTCGATGTTGAGCTTGATCAATAAGGACCCAACGCGTACTGACTTCGGACATACCTAATGATAGAAGATTATCGATGTGGCGTGATACAAAACTATCGACATATCACGTCCCTGTGGTTGAAAAGGGGTAAAAGAAGAAGAAAAATGGCTGTCATGGAATGTGCACTGTGTGTTGTTCGATGTATTATACATTGTTATAGCGACAACTCGGAATTATTTTCCTTTTTTACACTAAATACTGATAAGTTATTTCGTTAACACGTTCTTTAGTAAAACCCACGTCTGTAGTGATTTCCTGATGTTCAGTTTTCCGGTCTTCTAAAATTAATTTCTTCACTTTTGCCATATTTTTATCTAAAACGGCTGAAACCGATATGTCTGGTCGCCCTGTAGAGAGTTTCACAACCTAATGTAAACCGCTTCAACGAAATTTTTAAAATGAAATGAGTAAGGCAAAAATAATCCAACATATTTAATATAGTTGTCTGATTAGCAATGGTTTATTTTCTTTAATAATATTGAAACAAGTAATGTTTTTACGTTATGGTCATCCGAATTAAGCCAGACTTGGGTTCATCCATTAGGGAGTACCGATGCCGTTGACAGACACACAGACAAACAGATATATAACTAAGAAACACTCTGATTATACCAGCTTTCAATTAAAAACGATCTATGCTAATCGAGCTACGGTGCCACAGACAGTTGCGTAGATTGACTGAGAAACCGTCTCGATTAAACTAGCTTTCAATTAAAAAGAACTGCATTAAAATCGGTGCAACCATTTGAGAGCCACGCTGCTGCAGACAGACGAACGGCAATGTAGTTAATTAATAATGATCCCGATTACGGCTTTCAATTGAAAAAAAGCTCTTGAAAATCGGTCTATCCGTTAAGATGGTTCGAATCCGGGCGTGTACCAATGAGTTTTTTCTGACTTAAGTACATAACTATCACTGACTCCGTGGCTCGGAGAGCACGTTAAGCAGTCGGTCCCGGGCGCTGTCAATAGATGGCGGTCGTTACTATACCCGACCCGCAGTGGAGCAGCATGGTGGATGTAAGCTCCAAGCCCCCCCTCGCCACGGGAGAGGCCTAAGTCCCTGTAGTGGGGTAAAAAATGGGGTGATGAGGTTGAGATGCTACGATCGTTTACCATTTTTTCTCACTTACTACTGTTTGGTTACAGACTTCATTCACAAAGATTCTTTAAATTGTAACCTCTTTTTATATTTTCGGAATTTCGTAATCCATCTGGGCTTTGAATGGAAACAATTATTATTATAATATTTAAAAAAAACTTATAATTATTGGGTTAAAAAGCGAAAAATGAAGTTAGAGCTATTTTTAAATATGCAAATACAACTGAAGTAATGGTTTTTATTTTTAATTTCTCATAGAAGAGATCCGTTGTATACTTTTTAGTTTTTAACCGACTTCAAAAAAGTGTAGGTTCTCAATCCAACTGTGTTTTTTTTTGTGTATGTTACGCGATATCTTCGCCGATTATGAACTGATTTGATTACTTCTTTTTTTATTGAATAGACTTTATTTTGAGGATGATCCCATTTAAAATTGAAGAAAATAACCACCTCTAAAGGAAGAAAACTAGGAGATGAATGAAGGAATAGTTTTCTCAATTCCATTCTACCAGCCCATTATGCACTGGAGCGGCGCTTAGAGAATTAAGAAAATATTTCTTCAGATCGACAAAAATGTATTGCAACAATAAAATATTTATTTATTTTGAGAAAAATATCCTCTTTATTATATATGAAATAATATTTTCTTGATTCACGAAATATTTTTTTCTCACATAGAGCTAATGACACCATTAATAGAACACATCTGACTAGAGTTTGTGCGAGCCGGAACTAGCCTGCACATGTGATTATTCGTGTTTGTTAAACCATAAAAAAAAGATTCAAGGAATATTTAATGTTATCCTAAAGGTTTTTTTTGTTTAAATAATTATTTTTACATTATAAAAGCTTTTTGTTTATTTTTACATACCACCCACAAATATATATAATTTTTTTAAAATGTTTTTGTATACCATTAATTGTGTGCTTCTGGTCGTATATCTATATAGCTATAAGATATTAAAATTTTCAGTAATTACGAGATAGTTAATATATAACTGTACTGAAACTCAGTTATTCAATGACTTCAGACTTTTCTCTGTGGGAGTTGACCTAGCGGTTAATCAATTTTTTATAGGATTTTCACATTTCTTTATACTGGGATGAGAACTTTATCGTGTTAGTTTTACAAAATTATGTAATAAAGCATAAAAACGATTTTGTGAGTCTTTCATTGAATATCATTTAGACGCAAAATAACATGTTTAATATTGATAACGATTGTTTATTCTGAATGTAAATATTGTAAAACTTCGCAAGTATCACTTATACATGTGAGATCAATTAAGCTAAATTGTACACCGAGGAAAGTGTTCTTATAACAATATGATGGTTCTATATAAGTAGAGCAATTGATGATCATCATAAATACGAGGAAACCGAGGAAGAAAAACTACGCGTCATCAATAATTACTTTACAGCATAATTTCCACTGAAGATGTTTTCACTTTTCGTATTCCTGGTTTTTTATTATGGGGGTCATCTATCTTTTATCCTGTAGCGGTGGTGTTTATGAAGTGTTGATGAGGTTTATGAGGTACGATCGTTAATATACTTCTGATGATACATAAACAGGTATTCCTATCTGAAATACTCTAATAAACTCGTATCAATATTACACACAACAATTTACGATATGACTTTATCAAACAGTTTTTCACGTTATCACTGTACCGTCATTACCGCCAGTGCCTCCTTATAAGGTTTCAGTTAATAAACTTAATTTCTACTTCCATAATAAGCAACAAGAGTTTTTAAAGTCCGAAAGTGTGAAGTCATAGTAACTGTTCATCAATTAAAATACCTGATATATCCCTAAATAATTATCTAACTAACTATTGGATAAAATACCATGGCCTTGCAAGTTATAGTAATATCTAATACGTCCGAATATAGGTCTAGATTTGAGGTATTCTATCCATATATTATACGACGTATAGTTACTAATAATTGGCTTTTACAGTGACTTAAAGTTAAATTAGTAATTCCATATTTCCCAAAAACAAGTAAGTATATGGACAAACATACTTTTTAAATTAATTTAGTCTTAAAATGTTTTGAACCAACTCTACCAGATATAGGATAAAAGACTTCAGATATATGCAAAATACCTTCCAATACGTTGAATATTATTTCTGAATATACCCGATGATTTCATCTCCTTGTCCATCTTGTTGCATGCAAAATTAGGGCTTAATATCGTCATTTCACAAAACAATATCCAGCCCTGATTCGCAATATTTAAAGACCTCTACCTAACCTTGTGTCCAACTTACCTCAGGTTCTATTTCTGAACATTGCGTGTTGCCCTGCCAAGTAATGCTGAACGTGGTGTCTATGTTCATCTCGTCATGGTCTATCAACATGCTATGATGCTGTACGGATTTGACTGGATTCCGTCTGAGTCTGTTAAATAGAAAACGTAGAAATCTGCATGAACTGCAATGGAGTGGAGACATAGCCCACAAGATTAGCAAATTCAAGTGGGCAGTGGCCCTACTCTGACTTTTAACACGACACCGAAGTAGCGTCGAATACGTTCCGTTTCAAAAATCCGATCGCTAGGACTAGGGGCGAGAGTACGGATTTTGGAAAAGGCGCGTATTCGGCGCTACGTTAATTTACCAGAGTACGGCCGTAGGCCACATTGCCCACAAAATCGACAATCGCTGAATAAGAAAGATCCTCGAGTGGCCAATCACCGACTTCGTAAAAATGGCAGGTCGTTGATTACAGGTGCAGCTTAAGACCGTTCATTGTAGGAAACTAGAGTACAGGCCTATCCCCAATAGCGGACGTCTGGTGGTTGTATATCTAGGTAGAATTTTCCTAGAGTCAAACTTTATGGGCGGTGAGCACATTTTGTCGTATGATATCGCAATAGCCAGGTGTCAGTGGGAATGCCCTGTAAAATACTTGGTAGCCAAATATTTTGCAAGTGGCTTAAATATAAAAATACGAGTAGCATAAGGACAGTCAATTTCATTTGAAAATACCCATCCAAAGACACGCTAATCTTCTTCGATTTTAGTACATGTAGATGTACAATAGATGATGTGGTGTTTGGCTGAACGTATTCCAAACTTGTGTAGAGTTTACTGAATTAAAAGAATTAAAAATATGTAAATATATTTATATATACTTAAAAAATTTTTTTCGGTAATCGTTTGTTTGCGCCATCCGCCCACTTGAAACTTTTTGTTAAGTTCGGTAAGCTCTACACGCTCTATAAGTTTGGGCTACGTTCAGCCGACACCCATATAGTAGGTAGAAGACCATGGTAGAACATAATTTCAACTTAAACTATTTGTCTGAAGCATCTACGTACATCTTTTCATATGGAAATCGATAATTTAAAAATTATTGTAACAATAAAACCGTCTGGTGGATAGGACAATAGGAAATTGGTTTTTTGACGTGACTGGAACTTTAAAAAACATAGCTTACATAAAACATACACAGAACACTAGCTATTTGTGTTGTCGCCTAGTGTCAGTTTTTCAGATTAGTTTCTCGTCTATATAATATTTAGACTAAATCTTCGTCGCGTTATATTTTTATCACCACTTTATTTTAATGTGCGCTCTAAAAACAGTATAGCTCCAAAAATATCCGTTTTATTTGATTTATCTTTTCCTGAAATAACCATAGACGGTTGACATGTCCGAAAATAGCGCCCCTATCTGTTAAGTTGGGGTACGTGAGATAGGAGAGCCAATGTATTTACCTATATACACGACATCTGTGCGCAAACGCGAGGGCGAAAGCATCGGTGATTCCCTTAATCATCGTTTTCACTGTAAAGCCATTAAGCTAGTCTTCGGAACCACATGTTCATAGAATAACTTAAACTACCACACATGCAAGCAGACAGTGATATTTATACTATTGTTATCTTAGACTTGTTCTTTTAAGATTTTTTATGACGACCGCTTAGCCTAGTGGGTAGCGACCCTGCCTACGAAGCTAGAGGTCCCGGGTTCGAATCCCAGGTCGGGTCGATACTGGTACCGGGTCTTGGTTGTTATATACATATATATAAAAAAATATATGTAGGTATATATTATAAAGAATATTTAAGTATGTATATCAGTTGTCTAGTAACCCATAATACAAGCATAATACTTGCTTACTTTGGGACTAGATGGCGTTGTGTGGGAAGTCCCATGTATTGTTATTATTATTATTATGATAACTTTAACCAAATTTTTTTATATAATAATAAACTAAAAATTTACCTAAATTTTTTTTTTAATGAGTTAAGAAACAACACAATACAACATTTATGACGAAAGTTTCAATTCATTGTACACAACGTAAAAGGGACTAGATGCAAGAACCGGGGAACAAACACATTGGAAAGCGTGTATATGATCATGAAAATGTGCTAAGATGTTTGTAAGGCAAGTAGCACAGGAAAGTCGCATAAACAAAGTAAACATAAAGGCGAAAAAACGCAAAGCCAGCCTAAGCTTAGTTGCTAGTAGGGTTGGCCCTATTAATTTGCGAGTTTCGAACTGTCCCTTAAATGTAAGGCTCCGAGCAATGAATTTGCAAAGTTTTCCAAAACGTTAAGGGTGTTGTCACAAGATAAGCTTATTGCAGTAGTATTTTAGACTAAACCGTAAATTCCTCAAGTGCAATGTTATATAAAAATGGCGACTCATTCCAAACAAATTGTATTGGGGTTCATAAACAAAAATGTAGTTTATCAAGATTATAAAACACTAGCGACCGCCCTCGACATCGTTCGCGTGGTTTGCATTATTTCTTCAGTTTCTACAATTTCGAATATTTCCACTTCACATATTTTCAGCCTGCCGACCTTCTTTTCATGACTACAAATTTTCATTAATCAGCCATTTTGGAAATTAGATAAAAAATAATTATATTAAATTTTGGTAGCATTACTGATATAAACAAACAAGAACAAAATATATTTACTTTACTCGATGAGCTCTAAATAAACAATTCGTTTTTCTTCTAATTATCAGTCCTCTTCAACTTCTTCATCCAATGTGGTTGAACCAAAAGAAGAGAAGATTCATTTGAAATTAGATCAAAATGTACCTAATATCATTAACTATAAACAGGAAGTGAAAATGTACTATAAGTACCTATGGTTTTTGCAGCTTCCTTTGCATGTGCTGTATTGCAATATCCAGGTTAGATTCACCCGCCGACACGTGCAACCATTGACCATATTGAATATGAGGGGTCAATGCGTGCAGCGCATTATTTCGCAGCCTTTTTTACAGCAGCAATGGTCTTCATACCATATCTCCTTGGCCTTAGGCCATTGTGGTACCAACTGTCATTATATGACTTCCAACCCCGGGAGGATGGCAATGACACAGACGCATTATCGAAGGTATATGGCACGGAGCGAGTGTTTCTGTAACACTAATGCCAGTTACCATTTTATTTTTGTAGTAAAAAGTTCCTTGTGTATACGAAGTTCACCGACAAATGTGCTGTTTTATTATGTAGGCAGCAAGTAAACTTTTCCAGCATAGTCATAATTTCTTCAGGAAAACTTTGTATTGGCTGCGATATTTCTTCGAAAGCTGGTGTAACTTCAGGGTATGACAATCACGTTTTGAACATGACTTCTTTTCTTTTGTATTGAAAAAAAAGAAGTATCACGCTCTGTAAAGGCTTGTAGGTCACGAAGAGCACGCGATCTCTCAGGACCCAATGGATTAGCTATTTCATAAACTTCGACACAACGGCATTTATTTATCATCCCGTCCAGATCAATAGCCATAACCCTCGCAGGCCACTCATTTAAAGTTTGATGAACTTATATTAATAACACAACAAAAAAAAATTGTCCACCGCCGTATTGTGTTACAACCGTACCCAATCTCCCCTTTCCACAAAAAAATTAACCCTTGATGTTTTTGGAAGGTTTGTTTGCACAATTTCGTTAAATAAATCTAAATGTGAGAACATGTCATTGGCCGTCTGACGTATCTGCTATTATTTGTAATTGTTTTGGTTGTTGATTTTCCTTAAAATTAATAAAAAATGTGATTAAATAAATAAAAAATGAGGCGGTATGAAAATGGTCTATAATTGTATTTTTTTAAAATGTGCTTTATTTAAAATGTAAATACCTACCTTTTCAACTATGTATTGAATACCAATACAGAAAGACGAAACAAATGTACCGATGACGACCGCTTAGCACAGTGGGCAGCGACTCTGCCTGCGAAGCTGGAGGTCCCGGGTTCGAATCCCAGGTCGGGTCAGTATTTACATGATGAATATTAATACTGGCACCGGGTCTTGGTTGTTAAATGTATGTGGTGTCTTCGCTTGGTACCCAAAATACAAGCTAATGCTTAGTTTGGGACCTAGACGTTGTTGTGATTGTGTGTGTTATTATTATTATTATATTACCGATTGTCCGAATAATGTAATGTAACCGAATTAAAAAGAATTTCGAATAAAATATAAGAATATTTTAAATCTAAAATATAACGTCGAATGTATATTTCTATTTTTTTTTTTTAAATACACATGCGTTCATACGACGGACTTCTCTCGGTGTATTACCATTGACGATGCTGAATACAAATATTATGCGACCGTAAAAAATTTGTCATGTCCGTGATAGACACCATCGTTGAGGATTTTGACAAAAAAAATAGCTTCTGGTTGTACTTAGAATATGAAGCATCAACGGGGGACAGGTCAAAGACATTGTATCAATGCTGTTTCGGCATGCGTGCTTGATATTGTCCATAGAAGGCTTGTAAAACCCAAAAAGCACAATACTTTAAATCTGAACGTTTTCAACAAGTTATGCATATTATTAAGAGAATTCTGAGTGTGAAATTTTTAACAATAACCTTTTAAATATTTGATTGATATATCTTTTTAGAGTTCAATGTCACAAAAAATAAAAACAAACTACGGCTGTATATTATAAAACATTTAATGTGGGATTTTAAAAGCAAATATGTACGACTATACCCGACTACCAGTACTTATGCACCACTTTAAGAACAGGAATATGCAAAGTGCCTATTACTTCATGAGTAACTTCCTACTTGACGTATTAGGTAAAGCCTCAAAATAAGTCAAAATTTGAAAGTACAAACCTTTCAAAGTACAAACCTTCTGCTGCGGCCGTCCTGGAATACAAGTTTCTTACCATTCTTGAGAACCTTTCTTTTCAACCTTTACAATTGGTATCTGTGTGGTCAGTACGATTAAATTAAACGTAGAAAATATTTAATACATCTATCTACACGAATAGAAATATTAAGTGATTCACATAAATCACAGATATTGTAAATTGGTATGTTGAAAAGAAACACGTAAACTTATGTGATACTTTTGTAACTTCAGCGACTTATAGAAGTTTAATTCGATTTATATGCATAGTCTGTTGTAGGTATCAATATTCACAATTTTTTTTAAATTGGAATCTTTTATTTAAATATGTATGCCCTATAAAAGCGCTTATATTTGTAAATAAAATAATTTTTTATAAAGCCAAGTGCGAGTCAAATCACTAATCACACCAAATTTGTGTTAGTATAACTGAAAATTACGTATATCCTATCTCAAATAATTGGGTATATGTATCCAACGTAGCTTGTTCATAATAATTTTTGTTGAAATTAATTATTAAGTGGTATTTTCTTGATGTTTTCCATTTTTTTTGATGCCGCAGATGAAAAGTTAGAAGGGGGTTAAAAAAAGGGGGTTAGGTTAAAAATATTTGTTCTTCCCGTAGTTTAATGTGTCCCCGGACCACCCTTAAATAATATAATTTTCATAATTTCTCTAAAGAATTGTATCCCAGTGCATAAATACATCTAGCTGTCTGTGAAACATCACGATCGATGGAAAGATGGCGGAAATGTAAGCCTATGATAGACGGACGGAGGGCAATGACGAAATCATAAAGTTTCCATTCTTGCTATTTGGCTACAGAACATAAAAGGAAAAAGTCTAGAATCTATGGCATTTCGCGGACATTGCTGAATGTAGGCGTCAAACTTGTCTTAAAATGAACTACT
This sequence comes from Luffia ferchaultella, assembly GCA_949709985.1. Lineage (NCBI taxonomy): Eukaryota > Metazoa > Arthropoda > Insecta > Lepidoptera > Psychidae > Luffia > Luffia ferchaultella. Next base: position 8,638,143 of record OX453252.1, on the reverse strand, counting down.
GACATTTTATTTAAATTCAAAGTTGAACAATTATTAGTGAATGTGGTAATGTTAATTGGCAATTGAATTGTTACGTGATATTCATATGTTATGGCATTAAATCATATATTATTTTGGATCAGACGTTGGTTATGTCATACGGAATCATCGGTGTGCGAGTTCAAGTCGCGCTTGGCTGTTTTTTTGTTCTCATTTAACACGAAGCGAGGATCGTACATACCAATCGGCGATCAGAAAATATCGGGTTCCCTTTGTGGGTCCGGCGGCGACGGCGCCTGGCGCGGCATCCGACTTGTTTTCTAACTCAATGCAGTGAGCTGAGGAATGCAGCGGTACGACTCGCACGGTGGCGGCGGAGCGGAGCGGGGCGGGTGTTGTCGCAAGTGCACGCTGCACTTGTCGGCGCGTTTGACCACGGCACAATGCAACCGAGGGCACAGTGCGTACACTCCATCGACCATAGAGTATTAAAGTAGACAGCGGTCTGTGATACAATAGAGAGTGCAGTGTCTGTTTTTACTATGGTACGAGACTAAATCGATTCTGCTGTTGTTGAGGCGGCGCGTGCGCGAATTACTTCTCGCGACAGTAGTAATTCAGCTGCGGGTTCTCATATAAAAATTAAATTATTACTCTTGCGATACTATCTAGCTGCCATGCCGTCATGACAACTGTCGTTATATATGAAAAAGTAATGTACTTACGAGTAGTAAGAATTACCTAATAGGTAGGTATGTGCAGTATTCACAAAGTGATGCTAATTTAAAAACCGTTTAAAAATTTAATAAATTGCATTATTTTATTAACTACACTTCGAAAATGTCTAAGATTTTTTCAATAAAATACTGGTGACCTCTATTTGATCTCTAGTTGATCTTTATAACTTCAGAAGAGACACTGACTTTGAAAATGTAACAGATCAGAACGTACCTATCACTGACAGTTCATTGACATTTAAAATAACACTTTCAACTCGGCTCAACTTTTTTTCGCAGGCAAAAGCCATCATGTATCGTCATCAATCTAAAAAAACAAAGTTTAATATTGACCCACAATATTGATTAATTGTTTAAAAATATAAAGTCTGCCCCACAAGAAAATCAATATATAAAAAAAAAACATGTGTGCAATTCACACGTGGTGGAAGTGAAACCTTCAAAAATTTTGGTTTCAAGATATTGAGACGAATGTAAAATTTCGTTAAGAGGATAATTGTAGGTTTTAGTATTGATTATAGTGATACAAAGTTAGATAATTACTTTATATTTTATTCGTATATATTACATAGATTTAATCAGACTAAGAGCTTGCATTTTCGATAAATGATACAAGAGTACGTACACGTATACAAAACACCACGGTTGTTGTGATGCCTTTTCTCAAGCTTTGTACTACGCATGCGCGCACAAATACGTATTAACAACAAAAAAAAAACTCCCACTATGCCTTCGCAAGCACGAGTGGAGGGGGTACAAATCAGAGCACAAAGAGAACCACGAACATAAGAAACACTGTAGGTATAATGCTTCCTGTCTCATTTTCTCCCACATTAAATCTTATGAATTTATGTGTCTGTCTCTCTTTACTGTCGCTTTTTCGTTTCATCGACTTTCAAATCACAACGATGCTAAAGAAGTTTTCACTTCAATAAAGTTAAGCGAAAATATCTTAGATTATGATTTTGTGATTTTCTGTGCAGCAGGGTTTGATAAACTCTGAAAAAAAAAATGTAGCAAAATCCAATGCAGAATATAAACCATCAAATGTACGCAGCAAAGTAAGCTTAAATCAAATTAGTTGCTTTACTTTGTCATAGATGGCGCTATCTAACTAGTTATTAACCTATACAACCGATAGCGATATCATTCGAGTTGTCTTGAATAAACCTTAATTAAATAATGTTAAACAACAATTACAAGCTTTCAAACACGTAACATATATTATTTCGGAAAAATACGTATTGCAATAAAAACATTCAAATCCAACTGTGCAACATATAAAGATCGCGCCACATGTATACGTTGTAATACAATTACAATAAGACGATATTTTCATCGTAATTTCAAATATTTGTTTGATCACAAGATATTAAATATGACAATTAAATATTTAAATTGATTTCTTAAAACAACCCATGGTTTTACAAATAAACATTTACAAAAATACTTGATATACCTACCTACCTACTTACCTGAACCATTACCTATTCACTACATTTGCAGGCGAAATAGAATAATTTGAGTATCCGGGTGTTGTCTGAAAAGTTATTCCCCCGTTACAGGGAATGTGAGGTAGGTAATGTTACAGGCAGCGTGTACAGTTAGCATGTGCGGTATTTTAAATAAGAAATCCATCTGTATGATGCAAAGTACAGTAGGTACCCGGCGGTAAATATTCCACATCGACCTTTGAAAAGAGACAGTCGGCTATTTTCGGCTTCTTAGAGCGTTATCTCTATTGCACACTAAACAACAATAAAGTATTTAGTTCTAAATTCAAATTCTGATAAACGATAAATCTAATAATTTATGAACATGGATATTGGCATTCGTTTGTATTCGGAAAAGCGATTATTGTAGATGTGCAATATTTATTGCCGGGCACTGTACTTGTTACTTTAGTCGCACTTTGCCGCCAGAGATATTCGGCGCGGTAACGGTCGCTCGCGGCCTTCCACGAATCGCTTACCTGTCGCATTCCATGCACGCTCCCCGCTCCCTTTGCACCGCTCGAAATCCACCCGCGCACACGTTTCCCCATCTATTTAGCTAACCATGCTCGAAACATACATACACCTACTTAACTTCCATTTGGCCACTAACATAACGTTAAGTAATAAAGGTGGTTAGATTCTGTTTTTCTGTCTCAAACTGTGAACCATTTAATATGGGAAACTAAAATTCGCAGGGCATAGTACCTACCTAGGTGTTAAATAAAATTATAAAGTAGGTAGGTATATGATTAAATAAAAACGCAATTTAAATTTTTTTAGCCCCCCCCCCCCTTAAAAAAGGAGGATTTTTTAAACCAATCGAAAAATTTATGTGTAGTTCAAGGAATTTAATTAATGTACCTACCTGCCTAATTAGGTATGTCAAAAAATCAAAATCCAAAAAATTTTATTCGATATAAGATGTTTAGGTAGGTAGGTACCTACACACGCTTATTGAAAGTCAAAATGAATTGATTAGGTAGGTACCTAAAATGTGAATAATATTATTCGAAGAATTTTTTTAAATTTAGATGAGTAGGTAGGTAGGTAGGTATAGTTCGCCTCAAACTTTATGGCGGATAGGAATACAACGCTTTAAGCGTTCTTGCGCAAGTACAGTCATATACCCCTCGCTCCACTGGGTCCCGCTATAACTGATTACTGCGACGCAACTTGTGCCTATGTTCAGATCCGCCATAAAGCTTGTTTGGAGCTATACCTACCTATAGTACGTATGGAGACAATTTTTTTACATTGCTCATTAGGTCAATCGATGAAAAGATTGTTTATTCCATTTGGAATCTGTCGATTTTTAGTTGTTATTATTATCACATTAGTAGATAATTTTAACCGATTTTATTAGCGAAGACTTTAAGTTTGTTTAGGTGCCTGCCTACTTTTAATTAAAAATTATATTGTTAGTAAAGATGTCGAGACATTTGTCTCCGCTGAGTTAAAATGCAAATGACCTAGTAGGTAGGTAGGTAGTTGGGGTGTTAAATCCTAAAGAACGTCTTGCTTTTGCGAATGTCACCTCTAAATCAAAATTCAAAGTGACGCATCAACATGAAGTTTAAAAGTACCTACCTACCTAGGTAACTACCAAAATGTTCAGTTTGATCCGCTAAGTAGTAGGTAGGTACCTACTACTGAATTTCGGCGAAGTCCGTGACGTCATCGGGGTTTTTACAAGAATTATCAAGTTGATGCTCATCTCCACTATCCGTGTTATCCATGCTTTAGGAAATCCAATAAATCCAATAGAGCCCAATTATTGAAAAGTTAAATTTTAATCTTTTGACATTCTGTAGTCCAAGTAGCTTTCTCCATACGGTTTGCGGTAAAGCCGCATAGGAATGATTATTATAGGTATAGATATTTGATTTGGGACATCGAATTGGAGTCTTCGAGCTTGAAAACTCTCAAAAATGGACCATATTAATAGATACGGTGCCACTTAGACTGGACCATTCAGGTGGGGACTCCAAAAAATCATCCTGATTTACGTAATTATATGAAAGCAACTTCTTCTTTTGTTGTGATGTCGGTGATTTTCATAAAGTTATGTAGTAAAATTATTAAAATTATCAGATTTATCGTTTTATGAACTTTAGAACGCGTGTAGGTAGGTACGTATTTATTCAAATTCAAACCATTTTTTTTTCAGTTCGTTTCACAGTAAATAAACCAGAAATAAACTTTCAACATTGGTCATCTCTATCATTATAGAGTAATAATATTTAATGAAATTGCGACATAGTGATTCTTCTTAAAATATCGAAAGTATGAGGACGTATAAAAATCATTGTGTGGAATCAAAAAAGCTAAAAAAAATTAAAAAATTTAGAAAAAAAAAGTGGAAAGTTACTAAAATGTGGATACCTGTTAGTTTCTCGAAAATTAAGTTGTTTTTTTTCGGTATTTGACAGGGCTATATTCTGCAGGATAGTATTTCGAAAATATCAAGGATCGATTCATAAATATAGGAGGTACCTACCTATCTGTGGTCCCTTTGTACATATACGTGGCATTTTTTCAACGAAGTCTGACTACGGAGCCATCTAAAATGTCAAATTGTATGAAATCGATAGAGCTACAGAACTTCATAAAAAATTCAAAAAAAAAATCAAGAAAAATTTAAATTAAATGATTTTTTTTAATGTTGGAAACGTGGATGTTGCTTTGTTATTCGTTTTCAAAAAAAAAATTTAACTTGTTTTTAGAAAAAATAAATCTTGATCTTCGAGGTGGTTATATAATAAAGAATATTTTTTCAGTTAAGCTCATCTGTTCAATAAACTTTGACAATGAATGAAAGCAAGTATAGACAGACTTCTGAAATCGTGGGCCAGGGGTCTCAGAGTCACCTTAACGAATTTCGGTCTAATTCGTGTATAGGTACAATAGATAATGTGTCGGTAGTATTAAATATGAAGAACACATGATACATTTGTATTTTTTTTTAGTAATTTTCATTGTTTTTTGTTGCGTAGAACGCGAAACCTATGGATTTTTCGTGTATTTACTATTTACTCAAACGAAAGTTTTCTTTAAATGAAAAAAACAATTTGTTTTTAAGATTTAGGTCCAAAGAAAATTAATAGTAGACTTTTAATCAAATAAGGCATCAAAATTGTGTAATTCCGTCGAGGATGAAATATTGTATCCAGAACGCAGCGTGGGATTCTAAAGTAGAATCCGGAGTAACAAGGGATTCAATGTTATCCGCGAGAAAGAATTTTGCACTTGAGGCATACAGTATGTGTCGGTGCCTTGAAATAAACATTTTGTACTTAACCGGTGTCTTTAACTATCTATTTTATATGTACCTATGTAGATATAAAAGTAAAATAAACAAATAATGATTAAATAATAATAATAATAATAACGTACACATGACAACAACGTCCAGGCCCCAAACTAAGCATTAGCTTGTATTTTGGGTAGCGAAGACACCACATACATACATTTTAAATACAAGTTTTACATATATAGTGCTTCAAGTTCAATTACATTTTATATTCACTGGAGATTCTAAATTAAGGAAATTATGCTAACATTGCATAATCAAAAAACAATATTTTCAAAAGAATCTTCTTCGTCTCCTTCATTTCTCTCGTTATGAAGGTATCACACTGTTGTATTTTTATAGTTTTTGTAATCTGTCAACAAATTATCACCCAATGTTATTCCACATCAAAGCAAATATAGGCTGTGTTATTAATCAGTAGGTATATATTACGCTATTTTAATAATATTACGTTTATTGATATTAATTTACACCATTTTATTATCACATTTTTAATTAAAAATTTAATAAATGTTGATATTTAGAATGAATTCTTTTTTATAATTTATATGAGCTAAAACCGTGTTTTTGACTAGTGTCTTTGTAGCCAGTTCAAATTTGCATACAACCTTTTGAGTTTCACTGTGTTTCATACATTTATTCAGATTCGTAATTCAAATCACTTTTTCTTCCTATACGCAGCATAGTAACGGTTTTTATATTTTAAATATATATAATATTTCCACTCGACATATTCAGAAAAGGGTCTTTATTTCGATTACCTATGCATTTAACGTCATTTCAATAGGAAACATAAACATATCTCACTTCAGGATGTCTACTATTAACAACAAATAAAATTAATTAATATACTTGCAATATAATAATAAATTTTTTGTTCATATAGTACTTCTTAAAAATGGTCGACGTGAACACTAATATAGCTTTTTAAACATAAACTGAGTTCAATAATCATGCAACACTATTATGGTAATTTACCGTCAATTTGGCATCGAATGAAATATCCGCCATTTTCATGGGGCTTTTGGGGGTTAAAATTTAAAGTTTGATAACCTTTCGACGGAGCTATACGCACACGCGAGCATCGTCTACGCAACTATAGAACTTACGCACACTTCGGCGGCCATTTACGTTAACGCGCAATACATACACAGGCGTACTCAGCGCGCCGTGCGTGTGCGATTGGGGAAAACTGCGTAGCTTTTCATGGAAAAATTCAGTGCAATGGGATGAAAATACGACAAGTCAAATTTATTTCGTTTACTTATACATCAAAACGACACTGTAAAACGCAGTAGATTGAATAACGATGCATAACATCGCAATAATATGACAGGAATCGAGAGGCGCTTGTTAACTAACCCCTCAGCGGCCCCAAGTAGGTAGTCGTAATGTCGACTCGCGCGCACGAAATACAACCGATTAGGGAAATCGATTTATACCTACTGCTCTAATTAACTACGGTAAGTCATTATAACTATTTAATTAATCACACTAACATATATTCACTTTTGTTTAGTTAAATCTGTTTATTAGGAGATATGTGACGTTCTCGATGATCAGAAACAAGTTTTTTAGAATTTCGTAAATGTTTTTTCACACATTTTCGTTTTCTTTTTAATTTTTGTCACTGGATCTGCATTCTGATTTAAAAGTTGAAAATATCGTACTGTTTATCCTGCGTTTGTTTCACAACGCAAAAGAAATAATAAATGAACATGAAATGCTTTGGTACTTCATGTATTTATTTTATGTAAAATAAAAAATGAAAATAGTAAATGAAATATTTTTTTCGTGATATTAAAATTATTGTTCGGTTTGTTTCTCATTTATTGGTATTTATTGGTAAGATAAGAATACATATAAAAGGGGCGTGTAAGAAGTACGTATTATCTATATAATATGTCCTTGTTATTGAATACAATTTTATCTTTCTCTATATACCTACCTATATACTTAAAAATTGATGATTGTAGCGGATATGTTTTATAAATGAAACGCTTACATATTTGAATTTCTGCAGAAATTCAAATCCAAAATTAATCAATTAACCAACAAACTACATTAAAATAGTAAAGACATAACTGTAAATAAAACATTCAATGAACATCGATATTTGTGTCTATTGATTTTAATATCATCTCGAACATTAAGTATTAAAACCAAGTCTTCAAAAAGTGACTACAGAATTTAATTTGTATTTCTATATTGTGTTCGTCTGCCATTGTTCTAGCACTCGATGTAAATGATTATATAAAAAAATAATAATTTGGCGAAAAAACATGAAGTTAGTAATAGTAAGTAATTTTGTTTTTGTAGTTGTAATTTTTGTATAAGTAGTTTTGTTCATTAGTAGGTAAATCGATTTTCTTCCGTATTTACCTATTCTTAATAAAATATTTAATATTTATTACCTATTTACAAAAAATATTTTTTAGCCCTATGCCCATTTTATAAAAAATATTATTAAACGTCCAATGCTTTTGTATTACCTATTTGAAACTTGTGTGATATCCAGAGTGTGCTTTGTAGATTTTACGATTTACAGTTTTTCGATTATTTTGATATTCTAAGCAGAAACTTTTAAATTCTGAGCGTTGTAGTATTTTTTTGAGGTGAATTCGATGAATACCTTACTTGAGGTTCAGCTGAGGTGCGGCCTCAACTTTCATGAGACGAAATCGTGTACCGCGCAAAGATTACTGTATCTAAACTAACATACGATAACATGTTATATACCATATGATAGCGTGGCTTTGCCTAAACAGATCGGTATTCGGTATATGACATTTGATTGTCGCGCATATGCAATCGACCTGAGGGGGCTGATAGCGAGGGGCCGATTTTAACGCTAACACTCAGACGTTTGGACTCATAATTTATAATAATAACGTACACAATCACAACAACGTCTAGGTCTCAAACTAAACATTAGCTTGTATTTTGGGTACCAAGCGAAGACACCACATACATATAACAACCAAGACCCGGTGCCAGTATTAATATTCATCATATAAATACTGACCCGACCTGGGATTCGAACCCGGGACCTCCAGCTTCGCAGGCAGGGTCGCTGCCCACTAGGCTAAGCGGTCGTCGAATTTATGTTTTGAATTTGCAAGACTTTCCTAGAAAATTTGTGAGTTTGGAAAAATTTGCGAAACGTCGTGACTGTGAAGGGAAAATGGTCCATTCAAAATCAAAGAAAGGCCCGTTTGATAAGGTTAACACAGACCGACTGTACCCAAGACCTATTCGACGGATAGATCGGATTTGTCAGTAGGTACAGGGAACGCCTAAAACAATCCCGGCTCACCATGCAGTGTGCGGAAACAGGGGTTGGCCTGTGATACTGCAGGTCATGAAAATCGTACACTAAGACGATGCCGTGCTTTACACATCGTACGTTTATTTACATAAAGGGTCTGAAGTCCAATATGTGATTCCATTTGAAATTGTGAATGAATACGTAGTAACTTCAATTTTGATCTTTCATTTATTACCTACTTTTTAGGGATCGAATTCACGATTATACGGCGGGACGGCCGGTATAGGGTAGTTGAAATAAAGAGTACGCAAGCCGCACCGCGCACTGCATGTCGCTATCGCGCAGGCTGTAGGTAAGATAGGTATGCGTGCGTCACATTTAATTTCTAATCTTACCCTCACACATCGTGACGAGTTCTTCGCTTCATTTAAATTTGTTTGTCGATAGACAAGCCGTTACTGAGCGACTTTTGTTTACCTGTGAAGCACCTAATCGTCTTGACTGCACGGAATGTTCTATTGCAGAAATGTTTAGGTATAAATTGTAGAAACATTAATTTTCATTAACACGAACAATTAATTGTAATTAAGTATTTAGGTATGTCGTGATAGCCCAGAGCGCAACGAACCTGTCTCAAATTTATAAGGCCATGGTTCGAATCCGGGCGTGTACCAATGAGTTTTTCTGACTTAAGTACACAATATCACTGACACCGTGCTTCGGAGGGCACGTTAAGCAGTCGGTCCCGGACGCTGTCAATAGATGGCGCTCGTTACAGTTCCCAACCCGCAGTGGAGCAGCGTGGTGGACTTAAGCTCCAAGCCCCCCTCCTCACCCTGGGGGAGGCCTAAGCCCCTGCAGTGGGGTAAAAATGGGCTGATGATGATGTTGATGAAGTATTTAGGTAGGTATATTCATTGAGAATTTTCTACGCAAGAAAATCGATCCTTCGACAGGATCTATTTCCTTTGGTATACAAGAACAGAAAAAAATTATCGATGAATGAATGAATGTATGATCGAAACTTTGGTGGTCCATTTTCCATACACGGAAAGGAATAATATCTATAGAAGCCACACTAATGTAGCTACTGTTGAAATAACGATTTACTTGACATTCTTATTCATATGCGTCGAATGCGTGTAGAGCGTTATAGACATTTATTAATTAAATTTACGCTCTATAGCTATACGTTATAGAGTTTAAAGTCGTAGTCGACACGTCGCGCTAGGTCCGCGGTAACGACAACGCGGAATGAAGCAGCAGGGCGCACATTCCACGCGATAAGCCCTTCGCGCCACACACCACGTGCACCAGCGGTCACTGACTTCCGCCGCTTGACAAGGAACCATAATTACTACACACCCCTTAAAATATAACAATCTTTAACGTTGAGTCAGTTTACTAAGCCAAACGAAAGAAGTAATTAATAGTAGCATGTTTTTAACTTTTTAGAATGTTCCAAATAAGTTTATTTTTATTTAGGCCAATTTAAAATAGGTATATTACTTATAGGTATAGGGAAAATTTTAGGCGTATTTTAACTAAAAAAATATTTCTTCGCGTCAATACTAAACCTAAAATTGTCCGTTCAAAACGTTGTAGTTTCTGAATTTAAACAAAACTATAAATGTAAAAGCACCGCCACCTCCATAGAATACTACCGCGCGTGCATCGGCGTTCTCCTGGCCTCTAATTAAGCTGCTCCGTTCCCGGAATCATCGGAGCTTTTGTGTACCCAGCGGCGGGTCCTGTCCAATAATTCTATACTCAAACACCGCTTACAGTAATTTCTCCACTTTTTATTGAATGAACGACCTCACCAAAACCTTTCAAATATTACAAATTCATTGCATCCGTTTGAAAACATATATAAAGCAGCCGTAAACTTTTCAACTGTTTGTGTAGATTTTGTTAATCGAAAACAGTCCTATCATGTGAACTAGTTCTTTTAGATTGTTTATTTGTCATAAATATAAGAGTGCCTATTCATTTAAACATTATGTATTGAGCATATTTTTATCTTGAATGTATTTAAAAATTACGAATTAAGATATTATCTATATTATTAATGCAAAGACTTCACGTCCACAAATATTTCTACGTATATCATTGAGGTAGGTATATGGGTATATACTTGTAACCTATTTATACTGACAAGTATTTTTTTTCATCTTATTCCTCATATTTTATGATGATCTTAAAGATTTTTACTGTCGGTTTATTTGATCGCTAAAAAATAAGTTAAACCTATTATATATAATAAAGAATATAAATTATAATAAGAAAAATAAAATTTATGCAAACGTAATTATGTAAGTATTAAAAATAATAATAATAAGGATATTTTTACCTAGCAAATAAATTAAAAATAATAATAATAATAGCACCTAACCATCAGCAACGTATTCAATCTTGGCCTTAGAAATATATTATATTAATTAATAGAGTTTTATTGTTTTCATTTCAATATTGAATAATTAATTCGAATATACTATGTAGGTAGGTATGATTTACGAAATTTTGCGACCGCAATTTGCTTATAATTTATTTTTTAGCAATTGTTATTACTTTTAACATATGCAAATTTGGTAATATATTTTAAGTCAAAATGTTTAAAAGAAATATTTACGTTTTGGTTAAAAATTAGCATTAGATATCTGTTACTACCTACTTATCTATACCTATAGGCTATACCTATAACTACCTACCTAATAGGTATACCTAGATTAAATATTAAATTGATAAATTATTTTTATTTAAATATTATAATATTTTTTATTTTATAATCCTTGTGCTCTATCTAAAATAGATATATTTACTTTATAAACGTAACCAGTAGACGACTTAGGTATTTATCACTCCCAGCCTTTATGGATAATCTCAAAATTATTAAGAATAGGTATAAATATAAAATATATGGATATTATTTAAAACATAAAAAAAGAATTCTAAAAGTTTTTAAGAAGTCATGGTGGTGATTTTTGAAATGTTTAGATGCTTTTAGTATATTTCCGACGTTATTTAAAGGAAGATCGATGACGCGACCGGAAAATTTTCAAGAATTTTCTTTTGGTCGTTTTGAACATTTTTTACAATTTTATTGTATATTATTAATACTAAAGCCTGCGCCTACAGGTTTATAGCAAAAGTTTCAGTGTAAATATTTTTTTGGGGCGCTGTCGTAGAGATAGCTGGGCGGCCCCCGAGATCGGGCGCCGACCGCCTCCCCGCGTGCAAGCTGGGCGGCGCGATAGAAATCCGCTCGCTTTCCCGTCACAAAAAGAATTTCTCATTTTTTATCGACGATATCGGTAATTCAGGATGTTCTCTTGCTGAACAGCGCATAAAAAGTTAAAATATTTTGTAAACTTTTTAATTATAGGAGGTCGTAACGAAGCGTACTCGTGGTCGGCGCGCCCCGATTGCCCGAGCTTTGCCATTCATCTGTTTGTACTTTAATGAAAGCGCCTTTGTAGGGCTTTCGAATGATAATATTTTCACGTACAAAAAAATTTTGGGAAATACATGAAAATTCGGCGAATCCAGAGTGGCCCCTCAATAGGCGAGCACATTTGCGAAATTTTTTTCTCCGTCCCGGTGTAACGCAGCGGTCCGGGGTTGATCGCAAAGAGGACACGAGTTTTGCGCGAGGGCGCGAACACCCTAAAAATGTACAAAATTGTCATATTTTTCGCATGAAATAGTAGTTTTTCTCTGAGTGACAGGGCGCTGGTGTGCGTGGCACGCGCGCGGCGATTGGCGGGCGCGCGGCTGTGTGCGTGCGCGCCCCCGCTCGGCCTCTCGCCATACCTACCGCGCCGCGCCGCCTGCACACACGGACGTTTCACACCTCCACACACGTTTCGCGCCCAAACATTACAAACGCTCGCACACCTACTCATGCTCGCGACGTACTATAACCGACTTTATCTATACATATAAATTATTTTAACAAAATGATGCGTATACATTTTAATGCTTCCTAAAATTAAAACGAGTTGTCGTTTGATTGTATAACTGCATTTTGAAAAAGACTTCGCTATACTGATAGCTTTATCAAACCATATAAAAAATTAATTGACATTTCAATCGTTTAATAGATGGATGAATGGCAGCATGATTTCGGAAATTAAAATACCTATTACTAGATAAATACAATCCACTAATAAAAAAACTCTCAATAATAGTTTATAATCAAACGCCTTATCCAAATTTATTTGATTTCAAATTATTTTATTTTACCGCTAGAAAAATAAGGCCAAGATATTTACCGCTAAGTGAAAATTACAAACAAAACGACTTAACATATTTACCACTAATAAATGTAAACATAATTTCAATAAATGTTCACATTTTAACTGTTTGGGTACCTACCTACTAACACAGAAATAATAACACAATTTTGTACTTTTATTAAAAACAATATTTTAATTGATAACTTTTGTTAGATAATAGGCATATATATCTACTTAGTAGGTAAAACGAGACTTCAAATATCAAAAATTTTCAATTTTTAAATTAAAAAAATTGATTACAAAAACATATAAAGTTATCCAAATCTGTTTTCCCTAATTTTAGTATTTGTTTCCAACTAAATTCCAACATGCATTATAATTAAATTATTTAACTCCAAATTACGAATTTCAGATGGCCTTTGAGAATAACATTTTTCTGGCAACTGTGCTGCAATTCTATTAGGTATAACATTACTACATATCCAGCACAAAGCAGCACTTTGTTGCTCTAGAGCAGAAAAAATTATGGAAATCCTTTACTGCACTGTTTTAGTTTTTTTTTTAGTTCGCACATGCGTTCAGCTGACCAACTTAACCATATCGAGTTTGACAATTAAGAATACGCGCCATAATGAAATTGCCATTTATTTTAAGAAAAAAGGTTGTAACGTCAATAGAGCTAATTTTCACTGAAAGATTTAAACCTGCTGACCTTGTAATTTTATTTAATTGCAGTATAGTTAAAAGAAAAGCAGATTATGCACCTCGTATTAAGTAATTTATATTGCCCTCGTGCTGTTTAGAGCCCTCGCTGGCGCTTGTACTGAGAAAAATACTATGCTGAATTCAGATTTTATTATGATGGTTTCACCATCAGTAGAGAAATTGATTTATCGAGATCATCATAAGTACGAGGAAACCGACGAAGAAAAACTACGTGTCATCATAATTACGTTATAGGAACGATAATTTTCGCTGACGCATAATTTTTTCCTCTTCGTATTCCTCGTTTTTTAATTATGAGGGTCATCCATTGCTTGTTTCTCAGGGCGGGCTCTAAATAAATACACTCGGTGCAGTGCCTAATAATTTTTTTTCTACTCGGTGTAACAATCTACTAATGTTTCATAATTGGTTTTCAATTATTTCACAATCTCCACTGCACATGGAAACGTTAAAAGTAAGAGTAATTTTTGAAATCATACTCCGTTGTACCACTAACGCAGTAGACACAGTACGTGACATCAAAACTGTGTTTAGAAAAAAACATGACTAATGAACCCTCCGTGCGTTTTTGTTTTAATCGCTTTCACAGGGGAAAAGTTGGTTTGCAAAAAAACTAAGATGTATATATAGGCCAGCCAATGAAGTCAATAATAAAAAATCACAAACAATGATTTTAGCTTGCTTTAGTAACTTACTACACAATTAACAGCATGGTTTGAAGTTCACATACCCGCAATATTGGCTATTTGAGCTAAATTGACGAATAATAAAACAACAGCCTCGACTGCTCAAAGTGCTTAATCTCCACCATTATTGCTTACCATGTAATGCAATCTATAGCGTTATATGGTAAGCAATATATGATATTGAGGTATGGTAAACCTCATATTGAAGTGCAGTATGCAATGGTATACACTGAGAAAAGTGTTCTTCAAAAATATGATGGTTTACTATCAGTAGAGCTATAAATTGATGATCGACATCATGATAAATACAAGGAAACCGAGGAAAGAAACTACGCGACATCATAAATTACGTTACAGGAGCCATAATTTCCGCTGGCGCTTATTTTTTTCCTCGTCGTTTCCTTTTCGTTTTTTATTATGGGGGTCATCCATTGCTAGACCGATGATAACCACTTTTCTTAGGACAAGAGACCGTTTCAAAGCTACAGAAGTTGGGCCTAGAAAACCTCGTCACATTTCGTAATCTCCTGACTTTTTTTTATGCAATTTATACCACTTTTCTCATGAAAAAAATTAAGTTCCCAAGAAGCAGTAGAAATTTACGAACATTGTTGAGACCTCTTTCGCTGAGTTATATCACAAAAGTATTCAATTATTTCTTCTATTAGATGGTTGAAATGTGTAGAGAGAAAAAGTATATAATTATATTGATTTCATATATACTTTTTTCCGTAGTAATTTTAGTTCGTCTTGTTAATTAAATAACAAAGTGGACAATTGAAAGCATTAGGGGCTATTCATTAATAACGTAAGACGATTTGGGGAGAGAGGGGTCGGGCTAGGTCTTATTTTGCCATTGGAAATGTTGTCATTGGAAATCACTTTCATTTCGTTGGAGTATAGGGAGTCATTTGGGAGTTTTGTGAGACAGGCAGATTGCACAAAGAGTTTTCGAGATATCGTGATTTTTATTTTGGGAGCCCGATATCTCGAGAACTAGGTCCGAATGAGAAAAAAATAAACAAACGGTCGGTAGAGTTAGACGAGGGATCGATTGAGACTAAAATTGTTAGAATCGGACAACCGGAGGTAATGGTTAAGGGTGCCCTTAGTTAGAAGTCGGATATGCGTCGGTGTTACATTTCGTACTAATTCGGTTTGTTCGATTATAAATTATATATTATAATTATATTAAATATAATTATAAACGAAAATATGTGTGTTTATTCCGTTAGGTTAATTTCCAATGTCGTAAGAAGTTCGTGCGAAAACAGGAGATCCGTTGATTTTTTCTTACATAGGGGCGGGTGGGAGTCAATATATTTCTTACGAAAGATCAAAAAGTAAGTTAAAATTATATTTTACGCGTATACAACCAACTTTATACCTTTATTCTTGCAACTGTCATTAAAGATTAACATTGTTACTGCTTTCAAAAACATCCCTTACGAGTTTTGTTGTACATTTGTCGAAGTGCGTCCCACAAAAAAATTTTTTTCAGTGTGTTCCACATACTTTGTATCAGAAAAGGCTGTACAATATTAATTTCCAGAATTTTCATCTTTGTTCCTGCTAAGTGTCTCTTTGTATTTTTGGTAGATAACAATCTTACGTAAGATTGGTGGGGGTAGGGGTGGGCGGGGGGGGGGGGAAGTTTAGATATATCTTATTTTTTCTTTCATAGGGGGAGGGGAGGGTCAAAAATGGAAAAAATGGTCTTACGTAATTAGTGAACAGCCCCTTAGCGATGATAAATAAATTTATTGAAATAAAAAAAAAATCGTGGTCTGACAACAGAAAAAGTTAAGAAAAGTGCATTTAGGTTCTATGTCTATCGTACCGTTTAGACGAACATAACGAAGAAGAACTCGAGTTTTCAATGAATCTTGCTTTACACCAAATGAGAGATTTAAAATTTAAGAAGCCAGACGACTACCAACACTCCTTTACTTATCCAGAAGGAACCACTCATGAAACTTTTTATTTTGGGAAAAGCAAGAAGTTGCATACTACGAGGTCTGGACCACGAGCTTGATGGAGATAATATAGTTCAATTAAAAGCTTAAATTTTTCAGTATACCGCAATTCCTTTGTCTTATGCACGGTTCGAGGAAAAACTGTCATGGTGAAAAAAGAAGCGACTTACCCCATTGACATTAAATACAGTCATTTCCAGAACTATTTTCCCAAAATTTCAGAACTGTTGCGATGATGAACAAGAGTACGCAAAATTTATACAAGTTTTGAGACCCGTTACAGTTTAGTTTGAAAAAAATACGCAATGATTCTCTGACAATACCTGTTCCTTGTTCCTTGTCTTTCTAGTATTTCCCAACCTGTAAATGCATCTTGACTTTAAATAAGATGTGTAATACATCTTAAGTACACTGAATAAAAAAATTGTGTTTGAGTTTGATTGGGGTTAATAGTATAATAATCAATACTATAATAAGACGACCGCTTAGCCTAGTGGGCAGCGACCCTGCCTACGAAGCTGGAGGCCCCGGGTTCGAATCCCAGGTCGGGTCAATATTTATATGATGAATATTGATATTGGTACCGAGTCTTGGTTGTTATATGTATGTGGTGTCTTCGCTTGGTACCCAAAACACAAGCTAATGCTTAGTTTAGGGCCTAAACGTTGTTGTCATGTATACGTTATTAAAAAAAAAATCTGACGCATAATAATTATGCACTTACAACATTTGATGCTGGTCAAACTACTTAAATGAATATGTAATTAAAAAGCTCATGTATTGTTTTAGTCAAGACTGGACTTCAGCTTATTAAATACAACAATAAAAACACACATTTTTAACAATCAAGTTCCTATTTGTTGAAATTTTTACGAACTAAGTAAGGCAAGAAACTCCTCGCCGGTTCTAGTAAAAAAATATATTTATACTGTCAACCTAGCACTGATGAAGGTATGTTTACAACAGTGTAATGTGAAGCACGTAAAAATGACACAGTCGACCATCTTGGCTAAAAGAGCTTCGGCAGCGATTTGTTGATATATAAATAAAAATACATAAAAATTATTATTATTATTAATCTTCACAGATTTTGGACAAGACTAAAAGCTGTTCTATTTAAATTCAATAGAGGTTGCTTCAACTAAGAGGACACAATAGGCTTGGCGGCTATGGAGTTGGGCTGGTCACGGGTTATTTAACTAACTTATTTTTACTCTAAGGATCATAGAGAGACTTCCATATTATGTAAACTGAACATTTGGTCGCTCATGTGCTGCTTGAAGGCAATGAAGTGACTGCCTAACCAGATTAAACATGTTGCAAAAGTCACCGGTAGTCCGTCTGCTGAGTTTTCTCACTAGAGTTTCTATTTCTCTGTTTACATCCAAAAAGGGTACAAATTATAACATATTACGGAAATCAAGCCTTCCAAATCAGTCATTCAATAATTAAACTACAGGATAAGGTTCTGTAATGCTTGTTGAGTCATAAAACAAGATCCTGATTAAAAAGTCTCCCTTCTAAAGTAAGACGAATTGGTCTTAGTTAAAAAATTTATAATAATATAAAATATCTATTCAACGCAAGCGAAGCCGTGAGTAGATAGGCAGTAAGTTATTTAATTATTTAATTTTTTTATTTATTTTTATTTTTTAATTATGTGATTTGCAAAGTCAGTATTTATTGGTCGCTGTTGCCGCCGTCATATAGTGTGAACCGGTCGGTTGGGAGAGGGCATGGGTCCATGAAAAGAATAGCATCACTTACAAAATTTCGTGAAAATTGGAAAATTGTAGCTTGATGTGACTTGTGTTTTTTCTCGGATAGTCATTTCATATAGGGTAGATATAGTATCGACTACTTAGTTAATTTTTACAATTTGATGTTGATTTGTGATTTATTTTAATTTTGACTATTATGCTATGTTCCTAACATTTGGGTTGTAACGTAGGTGTTTTACTAACAAATGAGTCTTTGTTACTTGATATGAAATAATAAATAATAAAATATATTTGAAGATATGTTTACAATTTGAATTTTACACCTTTAACCTTCTGCAACTGAGGTGGTAGTCTGTCAGACACCGTTGAATAAAAAAACGTTGCCAGATCGCAAGGTGGCGTGATATATTTCTGTCTCGCTCAGTACCTTCCTACAATAGCACGCTCCAACGGCCAGTGCAGCGCGAGCGGCGGCGCGGTGTACACGTGTGGAGTTACGAGCTGTAGGTGTCACACAGACGTAAGTACAGCAATAAACACTGATTCTGTTAGACGTCACTTCACTAATATCTTTTTAAATCCATATTAACATATTATTGATGCCATAGTGTTTCGTAGACGTAACCTCATACTTAATTTGTAAAAATAATTTTCTGCATTTCTTTTTCAGATGTCGACACAAAGTAATATTAACATAACTCTCAAAAGAGACTGTAGTTTACACACAAACCGTTGTTGTGTGTGTAAAAAGCACATCTGCTTACAGTTTTCGTCTGAATTGTGTCAAGATTGCCAATTAAATTTGTAGTTTAAGGGTTAACTTTGAGACTGATTTATGCCTAAATGAACCGTTGGATCTCATTAAATTTACTGATAAAGATATATTATATAATGTTTTCAAAGAAAATATTAATAAGTTTTTGAAAGTTTTATTGTTATTTTTTTTTGCATAGTTTTGTATAATAAGATCAAAAAGCCTGGAAATTTCCGATCTCAATAAATGATTATATAATACCATCTTCTTTTATTTCTAAAACAGTATTCATGTGTTTTTTCATGAAACGGTAACATTTTATTGATATTGTATAAAAAAAACTTATACACTCTTGCATTTTCATAATGTTAACAGTATATAATAATTACGTCTGACAGACTGCACCTCAATCGTATTGTTTCTACAGAGTCACCTCAGTCGCAGAAGGTTAATTATATTGTTCGAATGAAAAATCCTAAAGCAATTATTTTCGACGTATTTCGTCAACATTTTCTATTGTTGGGGTCACTGACACGTAGGTATTGCTGCAGAAAGAAACGTGTCACAGTTTTCAGTTAGCGAGTTTCTTGTAACGGTATTAATCTATAAATAAAATAACATCATAGATTTTTCGTTATTTTTAAATACATCAACAGTTTCTTGCGAAAAAAAAAACTTTTCTTTGAGTTTTTTAGATTTGTGTATAGGTATATAGGTACTCGTGTAATAATAGGTTACACTAAGGCCTCTGTCACTCCAGCAGCTGGTAACATAGCCGTTTCCAAATGGAAACGTGTCGAATGGGCCACGAAACGTAAGCGCGGACTTTCCTTTGATTTTTCCAAACAGCGTGAAACGTCACGGCAGCTGTGCACACAGCGGCGGGCGCCGTTGCGCACCTGTCACTACGTCATACGCTAATTCAATTATTGTAATCGATTAATTGTAAACTGTCTGCTTGACGCCCGCTTTCAGCGATGTTCTAGAGCGATGAACTGGGCCCGCGCTCGATCTATCTCGCGGATAAGACGTTCGACTTAATTAGTTCATCTATAGTGTCTGTTCGTGAACTGCTCGTGGATTCTGAGAATTTTCTAAACGCTTCTAAACTTTAAATTGTGTTTGTTATTACTCAGTTACGGTAGAAATATAAAAAAAAGAAAAAAAAATGATAGTGCGTGTGGTAGGAAACCGCGGAGTGCGGTGACCGGAGCGTCGCGTCGCGCGGCCGGTGACTGCTGCGGTAGATGTGCGTTCGCTTCGCGTGTTCACTAATTATGCGCACCCGAAATAGGTCGCCGATAAGTGTTATGCGTGCCTACTTCGAATACGTCGCGACGGTCGAATAGCATTGTTCGGCGTAACCTCGCGTCAAATTAACGAGCACGATTACAGCGGGCACCGCGCCACTGCCGCCACGCCACGCCACCGCCGCACATCCGGGTGAAAAGACGTGAGATCGCCGGAGCGGTCTGCGTCTTCGCGGCCGCTCCGTACATTGTCACCTTTTCTACCGCCATTACACGTGCACTTAACGCCGCATGGCACGAAATAATTACACGCATGTAATTTCTACCATTAATTAACGACACGTAAATACTCATGTTAGATTTAAATATAACAACAAACAACTAAATTTTCTTAATAAAAGTAAAGGCACAACAATTACTAGGTTGACAAACATGCACACAGGTACAAGTATGTGCCAATAGTGCATGACAAAGCACGTTGTAATTTTTACACATATTTACAATTTTTATTAGTGCGACAAACGGCGCGCGCGCATGTTATTGCGTATTGATGTGACCTAAATTCCAGTCTCTTCGATACAAGTGCGATCGAAACATAAACTTAGGCACACTTGTTTATACACCATATAGGGAATTCCCTGAGGATGTGGTTATTCATTGAGTGTAAACCAACTCGATAAAATTATAATTTAAAAAAACATCAATATGTTTTTAAATATTAGGTATGCTTCACGTTGGCGATTAAAGACAAAAATAATTTACAGCTTCCATTTATTTAAAATGTAGCCAATCACTTTACAAAATTATGAAATATATTCTATTTTCTATAATTTAAAATTTTCTAGTGTTATCTTTGAACAACTATACAATGTATATTGAATACATAACAAACGTTTTCTACAAAGAATCACACTGTATCTTTTAAATGACTTCAAATAAAAAAGAAACTTCTCGATTCGCATCCCCCTTTTTTTGGCCGCCGAACCTTCAAAATTCAAGTTTTTATCCAAATCTTGAAATTAAAACGCTTTATTCATTACAGATAGATGATGACAAAGCATTTTCGATGTCCAAGCTAAAACAAAACCCATGATAGAATAATCATTGTAATGAACACAAAGATAGCGAAGACCCACCGCCTAAGACACTTTATACGAGACAGAGCGTTCCATTCAGCGGGGGTGTGAGACGCGTTTGCGGGGGGAAGCGTCCACACAATTTCATGCTTACACATGAAAAGTTACACCATTCAACGTTGTTTCTTGTTTTTGGACGTATCTTTACAACATTTCACAGCTTAATGCGGCGTTTTCGCGATGAAATACTCGCTAACGAGCATTTGCCGACTAATGACCGGTGGAGGTGATGGCATACACTACTAGCGGGGTACAGTTCCAACCTTTATGGCGGATGTGAACATAGGCACAAGTCGCGTCGCAGTAACCAATTTTAGGTGTAGCGGGACGCAGTGGAGCGAAGGGCGTATGACTGAACCTGCGCAAGCATGCTTAAAGCGTTGTATTCTGATCCGCCATAAAGTTTGACTGGAATACTTTCGATAGCGCCCCCGCTTGATAGGTTCCAGTGTAAAGCGGAGCGGGTGCGTTTCGCTACTTATGTTAACTTTGCAGCCTTTTAAAAACTGGCCATCTAATTATTTTTTTTGTTTTTCATCGACCCATTTTCAAAATAATAACAAACGCAATTGACCATACCTGTCGTAGTCAGTGTCACATGGACGTAAGTAAAAAGAATATACCTACGCTACAGACCAAATATACGCCACTTGAGTTTTCACATGTTAACCGTGAAGTGAAATAGAATTTCGTATGACCCACATGTGAAATTCGAACTGAAATAGATAACAAAGATTCTGAAATTATATTTGATGTGTAGTTTAATAAAACTTTTGGTTGAAACAATGACAAAGACGTGTGGTCTGAGAATTTGCTCACGTTTTCTGTCATTTCGAACTATGAGATGCTTTATTTCGATTAGGTATTAGGCTACCTACCTATATTATGCTATACAGCCACTTTTTTTTTTTTTGTTTAGTGAGGGCCGAATCTGCATACAGACACCTGCGCGCCCGACCTACCGCGCAGGTAGTGCCGGGTTGGGATTTCTACACAGAAGGTGCAGCCCGACCGGCTAAACGACTCCTCAACCTATACTCCGGAGAGCGTATAGGGTTTGGCATGAACAACGACCGAACGCATTGAGGATGCTTCGGTGTGTTAGTGCCTTTGACGGGCGGTGCCTTAAGGGCGCCGTCTCGTAGGCGTATGATTAAAAATAGGGATGAGGGCCGATGCGTGTCGGTCCCTCGGCAATGGAGGGCAGTTCGAGCTGGACGGCCCGACTGTGAACAAACAAGGCTCAGATGCCATTCGAGCAGATTTACTACGTTAACTAGGTGATATCGGGCGCTAGGTACTGCTCACCTACGTCAGACTGAAGGTCTGATCTGCCTGAAGTCCTGAGACTCTCAACCTCGGTATATACAGTCACGTATCATTGATGAAAATTGTCAAATCTATAATGTAAGTTTTACTTACATTCGTAGATCTGATGAAGTACATGTTATCAGTTCCATTGTAAACAGCTCTAAAGTTCATAACAACAAATCAAATGAACTATTTCTTATTTTACGATACAGTTTTAATGAATGAAATTAAAGAAATGAGTTTTGGTCATTGATAAAAGGTTAAATGGCCACGAGGCGTCGCTCGGGATGACACAAATTGATTTTTATCACGCCACAAATGACAAAATCAACGAAGCCAGTTTCCTAACCGACCCTCGTTATCGTAACGACAGCGCCTTGAGGAGCTATCGGTTTTAGGATTCCGTTGGCGTTATACGAAACTTTTATTTGTTATTCGTACGGCAGCCTCCCATCTTCTAATGAACAATTATTACCTAGAATAGATCATATACAGAACGGTGACTGTTCTAATGAAAAATTTGAATATAACATGTATTATTTTTAGTTGAATTCAGTACCTACACTCATCGAATGGAATGACACTGGATTGAATTTTTTTGAATAAAAACTATTTTATTAAATTCCGAGTGTATCAATGAATCGACACATCAGTCTTCAATGTCGTTAGCAAAGGGTCCACAACATCTCAGTTATTTACAAAACTGATTGATACCAAAATGAGAAATAAACAAATATGGTAGGTATTTATGTACAATTCTAATATTGGATAAGTACATGATTGTGTTTTGTGTATAGGTTTTGCTTTATTATCAGGAACTACAAAGGGGTTAAATTGCTTATTTGCTTATTTTCTATATTAATTTTTTGACATATTAGGAATCGGGTACTTTCCTGCATATATTCCGGTTGTTAAAAATAATTGTCTAGTTCGAATGGTTGTTTTATATGCAAAGTTTGCAAAGGCACTTGAGAACCCTAAACCAGACGTCGCTCAGTACACACTTGACCAGTTTTATTTGAAATCAACTAGACTGCGTGCGTCAAAACATTGTTTACATTTTTATAATTGTTTACTCGGGATGCTTGGACTTTACCCAAGACCGTTGCAATCGACCGTTAACGTTGTAACATCGTTGTGATTATGCAAATATCGGTCGGCTTATCTGTTAGTGTTAACTCAATGTAGATGGCTGTCGTTCACTACCAAATTTGGCTATTTCAAAACGATTACACGAACTTAAAAAGCGTTACGAAGAACTGATTTAAGGTTTTACTAATGAATAGCTTTCGTCCACCGCCGCTACTCCGCGTTTACGAGGGACGTCCACTTGTTTACTTATTTTTGTAGGCACTTCACTAATCAAATTTTACCTCCACTATTGTTCCATCTCCCGATTTAAAGCTTCAAATATTGATTATTTTTGTATGTCATGAGAGCTCTCGACCAGGATAAAAAATTATAGCCTAATGTAACTCTCCATTTGTTCTAGTAGACTAGGCTAGGTAACTCCATGCCAAAAATCAAGTCTATTCGTTGTTTGTATATACTGTGATGAAAAGAAGGTATGGACAATTTTTGTCCTGTCCAGTCGAACATTTCGAGTTGTTCATGATAAAAAAATTGACGGGCTAAAACGTTGAGTCGACAAACAAAACTGGGAGCCGAACAAGCGCACGCCGCAAGCCGTAATTCCAAGTTCAGTGTAACAAAATGCGGACGTGGCGCAATCGCAAACTGCGTCGATTACGTTCGGCGGTTAGGTGCGGCGCATCAAAGACGCGTCGGTTTCCGGCGCGGGTTATCGGGCGACGGGCGACCTCCCAAACCCCGGCCAATTAGCTCACTCGAGACTTCTGCTGGCGCTGCCGTCGTTCGAACCATTTCCGCTGGGGAAATGTTGACCATTGGAAAAGATTAGTTCACTTAGGAATAGAAATTGTCACGTTTTGAAAATAAAATTGTTTTTTTTTTTGTAAATAAAAAAAACAATATTTTATGTAATGGCAACGTGTAATCTTGAATATTGTGGACAAGTATCAGATTAAAGAATAAAGGGATATAAAATAATGAACAAAGTCCATGAAAAATAAATATAACAGGAACTGTGGTGGAAAATAGAAAAGGCGACATCGTAGCAGAAATCATTCAAGATAAATAATGTGTAGTAACCAGGTAGCTTAACAGCCTACAATAAACTGTCTATAAAGAACTAGTCTGTAGGTATTTTAAGTACCTAATACTGTACTATACAGACATCCCAAACAAACCAAGATACTTATCTTCGTCGTTCGAACACAACAACAAAGCACTTCCGTCCGCTTCTCCTCGATACCCTTTGAGCAAAGATTTGTACCCTGGAAACCTACAACGGCCTGACAAACGCCGCCTTGTGACCGCAATATCAGCACACGTACGAGCTATATAAAAAAATCCGATGGGACGATAGCAGTATCGTAAGTAAATACAGTCGTAGCGCGGATCAAACACCGCGGTTGTAGCCATGAATGGGCGGAGGAACGGGGCGGGGAGGTGATTGCCGAAGTGCGCGCTTCCGGCGTCTTGTCTTGATATACCGGCCACGTTACAATTTCGAAACGGGAGACACTAAAGAGGTCAACGGATAAGATTACGGTGTGCCGTGTAAACAAGCCGTTTACATTGATAACTGTTTAGCGTTTCTGCGACCGCTGATGTCCTGGTCAGATTGTCAATGTTAGTTATATGTTTTCCATCAATAAGCAACTGACATGTCCGCACTAGCCTAAAATTATGGGATTATCTGTATTATGAGTACCAACAATGACACTCAATAGGCATGATGACAGTAATTGAAAATCACTGAAATTATATATTTATTTAATGAAACTTGAGTCATGGAATACGAAACACGCATTTATTTTTCTATTAATAGCGAGATTAATAATTATTTTGATAAAATAAAACTACGAAATACGAAAGTCCGCCATGATATGTTGAACACCAATCAGAGCGAATGACGTCACTTTTGAGTAAACAAGTAAACGAACTCGAACGAACTCTGTGTTTTTTTTTCATTTAATATTCAATTTTATTTGTTCCGTCCGTATTATTTAAACCAAACGAAAGTGAAATAATCGCGTTATTTCACTTTCAACGATCAACAAGGATTTACTAAGGCAAACAGTGACAATTTGCCTAAAATTGATGTGTTAATGCTGGGAGAATTTTTAGCATCAAATAAAGATTTTTGTTCAGCAGAATTTAAAAACGTCAAAACCTTTATGTACGTTATTATTTAACAAACATACCGAATTATTTAAATTTTAAATAAAATACCTATTAAGACAACAGTAGTGGTGCAAGATTAAACCTAACATCGAAAAAGATTGTGTTTAATTTAATTTTAGGCCTCAAACAAGATATATACTATTTACGATCTTCAAAGTAAATGAAATACGTCGAAATGATCATCACAAAAATAAAGGTGAGTACCTACTAGGCAACATTGCTGTTGGATCTCGCCTTGCCAGTTTAAGCCACTTGTATTATCTCGTATCGTTTTCTTTTGTGGAACGAACAGGAATAACTTATCAGGCGTTTTTATTGATATGATAACACACTGAGGGACCACACACCACCTGTACACTTTAGAATTCATATTTAATAAACTAAATTATTCAATGAGCGTATAAGGAACGTCAGTGTTTACAAATACGTTTTGTTTGGTTTTATTTACTCGAAGTTTACTCAAACGTGACGTCATTAGCGATGCCATGACACTGACAAGCGTTTTGGCGCGAATTTTAAATCTAAAAACTAAAATGTGATTTTTTCCTCCTAAATCTTTATTATAAGTAGAAATATGTTATTCATTGTAAGTACTATACGTTTCCGAACACTTTGGAACAGTTTTTCAAAATCTGTCATCATGCCTATTGTATAGGAGGGATGTACTCCGACATCCAAACTTAAATAATAAGTATAAGAAAAGATTCCCAACATGTATCGATATGGTAAACGAACCCGCAAACTTTCGCATTATAAACAGAGTCTTTGCTTTTTTGTGTCACGGAGACTAGAGAAACATGTGCTTTTTTGGTTATAATTAAGCAACTGTAGGCAGTTTTACTTTCCTGAATTTGTAAAGAGTTGTAATTGCCATTATATCAAAGAAGATTGAGAACACCACGTAGGTTATGTCCTGTATTTGTTAGCTCGTGCAAGGCACAGCCTAATCCTTGATTCTAATCAACCATAGGAAATCGCCAGAGAAGCGTTCCCATGGATTCAGGCTTTCATCAATTGCACTTCACGTATAGACATTTGATTACAGACGAATGCAACGTTGGTTGAACCATTCTTGAAAAACTTATTTAGTACAAACAACTTTGACTGAGGCAATGTTACTTTTTGTACTTAAAATTCGATAAAAACATTTGCCATTTTAAGCGACGAATAAATAGCCTTATTAGTAAAATAGAATAAGCAAAAAGTTTTCGAGCATATTCCACAAAAGCTATGTGTCTAATTTAGACAAAACTACTTTTTAATGGCAACTGACTTTTGTTTCCATGAATTGTAATCGAAATGCAGTTTGTCAGGGAAGTAAAATAAGGTAACGCTTGTATTCGGAAGCTTTCGGATGTGTAGGGCATTGGCAATATGAAGAGTTACGAAATTAAAATGTTGTCCGCGTAACTTCAATTAAGTACGTTCTGACGTCTGCAAGTGCATTAGATGTTAATAATTATTATTAATAGTGCAATAATCTACCTACTAGTGTAATGATAGTGCAATGACATCTAATTGTTTCTACAAGCAGTGGATACTGCGCGTGCGATATTTACATTTGGGTACTTAGATGTATTAATCATACTGATTTTTTTTACATTGTACTGTGCTGGTTGACACATAGTGTACTGTGAGCGATAAAGTTCACAGAATTACGGATACGGTTATAGCAAAATCAATGGATCGTTTGTGTATGAGTCACTTAACAGTGTCAGGCGTCGTCAGTGTGACAGTTCTCCAAACTATTTATACTAATTAAATTCGGAAATATTTTCCATTATTTCGTATATATAATTAAGCGATTGCTGTGAATCATTTATTTGACCTCAACCTAATGAAATCATCCGATGATTTACATTTGTCGTTTAAAGTAACAAGAAATAGTTGTGAAATATTGGTTGACCAGTCAAATAAGAATACAGAAGATAATAATTTTTTTTCATTGAAACTGATTGAAAAATCAGGAGACCTTAAATTGTAAATCATTTCAATTAGATTACAAGCTTCAAACGCGCATAAGAAATAATTTTTTTGAAGTATTAATATTTAAAACTTATATCAGTAATCTATGTATATAATAAGTAATCCTCAATGTTGTGTCATTGGACTTGGGTACACGTCCAGCTAAATAAGTAGACAAGTACTCAAATAAAATTATTTTTTTATATGCTATACATTCTAAATCTTTGCTATGTTTTTGCGTTAGACGTTACTTACTTGGGGAATAAAGTTCGTTATCATCATCATCATCAGCCCATTTTACCCCACTGCAGGGGCTTAGACCTCCCCCAGGGTGAGAAGGGGGTTTGGAGCTTAAATCCACCACGCTACTCCACTGCGGGTTGGGGATTGTAACGACCGCCATCTATTGACAGCGTCCGGGACCGACTGCTTAACGTGCTCTCCGAGGCACGGAGTCAGTGATAGTTAATGTACTTAAGTCAGAAAAACTCATTGGTACACACCCGGATTCGAACCATGGCCCTATGGCCTTATAAATTTGAGACAAGTTCGTTGCGCTCTGGGCTATCACGACACTTGTTCGTTCGTTAGTTCGTTCGTTAAAAGTTCGTTATACATTTCTTAAATTTTGCTTTCAAACCGGTGTCCCACATCAGAATTTGCCCCAGGCTTGTCGAATCTCACTAGTTCTTGTTGTAAATCGCAAATATATATAATATCGTCGTCGACGGTTAGAGCTCTGATAAATTGTGAATTATCGCTTGCGACACTCTGTAATTTCTTATCGCGTGTTTACTATCAACAAACGGCGCCCGACTGAATGGACGAACTTCTAATAATTCTAATCTAGAATTCCGCGCATAAAGGTTTACCGTTGTCAACGAACCACCGATTGGATCGATGAATGATTGGCTTGTTTACTTCGAAAATTACCGTCCATATATGTACAGAATAGCTTTAACTAAAAATTATTAGGTATACATATGAAAGTAGAAGCAAAAGTAACAGTTCCCGAATACTTGAGATAGCAATAGATCCTGAAATCTTATGATGGTTACGTGATGTTTGTGCATAATGTTTATCTTCACGCTGTTACAAAATGACCCTGAATGTTGTGGTAATGTATCAATAAAGACAAATAGATCGATAAATCTTATATAACGTTTCAATGCATCATGGAGCGGTAGTAAGACATGGCAAAATGTTCTGGAGAGTTCTATGTAGTTTGTACCGTGCGTTCCGGTTGCGTCGTCAGCCGAGGCCGGTTCGGACGCCATCGCGTATTTATCGGGCGCCTGCAATCCAAGCTGACCCCGCGATATCCTCGCTCCTCGGCGCTCCCCGCTTCGAGCCTCTCACGCGTCCGAACGATTCTCGACTCTCAGAACATAAACTTAAAGATCTACTTCAATTTGTTACCCCGGCTCAGGGAGCGGGCGTATGAATGGGCCGGCTTGTGAATGAGCGGACTATGTCCCGCTGCCGAGATAAGCATTATCTGCCGGGGCCAGCTGACGGGCTATGTTGACAAACCCTGTTCCACTTTCGCTGTGCCCGCTACGCGTTTACATTAAAATACATTATGAATAGGACATTTGCGCCGAATATTATTTAAACTTGGATGATGGTACCTAATTTAAAGGTCCTATTGACAATCTATGGAACATTGCCTAATTAAGCGATTGATTGTCAATGCTTACATAAGTTAGCGGCAGATAACGCGTAGGTAATACAATATTTTTATACACATCCAAAATATTGTTTATTTTTTTTGTGCAAACGTTGCATTATGGAAATTTTAATACTTAGATCTGTCATATACAGAAGGACGAAGTTAAATTTATAATGGTGTTAGGTGTTAGGCTATTAAACGGCACTTTGCTAGTCTCATGCGATACAGGACACTCGAAATATTGAATTTTTAACTATGCATATATGTATAACACAAGAGGATGCATTTGATTGTTTCAATTACGTACATCGATGATCCTGGGTATACAGCGGCTGCCCGTTTTACCAGCGTCACCAGAATATAACCAACGATGGTACGCGAGATATGTCTTGCTCACACAAACTTTCACACCGTGGTTTAGTCGTTTTAAGGCACCGACACTAATCAAAAGAAGGAGCCAAACAGTATTAATATTATATAGATCTTAACAAACAAGAGATCTTTCCAAAATTCGTTAGCGTGAGTTTTTCGGTCAACTCAATTCAACGAGAAGTCGCGAAGTGTGAAACCCACTAAGCAGTGTCGCCATAGACGAACGCGCCATACACAGAATACGCGTTTTTATATCTAACACCCATAAACATAAAAAAAAAACCTATTTCTAATAAAGATACCCTGAGAAAATTATTCATCATCAGTCGAGCAATGCAACCCACATAATAAAAACGAGGAATATGAAGAAGAAGAAAAAATGCGTCAGCGGAAATTATGGTTCCTGTAACGTAAATATGATGACGTGCAGTTTTTCTTCCTTGATTTCCTCGTATTTCTGATGATCCTGATCATCAATTTCTCTACTGATAATAAAACCATCATAATAATATCTGAATTTACTATAATACTTTTCTCAGTGTATGACTTTATTAAATTAAGTACACCAAAATATACAAAATCATTTCGACATTTTAACGTGCCTATATAATACGCATTTTTGCCAATTTTATTATTCATCAATTTTAAAGATATTCGTAACATTAATTGTGATTTTGATGTATTTTGATAATACTAGGTACGTTGTGGACTATATTTCTTTGACTTATTTTTCTGATATTGTCATATTTATTTCTTTCTTTTTTTATAAAAGATAGTAGAGACACGTGAAATAATGTTCAAATCGATTTTTTGCCTTACCATGTTTTAAAAAATAATTTAAGAGCTTCGGTCTAATAATGTAAGAGAAAAAAAAACGGGTAACGGGGTTTTTCATTTACCTTCTTTCTTACCAACTACTACATTCAGGGGGTTATCATTTTGAAATAGAATCATAATTGGCACGGGTATGCAAAATTTCGTGACGGGCGGTTTTTGTTGATTTTATAGCAGCACTCTATCACGTCAAAAAGTAAATATTTCGTTTTATAAGTTTCCGTTTTCTAATCAAAAGGCGTTTCCTAATTTGTTGCAGCATAATCCGCTACAAAGATATCGCTAAAGAACTAAAGGTAGGTAAGTAGGTACCTCTGACAGAATGAGCCCGAGATTTTATGAATTGTAGCAATAAATAAATTTCCCACAACACAGGGAATCCTAGTGAGGGGACGTAGGCCAACTCTGTTGTATTGTAATGAGTTTTTGTACAGTAAAACATTTTTATTTATTTTTAATAAATTGTCGGACATAAGTGTACACCGACAAATAACAGATTTTCGATATACCTAAAACAATTTAAAATAATAATCACGCTATCGTATTTAACATGTTTAATTGTCATATACGATATTATATTAACGACTTACCGTTTGGCCAAATGGTTAGAGATCCTAACTGCGGAGCCAAGGGTCGCGTTTTCGATTCCCACCCAGGACAAATATTTGTGTTCATGAACATGCCTATTTGTTCCGTGTGTGGGTGTAAAACATCTAGATATGTATATATTATAAAGAATATATAAGGCGAGGTAATCAGTTGTGAGGTACCCATAATACGAGCTTTGCTTAGTTTGGGACTAGAGGCGCTGTGTGGGATGCCCTAAGTATTATTACTATTATTTATTACTATAATTAATGACATACGAAACTTCTGCTCTTCTTACCCGCAATGATTATTTTCTACAGTAAGTTAGATATATTACTTTCATCATAGGAAACACCTGCCCAATAATGGGCCACTATTCTCGAATGGCTAGAGGGCTTCTTTTAAAACCATCGTAATATATGCCCAAATCATCGTCAAAAAAAGAAGATTTGCTTTCTATACTTTTAAACAGAAATCACCGTCTACGTTTTAGTAGAAGGGGGCGGAGCGGGACGTCTGAATAAATATACAAAATTATGCGGTTATTAAATGCAATGTTTGATGATTTCGTGCTGTTTATTTGTACACTCTGCGTACTACATATTTAAAAAAAAAAAAACTAATTCAACCATCGATTTAGTAATTTTGTACCAGTGTGCGAAATGAATTTTTATGTGGTATACCCAGTTCTGTAGCCCAGACAATAGATCCGATAGAATTTATGTTAAATGAAATTAATGGTTTTTTTTTGTCACAACTCTCGTCAATCGATATTAGTTTTTATTTTAAACCACTTTAGTGGATATGTATATATAGATACGCATAGTTGAAAGGCTGCACGGAAAAAAGTTTTTAGTTATAAGGAACGAAAAATTTGATTACTAGTTACCTAAAAATAGTTACAATATAGCTATTGCTAGAAGAAGTCAAACTCAGTTGTACCAGCTTACAAACCAGTAGCTTGCATTTCAACTAACTTTGTTTAAAAATTATTAACGTTTTGCAATTTTTTTCAGTGTGATAGAGGAAGAAGTTATTAAAATGTATACACATATACTTATTATATGCTTTTTTTTTTTTAAATTTCTAGTTTCCCTGATTGTAAATACTTAATTATTGGATACTAATATTATTACCATTAAAAAGTGTGTTTTAAAAACAAAATCAGCCTTCTGTTGGACTCTCCTATGATGTAAATAAATATGGCATACGGGAGGCGGATATTGTAACGTGTGCATTTAGCTACCGTATGTGGATATATATTCACGTAGTTATTTTGATCAAATTTTTGTCTTAAAATGTGTCTACATCAAGATACTTAACACCCCTTGCATTCGATTTATCAACATTAAGTTTTCGTTACTGTAATAAAAGCGCTTAATTACGTTTAAATAACAAATAAAAAAATTTACGACGTTACAATTTTATTGTTTTGTTGTTTTCATAAAAACGAATAACTCTGAGCGCGCACGCTGATCTATTAAGAATATTATCAAGTAATTCAATTTATAAACGATTGTACCGCGTCTTCAGGGTTGGCACCCAGTGGAAATGTGTCGAAATATTATTGCAGTCTAGAGGCACATTCACGTCGGTCAAGGGGCGAGGCGGTGGGTTGGAAAAAATGTAATTACGGCGGGTGGAGAATTCTCGCGGGACGCTCTAACAAGGGAACGAGGCTGCCGATGCCGGCTGCGCGGGCGCACCTGTCGAGCGCACGCGCCGCGTCACTCCCCCCGCGGCCCTCTAATCCCTCAAGCCTTGCACGCTACCTATGTCGTGATGAAGGCGAATAGAAGGGATGCCATTTTGATAGTTTGTGAAGTTTAACCTATTTAAGTAGCTACACACGGCTCCAACTGAAGTTATCCTCAATACGAGCTTGGTTCGTTTCCAGGTCGCCCATTAGACTCGTGCCTGATTTCATTAAAAATCTATAGTGTGTTGACATGTCATCTAATTATGAATCTGGTAGGAGCCAAGCCCACCAGGCTTCTGAAGTCCAGTCCTGTAGTTACTTCTATTGGAACTGATTTGACGAGTGAGTGTATAGATAGGGCTATTTTTCTGTAGCGAAAAATTATGAGAAGAGCTGATACTACTACCTACATGAAATGGAAGAAAAAGAAAGACACTACTTACCCAAAAAAAAATCACAAATGTAACCAACAATTTTCAGGAAGTAAAGCCAAAAATCGATATAATTTTACGATCATCTATTTAACTCTTAATAACATAAATTATAAATCTGAAATAATAATAACCTAGCAAAGCTCATGCCGAAAGCTTTTTACGTGCTTTCAAAATAACCCATTAATTTAATCACGTGCACGTCGCAGATGAAGGAAGTGCCCCTTCTGTGAAATATTGTTGTTCTCGGACGCCGCGCCGGCCAAGCTGCAGCTTACAATGTCGTCGCACCGGTAAGCGATTCCGTAGGAATAACTTCATTGATATCGACGCAATTACCGTTTATGCGAGTATGGTGTCAATGCACCGTCGTAAAAAGTCAAAATGGCTTTCGTTGGATCGTTTTGTATTTGAATAAGCGTCACGCGTGCGGAATGCGTCGTTCAATATTCATTAGCGGCAAGGATTTAATTTTGTTTTATCTGTAGAGTTTCGTGACTGTCATCTGCTTTCGCTCTACCTGTAATATTTTTTTAAATATTTATTTTTATGTGTGATAAGTGCTGGCTGATGTAAATTATTTAAATAATAAATGATATTGCAACATTTTAGGCACTAACGGAGAATTTGCATTGGAAAGATATAGGTACAATTAAAGTCGAAATTCCATCATAGTAAACACATGCTGTATTTTAATTCTTATCTGGCTGTTTGGTTTGTGGTGATTAATGGTTATAGAGGTCTTTCTGTAGGCTGTGTTGTTGATATGAGAGGACCTCGCCGAGTGCTTGCCATGTATGTAGTATACACTCGTCGAATCTTTCGCTGTTTGGCGACCGACGACATGTATACGTTGGATGTTGCTTACGTTGGAAATACTTACACATGACTGAGCGGTAGCGAGCCGACGTGAGACAATTGTGGCATCATGTGGCTCATTTTCGGCCTGTTTCGGGGTGTTTCAGCCGGAACAGCCTACAGAGAGGCTGCTACAACCACTACAAATCACAGGTTCTCATGAGAAAGAAGTGAAGTATTTACGACCGTAATTTGTCAGCAGGTAGGCACATGAAAAATTTGCACTGTTAAACTTTTAAAATGTGCCAAAGTAAGTAAAACCTTTGACATTCAAGTGAGAAAGATGAGCAATCCAAAGCTCTTGAAGCCTTACTCGATTTGCAGACACGACGCCTCGTTTCAGACCAACTAACTCACAAATTATATATATACACATCTAATATCTGGATGATGGTTATTAACTGCGCACAGAGCTCAAATCATGCAGTCTTAGTTCTGATAACTGCTGTCTAGTAGCTGTAAAAGAAAGTTAATACAAAATTTTCGCTGTTTCTTTAGTTTGTGTACTGTTCGGAAACGGTCGCTGGCCGTCAAAGACGCCATCGAGCAAGCGTTGTAATGCAAAGAAGGCAATGAAACCGATTACGCAGTTGTTAATTCATGGAATTGTCCGCATTCCGAACGGAGCGTGTTCTTAATATCTATGAGTGAGACGGTCAAAAGATCGCTATGAGTCATTTGCGACAACGCGCTGCAGCGTCGTTAACATTCCAACGGTGGTCGCCGCCCGTACTACTACTGGTTTCACACATATTGCGGCATGGCTGCCTACCCGCACCCGGTTCTACATATTTTTCAACTAATGTATACCTACTATGAAAGTATCTTTAATATTCAACTTGTCTAACGATGGTGAAGACTTTCTGTAAGAACCTGTATTGAAATATTAAATTGTATCTTCGTATACAAAAAATCGATAATATTATTCAACTTTTACTGTGGTAAGAGGACGTTTGCGACAAATTTTAGAAGCATAAGCTCTAAACGTGATTTACATTTTGGGGTGCCCTCGAAATTTTCATAAACCTACAATATATTTGTGGTAGGTATGTATTCACCGAAAAATCGTGTTTCTTCCTCAGCACGCGCCCAACTCACACTTGAGCGGTTTTTATTATTTATTGTTGTATTTTACAGTCCGTAGTATAATAATCACACTAAGTTTGACGTTTTGTATGTATTAGATACCGTTTTTTCGTTAGAGAAAAACATAGAACTTTAAAAAACGCATTATTTGTACACGAACCTCGCTTAGTTTACTCATTTTGTATTTTTTGTTATTTGTTAAGTAAGGCGAACTAATAACACATATTGCTTATGTGAAAATTACAACCGGTTACCTATTAAGATACACAAGATACATCCCTATATAAATAGGACAGACGGACGGACAGAAGACGTCAGGCTCAGTAATAGGGTTTCGTAGGCACCCTTTGAGTACCGAACCCTAGAAATCATAATGTGCATCAAACTGTCAGTCGACACATTTTAAGAAAATTTGTACAATAATAGTCATGAATAACTAGAACAATACCTCTGAATGTAGTTTTTTTTTTCATTTCATAATTAAAATGACTTGGTTTTAAGTTTATCAGTTCTTACAAATCCTACTAATTCTGGATTTATTGATAATAGTTTAAAACCTCATACTAATTTGGCTTTGACGCATCGAAAGTATGTCAATAAAACCGTAACAAAGGCAACCCAAATGCTTGGTTTCCTGAAAAGAAATACAGTTGGTATTAAAAACCCTAATACCAAAATACTTCTCTACAACGCTCTTGTGCGCAGCAATTTTGAGTACGCGAGTGTTGCATGGTCCCCTTTCTACGCTGTCCATTTGCAACGAATTGAGAACATACAACGCGTTTTCACCAGACACCTGGCTTTCTCCTACAGTGGCTTTTCCCATAGGAACCCATACGACCAGCGGTCAACCACATTCAGAATGAGCACCTTACGTGACCGCAGACTTGTTTTGGACCTACGTTTCCTTTTTAAATTGATCAATATCCGAATCAGATGCAGCCATCTTCTGGATAAGGTACCTTTAGCTGTCCCTTGCTCTCAGGCCTATAATAAACCCCAGGCATAAAATAAATAAAATATTTTCCACTCCTTTTTCCAGAACAAACTTAGGTTTGCAGTCTCCACTGTGTAGAACCTTAAGCGAGTATAATTCCTCTTAAACTCGTGACCCAAACATTGACGTCTTTCGTGGCTCGTTTGACAATTTCAAGCGGAGACTGCAGGATCTGTCAGGCGGGAGGCTTTAGCTTGGGCCGCCTTTTTGAGTTTTGTTTGAGTTCAGAGTGACTACCTAATGCTACCTTATAGTAAATGTTATGTACACCATAAGTGTCATGTGTATATATCAGAATAATACTATAGAATATTTAGTTGGTTATTGTATGAATATATGTGATGTGGTTGTGCTTTAATAAATAAATAAAAAATAAATAAATAAAAAAAGTATTACATATTTGAACGACAGATGTAGAAGAAAATTATGAAGCTGCAATCATATACCTGCAATCATATATGTAGAAGAAAATTATGAAGCTGCAATCATGTACTTCCTCTCCCTGTGTCGTGATAGCCCAGAACACAACGAACCTGTCTCAAATTTGTAAGGTCATAGGGCCATGATTCGAATCCGGGCGTGTACCAATGAGTTTTTCTGACTTAAGTACATTAACTATCACTGACTCCGTGCCTCGGAGAGCACGTTAAGCAGTCGGCCCCGGACACTGTCAATAGATGGCGGTCGTTACAATCGCCAACCCGCAGTGGAGTAGCGTGGTGGATTTAAGCTCCAAACCCCCTCCTCACCCTGGGGGAGGCCTAAGCTCCCGCAGTGGGGTAAAATGGGCTGATGATGACGATGACTTCCTCTAGCTTCTAGAGTTTAATGAGTTATAGGTAACCTATGACCGACAACAATACCTCATTTGCATTTATCAATTTACAGTCGACCCATTGACCGAGTGGTTAGAAATCCTAGCTGTATAACCAAAAGTGTAAGGTTCAATTCCCGCGTGGGTCCAAATATTTGAGTGTATGAACATTTCTATTGGTTCAGTATCTAGGTATAAAACGGTAAGTAGATTTATCTATACTAATATTATAAAGCTGAAGATTTTGTTTGTTTGAACGCGCAAATCTCAGGAACTACTGAGTCAAAATGAAAAATTCTTTTTGTGTTGGATAGTCCATTTATCGAGGAAGACTATAGGCTATTATGACATCACGCTACGACCAATAAGAGCGGAACATCAATGAAAAATGTTGCAAAAACGGGAAAAAATATTCCTTTTGAGAGCTTCCGTTACGCGCGCTGCGTAAACGGTTGATGTTAAGCAAAAAGTATGTATTACGGAATTGTTTCCCTTTAATAGTTTAATTATTAAATTTAATTAAAAGTCCGAGACAGCATATGTGTATCTTTTAAGCGTGACTTACTATAACTTTTTTTATGGCAATCAAATTTGTTGCTAGATGTGCCAGAGAATTTATTTGTTTGGATGATGACGATGATACCATAGTGTAATTATACTTTATGGTTGGAATAGCAATCCACCCCAACTTCGAACAGGTGCAATGTACTAATGCATGGAACGGGAAGAGGAACGTTTCCGTAGCCCACCCGGGCGAAGCCGGGTACGACCGCTAGTATGTAATATACTACAAAAAAATCTAAGTATGTAGGTATGTAAGCTTTACAGGCTCTGTTTAGGGTTGGGGCTGTGTTAAATGTCCCAGGTATTATTTTTTATCATGTGGCCAACAAAGAACTTCAATGTGATATCTGTCGACGTCGTCTTTTTATATAAATATGAAATCGTGCAAATAAACCATGTTATGTACGTACTTGCCATCTTCATCATCATCATCATCATCCCATTTTTACCCCACTGCAGGGGCTTAGGCCTCCCCCAGGGCGAGGAGGGGGCTTGGAGCTTAAGTACACCACGCTGCTCCACTGCGGGTTGGGAACTGTAACGACCGCCATCTATTGACAGCGTCCGGGACCGACTGCTTAACGTGCCCTCCGAAGCACGGTGTCAGTGATATTGTGTACTTAAGTCAGAAAAACTCATTGGTACACGCCCGGATTCGAACCATGGCCCGATGGGGCCAAATTTGAGACAGGCTCGTTGCGCTCTGGGCTATCACGACACGGAACGCTTGCCATCTTATTAGGTACCATTATCTTCTGTTTCTGTGGCAGGCATAGAAGATTGTCAAATAAAGCTTTTTTTTGTCGCTTAATATTTCGAAGCTGACCAATACAAGAAAGCTCTCGAATTATTTCTATGCTAAAATTAAGGATATTGAATGTACGCATATTTATTTGCATCACAGTAACAGTTTTTTTTTTTCTTAAATCTGTAAGAGATAAATTTTATTATTATTGAACTCGGTATCTGTGTCAACTGGATGTAACGTTATCAAATGTAACATCAAATTAATTATTATGAACATTTGTGTTATCAGCAATAATAAGTGATTAGGTACCAAATTACTAAATTCTATTTCACACTGTAGCGTATTTTTTGTTTACGGCGTAGGTATATATTTTTTTACGCACATCCATGTTTTAGGTATACATACTTCTTTTACTGGTTGTACTGTCCTATAGTCCTTCTATTTCCATCATGATAAATCATTTTGCTCCGCACGTTGTTAATAATAAGTGACATTTATGAAAGTAAATATGCATCTGTCATTGACAGCAGTTCTGTGCGGGTATTCACGCGGAGCGGGCGGCGCAGGCGCGAGCCACAAAACGCGTCGCGCGTGCCGGCACGCGGCGGAAGGAGCGGGCGCGGGCGACCGGTACGTCATTCATCGGAATGCCAATAGAGTCACCTCATTACCGATACTAACTAACATCGCCACTTAGCCTTATATAGAATGCACCGTGTTATTATCAAATGAGCTGGTGCGACACACTATGTCGGTGATGTCGATGTTCATATAATTTACTCTATAAATATTGGATAGTAATGCAATTTCTGTTGGACTTAGGCTAAGGAGCTTTCGTACTGAGAAAGAGTAATCGTGCAACAACAAGCACAAACCCATAATGGGGTGGGACTACAAAGTCCAAACTCGGACAACACTCTAAGTCTAGTTGATAAACCGGTGTAAATAAACAAGCTTTGCTAGAATCTATAATACCTACCTACATACACGTGTGTGGTGAGGCAAGAAGTGACAATTATCAATATAATTAATGTAAGATGCCTTATATTTGTTGGATTCCTTTTCATATAATCTATTATATAGAATTAATATTGTATCGAGTTTTTTATTATATAAAGACTTATGTCAAATAAATATTACAAACTCCGTCAGTCAACATAGTCACTTCTGTGACTTTGCGGAGGCTAACAAGCCTTAAAACATTCACCGAACCAACCGTGGTGAGCTTATCCGAACTCCGTAATTCAATATTGAAGAAGGCTGTACTCCAGCAGTGGAGGCATTACAAGCCTGGTGGTAACGATGATAATAATGAATATTTGTTACCTATATTAAGTGCAACTCCTTGCAAGCTTTCTTTGTTGCCAGTTCAAAGTCCATTGAACAATTGGTTGTCGGCCGAGTGATTAGAATAGGAACCCTTACTGCAGTACTAAAAGTCCCGAGTTCCATTCCTGCACGGAACAAGTAGATGTCTAGGTATTTGTTCCGTATCTGGTTGTAAAATATCTACATACAGGATGAGATTTTAGTCACCAGCCAAAAATTTTCTAGATGTTAGGTATCACCAATAGGCCCCAGTACGTAAATAAAAATATAGGTCAAATATTCATAATCAATAATTATATCCTAAATATTTCTTAACAAAATTTGGCTACCTTCTACTTACATACGAAAGAGCGGGAAATGAGGCATTTGGGTGAGGCGCGTGCACGTACACTGGTGCCCTCGTGAACGGTGACTAATATATTGGTAGTTTTGGGAAAGGTTTACGTAGTCTTAACTGAATATTTTTCTATTGAACGATACTAAAAAAGAACAAGACGGCCAACGGATT
The DNA here is from genome assembly GCA_949709985.1 of Luffia ferchaultella. Classification (NCBI taxonomy): domain Eukaryota; kingdom Metazoa; phylum Arthropoda; class Insecta; order Lepidoptera; family Psychidae; genus Luffia; species Luffia ferchaultella. The sequence goes on along the minus strand of OX453252.1, from coordinate 8,597,820 downwards.
TTTATCAAAGGTCATTATATAAAAATTAGGCTGGTCATTAAAACCTCACTCTGTATATGTGTACAATATAGATATTATGAAGAATCATTTAATTATGTATATCAGTTGTCTAGTACCCATAATACAATAAAGGCGTGCTTAGTTTTGGACTGGATGGCGCTGTGTGGGGTATCTCAGAAATTATTATTATTATATTATAAAGAGAAAATTAATAGAGTAGCAACTACTGTACCTACTCGCTGTAAGGCCGAATCCCACATTGCGAATCGATACACCGATACGATTTTGCTATCTCTGTAACTGACCAGCGTCTAAGACGGAATAAACTATCATCAAAATCGTATCAGTAGGTAAATCGGATCGGAAGCCATGCGTGTACCTTTGCCTTTGCCATGCCTTTATACGATCACACGCATCTCAGTATAGTATACAATATATAGTGTATTCTATTCTTATTTTATATTAAACATTTATAACATAAAAAAAAATGGACCCTGCAAGCCATTCCTGAAACTTCCCGCCATTTTCGAGTTCAACGCGTTCGATAGTTAGAAAGCTATTTAGCTCTTCGAACTCAAAATATTCATTTTCCGAACTCTTCAAGCCCAAAAACAGAATTTCTATACATTTAGATTTCTTCAAGCTCTGAAAACTGGGACATATCAAACTAAATGTTATTTTGGAAATATTTGAACTGCGATACCTTTTGAACTTTTTGTTTGATTTTAATGGAGTTAACTACATGCTATGCAATTTTGTAAGCACAAAACTTTTGTGTGAAGTCAAAAATCGAATGGTCGTAAAATCTCAAAGTTTGTTTAAAAAACACATTTTCGGAAATTTGTAGACTGCGATATTTTTTGAAAGCTTCGTTTGATTTTAATGCAATTTAGGGCATTATATGTAATTTTGTAAGCACAAAATTTTTGTAAAACCAAAATTCGATTGATCTTAAAATTTCAAAGTTATGGTAAGAAAACACGTTTTCGGAAATTTGTGAACTGTGATATCTTTTGAATGCGTCGTTTGATTTTGATATTTTTGGCGGCACTCGATGCAGTTTTTAATGTACAAAAAACGAATATAAGATTTCAAGTAGATCGGTTGGAAAATCTCAAAGTTATTTAAAAAAACGTTAAAATTTTTTTTTGTAATTATTTTTGTAAAAGCTCGACCGATTGACTTCAAAATCTAATCAGATCTAAGTCTCAATGAACCCTTTGAAATACCGAATCGCGGGTTTTAATCGGTCAATCCGTTCTCAAGATATCGACCGACAAAAAAAGTTACACACCGGACGTCCAGCCGAAAATGATCAGATTGGCTTCCCAGGACCTCAAAACCTGGATTTCTGATGAAAACTCGATTTTCGAAAATCGGACCAAAATCAATATCTTCCTTTGGATAGCGGGAAGTTAAAAATATTTATTTAATTCTTATCGAAAAAAAAACTGTTGTGTTATTTGACGTCATGGTATTGCGAAGTATTTTGTGGATTATTGTTTCTATATGCACTATTTATAAATACAATAAAATATGAAGATGTTATAGTATATTTAATTCATAGTATACCAGTTTGTATTGTACCAAACAATGTATAAATTATTTCGAAGTATGTAAACTGATGGTAAACAGGGTTTTACGGTCAGCATAAGCCCGCAATGTCACACCCCACAAATAAAAGCGAGAGGCGCAATAAGAACATTCCCCCATAAATCTGTTAACTCATAGGGGCTGGCCATACAATATCAGTAGTGTCAAAGTGTAGGCACAGTTCAAGTAATATGATTCAAAGCACGAGGAAACAAAATTACCGAATGCCTCTAATTTTAATACCAACCAAGCTTTCAAAAATGAGCTTTTCAAACTTATAAGCATAATGTATATCTATTGTCTGAAACATCTAAATGTCTCCGACATGACAACTATACCTAGTAAGTAGACAATTTATTTATCTCAAAAGTGTTTCAGAAAGATTTCTTTTTTTGCAGTAAGTAGTATAAAAGACTGATTGATATATATCTGACTGATGGACTGACTGTTTATTAACACGGGTATCCTATATACGCAAGCTCGCATAGACTATCTAATTTAGTTGGTCAGTCGCACGACAAGATACAAGAGGATCATACGCCTGTCGGTGATTTCCCCACCACGCCGTCGTCGCCGGCCGACTTTTCAACAAATGTTACAAATATCTGAGCTATGCCTGCCAGTATTTTTTTTTTCTTACTAAGGAGTATATATGACGTTCTCACTAATTTTTCATTACTCCTAGTACTATTCATAGTTTAATTCATATTTTTTTTTATTTTTCAATTCTAAATTGAAATCTCTGATCTCAGGCGACATAAACGACATGTGTATTAGGGATTATGCGATAGGTTATTCTGGTAAGTCATGATACTGTAGCTCGTACTGTGTTATGAAAGTATACCGTGCGCGAGTACCAACACTCAAATGACGCATAAAATTTTATTAGGGTTCAGCTGTTAATACTAATTGTGAGCATCATAATGTTTATCTAAAGGGCTTGGAAGTTGAATAAGTCCAAAATATACGATTTGATGCGACGATAACATATTATTGTGACATATTTATATGGTGACATTCATATTGTGGAGATGTTGAGATCATAAAGGTATATATACTATATATATGTCTATGGTTGAGATATCAGTTCAGGCATTAGCTGTGTCAGATTTAAGCATTGTGTTCTAAATCCAGTTCTTTCTGGATTGATTGCGTCGATATTTTAGTCTACACCAAGCCGCGCGTTGTCATAAAGTGATACTGCTTGTTTCTATCTTGGGCCCCTATTTGTATTTAGCGAAATAATCAATACTTCTTTCGTTCTGTCGCTTTTAATAGCTTTCGTTGATTCTTACCTGGGTGGGTTGATAAGTACTAAGCCTAACCTAAGCTACTTCTAAGTATGGTAAATTAAAAAAAAATTATGTTATACTGTAAATTGGTCTTATAACTGGCCACATATAAAATTACAAGCCAGATATGCCAGTAGTATTTTTTTTTAAATATCATTTAGAAAAGCCTTGCCATCGATTATTTTGCAATGAATAAAATCGAGGAGCGTGCTGTCATTAAGTTTTAGTATATGAAAGGATTGAAGGGCAGTGCAATTTTCGAAGAAATGAATAATGTTTTAAGTTATAGTACACCATCATATGCAACAGTAAAAAACTGGGTAGCTGAATTGAAACGAGGCCGTACAAGCGTTCAAGATGAACATCGATCTAGGCGTCTAAAAAGTGTTACAATTCCCGAAATGGGAATAAAATATTTAAAGTACATGTCATGGTTTTGGCAGACCGACTTGCGAAATTATCAGAGATAGCTGACGCAGTAGGCATTTCTAAGGAATGGGTATATTACATTTTAAGTGAAGAATTGGGTATGAAAAAATTATCTGCGAGATGGATGTCGCGTTTGCTTTGCCGCATTTATTGACCAGAAACGTTTACTAACGAAATATCGCAGAAAAATTCGGCTCGTTTTATGAGAAGTACAACTACTTTTATACGAAGATTAGTGACTACAGATGAGACATGAGTTCACTACTTTACACCGATACCATAAATACAATCAAAGCAGTGAACAGAACCAGGAACTTTAGCCCCAATACAGCGAAGGTGGAGAAATCTGCGGACAAAGTCATGGCATCAGTGTTTTGGGATGCGACAGGAATTTTATTGATAGATTATTTTCGTAAAGGCCAAACCATTAACAATACATATTACGCTAACCTAGTCGATTGCATTCGTCTAAAAAGACCAGGATTAAATTAAAAATACATGCGTAATGCGTACACACAGGTGCTGTCGCCATGGCGAAAATCAACGAACTGCACTATGACTTGCTTTCTCACCCACATTATTAACTTGACTTGGCTACCTAAAAATTTTTTTGGGCAGAGCTTTAGGGACGAAGATGAGGTCAAAGCTGCTGTAGACGACTATTTTTCGGACTCGATAAAAGCCATTTTGGGAGAAGTATTGAAACTTTAGAAGATCCTTGGACTAAGTGCATACCGCTCAACGGCCACTACGTCGAAAAATAAAGATAGTTTTATAACGATAACATAGATATTTCATAGTTAGGCTAAGTATTTATCAACCCATCCTCGTAATTAAATAACCCTTTATAGCCAAACTTAGCAGGTCTCTAAAATCAAGACATTTTCGTATGAAAGGAAAAAATGTAACAACGTTTAATAATATCATAACCGTTTTAGTAGTTATGCGTGAGCTTAGGGTAATATATGCTTATTTTATAAACCCCGAAGATTTTGGGCGGATCCGTAAATATAAATCTATTATGAACTACTATAGGATTTGATCGAATCTTTAAAACCAGGAAATATCAATATGAAAGTTAAAAACGTACGTTGTTTAATAATAACATGAGCGTTTGTTATAAGCGTGAGTTTAGAGGTTTCTATAATAAGCGGTTGACTGCATGGGCGGTCGCGAGTTCCGCGAACCGACCTGCAAACTAAACAAACTTTAGATAAGAATGTTAACGCGGGTGGCTTGGCGCTTAGTACTGCTATTGTATTTCAAATTACTGAGTGTAAAAACTAATAAATTATTTTTAGCTCTGAATGGCTTTACTAACTATCGTTAGTGCCACAGCTTAGCAAAGAACAGTCGGCGCGCTGCGTTAGCTCATATTACGGTACAGTTTTAGGCTTTTGTAAGTTCCTCAAATACAATAGTAACATAAAAATTATATTTTTTCCAAAAATTAACGGTATGCATAAAAAAAATTTAATTTTGTCAGTTTTAAATTACGTATTTATTTAAATTAAAACATTCTGGTTTAGGTACAGTCATTGAAACAAACAATTTTAATTCGTGAAATGAAATATTACCCGAATATTTTTTAAGTGGTTTACCCGCGGGATGAGGGTGCCTGGAGCTTAGTCCATAACGCTGCTGTACCAGGGTAGGGGATTTTGGCTACTGCCATCCGATCATGACAACCAGGATCGACGCGTCTGCTTAATGTGCTTTCTGATGCGTGAAGTCAGTGATGGTTATGTACTTATTAAGTCAGAAAAAACTCATTGGTACATGCCCTGGGATTCGAACCACAATCTTCTAAACAAGAAGCGAGCTCACCACCACAAAGCTATCACGACATCTCGATAGATATTATGTCATAAAAATTTATAAATAAAACTATAAGTATAAATCATTCAATCATATAAGGCATTTATTAAAACATCATATTTTGTCTGTCAGCGCAACAAAAATAATATATATGAATAACGTCTAAACTACTGGTGCTATTGATATGCAGTTTTCTTTAAATTTCTTTGTAATGCACCAACGATTCTTACAAGGGCACTTTATGGCTACAGCAAATCATTCAGAAGGTTTGAATTCAACTTTAAAAAAATTGATGGATTGTAATGAAATTAATTATTTATTGTGATAGACTGAACCTTTGAGGAGTGACGACTTACATTTTTCCATACAAATGTGATTTTATGTAGTTATGTTTTCGCACCGAAGCTACTGGACAAATTTAATTTTTTGGCAGAATAATAGCTAACATATTGACAACAGACATAGGTTACTTTGTTACTGTAGTTTATTTAGATGTCTTTTTCACAGCTAAAAAAATTTATAGCTTCCATGATGAATCGGCCAAGTGCGAATTGGACTCGCACACGAAGGGTTCCGTACCACCGTGTAACATAAAAAAAAAACGAGCACGACGTAATGTAATTTAAGAATTATTGTATAAATATACTTCATGTTTATTTCGTTAGTCATTTAGAAGGCGCTCTATTCTCTCTGGCTAATCCGAATAGTATTAATATGAGTGTACTGATAGCTAGAGACAATTTTTATTATTTATTTTAATACAATCAACCTTTGACTTTTAGTATCGATTGTGAAGAAAATAATCTCTGCAACGGAATGCAAATAACACGCTTTCTGTCACTTTCTATGGAATTTATACAAAATTTTTAATTATAAAAGTACATTTTATAAGTTAATCTATTACTCGCTAGATAATACAGTCTAGTTAGCTGTGATAGTTTTCCTTTTAACTGCGTTATATATACTCTTATCATAAATTTTTTCCACGTATCCAAAAACAACGGTTTAGCTGTTAGAGGGCGGGGACGGACACATGACTCTAACAAAAATTAGGACTTTAGAACTTTAGGAGTGCATATTTCAACAACTGTTGACTTAAATAAAAAAAATTGCTTAAAACCTTGATATCATTTTTAAGACCTATCGTTTGGTACCTCTCGCGTTAATATACGATGAATTATTTTTTTTCGTACTTCAGTTACATGTATGGCTATTTCAAAAAAAAAATTTTTTCTTAATTTCACTACGTCATTGTGTTAATAGATTAGCGGTTCATAGATTACACCTACCTTCAAAATTTCATCTATATATTGCCAATAGTTTCCCAGCAAAACCACAGACAGACAGACAGACAGACGGACATCCTTTTTTGTCATTTGGCTACGGAATCCCCAAAAAAACTATGTTTTAAACCTTTTCACGATTAAACTACCAAACAAATTTTGATTACATTTCGCAGAGAACTGGAAATTTGAAACTGGAAAAAAAATGTAGTCATATCAATCATGGAGATAGCTAGGGTGGGAACGGAGAACTAAGTAGTGTGAATTCTGTAGTCCACGCTACTGTGACGCTGCGCTGGTATTTTTGGTTGTAGATTTTATCAAGAAATTATTTTCATAGTTTACATAACAGAATCACTCACATGGAGTATTTATATTTCGAAATAATCGAAAACCGATCACATATCCTTTTTTTTTAATAATTTTTTTTTAATAACACATACAATGACAACAACGTCTAGGTCCCAAACTAAGTATTAGCTTGTATTTTGGGTACCAAGCGAAGACACCACATACATATAACAACCAAGACCCGGTGCCAGTATTAATATTCATCATATAAATACTGACCCGACCTGGGATTCGAACCCGGGACCTCCAGCTTCGTAGGCAGGTTCGCTGCCCACTAGGCTAAGCGGTCGTCAGCTTGCTATTTTGTTAAATGCACATAAGATGTTTCAAAATCTTTATTTGTTTCTAGTACGAGTTGTACATCCAGATACGTTGAAATAAAGTGCACTAAACAGTGCTATGTCAAAACATCAGTGGCGTATAGTTAGTCTGTGCAGCTTATATTTTTTTTTTCAAAAATTTTTGTAGTCACGACATGACCCTGTATCTCTATTTTAATTCATGTTCGAAAGTTAATCATAGCCACTGCATTTAAAAAACTGAGTTTGACTGAATATTGATAATAACAATAATGTATTGTTTTTCAGGTAACACCAGCTTCGTTAAATACTTCCTTCGTAAAGGTTAGTAAATATTATTTACACTACTTTTGAGCAAAACGAAGTGAAAAAATGTCATAAGATTACTGTTTTCGTGCTACCACGAGTAGGTATATGTTGCTTTTAAATACGACGTGTTTTTGCATAATTTTTGTAACACTAATTCTTCAGCAACTTGTTAAAATCAATAACAACGCACAGGTGCTAAAAAGTGTCGGAAGGAAGAATTTCTAGCCCGTTTACAAATAAAAAAGCCGAAACAACGGCGCTGGACGTGTGATTAATTGACGCGATTATTCTGTTAGCGTTGACGGGTGCAGCGGGCCGCGGTGGGCCACGGTGGGCCGCGCACTGCAATTAACCGGGACAATGTCCACTGCACTTACATAATGGGACAGTGCCGTAAGTAGCAGTAGTTCGAATAAAATATCTACTTATAAAAGTTATTTAGATGCAACAAAACGACGGTTTGTGGATTGCCAGTTTTCGTTAATTGATAATAAAATAATAAATATTCTAACAGTTTACCCACTATTTCTTATTTAAATAAAATGAAATGTCACTTTGATTGTTCAATTTTATATCATCATCATCATCAGCCCATTTTGCCCCACTGCAGGGGCCTAGGCCTCCCCCAGGGTGAGGAGGAGGTTTGGAGCTTAAATCTACCACGCTACTCCAGTGTGGGTCGGGGTATGTAACGACCGCCATCTATTGTCAGCGTCCGGGACCGACTGCTTAACGTGCTCTCCGAGGCACGGAGTCAGTGATAGTTAATGTACTTAAGTCAGAAAAACTTATTGGTACACGCCCGGATTCGAACCATAGCCCTATGGCCTTATAAATTTGCGTCAGGTTCGTTGCGCTCTGGGCTATTACGACACAATTTTATATAATAACAATAATAATCATAAAGAATAGCTATTATTCTCAAATTCTCAGAAGAAATTTTTCTATCGCTATGGATTAAGTATAAATTGAAAATGAAACAGCGTTCCTTAGAAAAATTTGTTATTTTGTACATTTTGGGTTGGTCGGGTTAGCCTAGCCTAACGCGGTTAGCCTAAACCCTTCCCCATACGCAATTTTCAACATCGTCAGACATCCGTGAAATATCAATAAATTTGAAACTAAGAATTTTTCTGGAATGGATACTTCTTGTAAAATTACTTTTAAACTTTCTGCTTAAATTTTTGAGTGTATAGATATCATTACAGATATTAAGAGCTTCCACATCACAGGCAAGTATAATTCAAATACTCGTCATAAGATCGCGGCTCCGACTCTTCTGTCAGGCTACTGTGTCGCATTACACTGTGATGTTGTCATCGAGGATAAATGAGTCTTTATAACTTCGCGCTAAATTTAAAACCGTATTTAAGTCATTCTAGTAGTAAAATGGAGCGAAATACAAGTTCCTCATAATTATTTCCTTTTTAGTCGATCGATGCATATTACCCACTTCGGAATTTTTTAATTAGGTTTTTATGTTATGGAGGTGTCAAACGAAATCTATTTATCTGATTCCTGACTGAATTAATTGAAAGTTGCGTTCCCTGATAGCAAGCCGAGTTATATAGATTCATCTTTGAGACTTACTTGACATAGGTATGTCTTAATCATACTACATATATAATGTATAGGTATCTATATACCTACCTACATAAATAAATCACGATCTTATTTTTTATGCCTTTCAATGCTTTTCGTTTTTTTTTAAAAAATTACATTAAGTAGATAGGTACTACAGTATTTACCTACAATATATTCCACGGTTATATGATCAACTCACCAATTTACCAACTTACATGTGACAATTTTCATTTAATTATATCGAAAAAAAATTATACAAGTATATAATTAAAATCCGTCAAAGAACTAAAGTTGTCGACATAGCCGAAGTGATAAGCAAGCTGAAGTGGCAATGGGCCGGTCACATTTGCCGTAGAACTGATAACCGATGGGGTAGACGAGTTCTCGAATGAAGGCCACGTACCGGAAAGCGAAGCGTTGGACGCCCCCCGGCCAGGTGGACAGATGACCTGAAACACCATATCGGGGGTAGTTGGATGCGAAAGGCGGAGGACCGTGTGTGGTGGCGAGCCTTGGGAGAGGCCTATATCCTGCAGTGGAGAGACACGGGCTGATGATGATGATGATGATGATAATTAAAATTCATTAAACAAGAAATAAATTAAATAAAAACAGTCGAAATCGCTATTATTAATTAAATTTGTAATTGTTTAATTCGCTTGTAACTGAGACGTCACATAGATTAATTAGGACAGGTAGATATACTTAATTTCTAAACTCTAACAAATATGACAAAGTTTATTTATTTAAACATTAGTTTTGAAAATTGTATTCTTGTGTAAAAAAGTAAAAGAATAAAAAAGAACTTGATTTTAAAATTTTCCTTGGACTTTTAGGGTTCCGTAGCTAATCGACAAAAAACTGAACCCTTGTCATTTCGTCATATACGTCTGTCTGTCCGTCCGTTCTTCTGTCACGGCTATTTTACTGGGAAACTATAACTTGCACTTGTAGTTGTTAAAATATGCGCTCCTAAACTCCTCCACACCCTTTAACTTTCCCACCATGCAACGGAAAATTCTGAAAAAAAAATGTATGTATATGTACAACTCAGGATTCATTAATATTGGTTTGAATAAGATACGTGGAGTTGTTTTTGATATATGGGATACATTCAGTTACAATAAAATTGTGAGTTACCGGCTACGGAATGCTCCACTTTGCGTTGTCCTACACGCACTTGGCAGATTTTTCAAAAGGACTAATAAGTATCCACTTTTAAACCTCAAATTAGAGCCTTCATTCAAATAGATAAGCCGCTATATTTATATTGTGTGTCATATAGTAGCAAGTAGTAAAATAAAAAAATTATGTTATTACAAAAAATAATTAGAATAATTTATTATTCAACTTTTGTCGATAAGTTGAAAACTGTAACTAGCAAATTTGATCCCATAACTACAAGGCATACCGTATATTTATGTATTAAAAAATCAGTTATTAGGTGTAGTCACTGTGTATTCGAGAAAATTCTGCAATAGGACGTCACTTGAGAATAACTAGGTATGTGAAAGAAAAACATTTCATGAAAATGAAAACTAAACTAATACTGTTAAATGGATATTTTTTTACAATTTAAAATTGATCCTTGTATAGATACTGTGGCTGCTTACTTTTACGAAATCATATGTCCACCATAACTTCACCATGTTTGAGCTGAAGTGAAGATAGAGTTCCTGACTCGGAAATGGAAATGATACCTACTATAGAGAGCTAAGAAAGTAGGATGTTGTCACAGTTGTTATCGGCGCAATAAGAAATATAAATTTCTTGCGTACCACCTACTGTCCTCAATTCCTAAGACGTTTGGCCACCTGGTATATTTCAAACTCATTACGAGGCACCCTCCCCGCGCGGTGCCTTTAATTCCCTCAATCCGGTGTACGGGCGAGCGTGTGAACCGAGGGCTAATGGTGTAAATATACAGATATAAATCTCTAGAAGAGTGGAGACGCGCTTCCGTCGGCGACAAAACAACAAAGACGGATCACGTGAATGACAAGTCGGATCGGGGGGTGGGCAGTTTATGGAGCATAAGGAAGCGACGGTGGCACGGCAGGCCCTTCGAGGGTCGGTGACCCTGGGCCCCGTGCCCTTGCCCCGCACGTCACGCCCGAAGGAAGACGACCATGCACCGGCGCACCGCAGACGCCGCCAAGCCGGGCAGGCCCCACGCCACGATAGCCGTTGCCCTGCTAAACACACGCTCCTATACCAACTTACTTAAATTTACCTACCATTTTTCTAAATATTACCAAAAAAGATCAAAGACTCTGTCTTTGTCTAATACACATAGACTTTTTCAGTTTTTAACAACAAACGAGCTACATTTTCGACCGCATTTTTTCATGGCTTATGTTTAACTTATCACCAGATATAGTAAAATATTACGTCAAAAATAGTAAATGACCACCAAAATTAAAAATCGCATTTAAATGTGAAATTATAACCAAATTTTTTACCTCTTGCTATCCTATTAAAGCAAATGACTCCAAACAAATCATTGTTACCCCAAAAATAGTAAATGATCACCTAAATTATAACCGCATTTTAATGTGAAATCATAACCAAAGTTTTTACATCTTGCTATCCTATTAAAGCAAATGACTCCAAACAAATCATTGTTAACCCAAAAATTGTTTATGACCACCATAATATTAACCACATTTTAATTTAAAATAACATGCAAATATTTTCATGTCATTCAGAAGCTTATTCGAATTAGTTTTGTTTTCGAAATTGATCAACAGACTTATAAATTTATAGACCATTAACCTAAACAAAACTAATTCGAAATTGATTAATAGGCTTCTGAATGGCTCGTCGCTCCGCTCCGCTTCGCTCCTCGCATTGACATAGACCAACCTAACCTAACCTAATGATTTCAAAAAATAGACCATTAACCTAAATTGACATGATTGGAAATTGATTAATAGACTCCTAAATAGACCATGGATAAATGACACGTGTAACACAATAAGGAGTGAAAAATTACAAAAAGTAAGAAAGTCTTGAATACTACACCGGAAACCATACCCGAATCTAAATCGCGGGAGGGGCGGTGTCGCGGGAGGGACTTTTAAGCTGGAGACATAACTTAATTTGGCATCATTATACTTTATTTGGTAATGTACCAACATTTTATGGCAATCATGGTGGTTTATATTGGCAGAAATAGCGCATTAATTTGCTCGCTAAGATTAGGTGATCATTTACTAAATTTGGTGATCATTTACTAAATTTGGTCTTTGAATATAATTTTGAAGTGCAGTCGTGACTAAAATAGCTAAAACTATTGTAATTTTAGACTTTATTTTTTGGTGTTTATTATATTTTTTTGGTAAAAGAGTTTAGGGTATTAAAGTATTTTTTGGTGGTCATTATATTTGTTCCGTTTTTTCATATGATAAAAATTAGAAATAAAATTTTAAATTAACATAAATCTAACCAATAACAAATATTTTGAAAATAATATTGACTATAGGTATAGATAACTATTTCTTATAAAATAGAAATCAAACTATTTTTGTCCGACTTTCAGAAAATGGATAAAATGTGGTCTCGTTATCTCGTAGATATCGCCTTATTACTTTTTAAACAAGGAATTTATGCGTGAAAAGGCGCCCGGTTATTGAGTGGTGAAGTACCTACTTCAATTGTATACACAAAAAAAATTGTATGTTATTGAACCAAAAAAATATTGTTTCATATATATATTCTATCAAAATCAGTACCTAAATGTTTGTTAAGGCTAACAAAAATATCTTGTAACATCAATACATTTACTTATTTTGAGAAAGTTTTTTTTTTCGGTGTATGTGAAATAATATTTTCTTGATTCAAGAAATATTTCTTTCTGTATACCAACGTGCACGGCGTAAGGTATTAGTCACCGAGGAATACCTCCATACAGTGAACAAGGGTGTTATAGTCAAAGCAAGCTCATTGAAAATAATATTCAACGAAGTGTTTTCGTTTAGAGTGTAGGATTTCCAGAGTTAGTAAATTTTCTATATTTTTCACTTTCATCAAATAATGTCAGGATGGACACTCACAATACAATGTCAACAAAAATAACAGGGCAGCTTTTACATACTTGGATGTCACACTCAACAGATCTCAACTCAACAGATCACACTCCCTCACTACGCCGTACTAACCATGTACAAACCGCCTCTGGGTGCGTGAATTATAACTAAACGGTAAGGTGATATCTATGTTTTTTGACGCCGACTTTCTATCCAGAATTTACATAATCAAAAACTTTTCAGGATTGGAAATCACACAACCAATGTACTAAACATATAAGTTTGCTTTCCATATAAGCCAAAAAAGCTTGATCCAAAAAGTTGTTTGATAGGTATTTTCAGGACAAACTCTAGTATCTAAAATGTATTTTGTTATCACAGACGTATTATGTATTTCTAATTAAGTCAGTAAAAGTTTATAATTGTTTGTTCAACGTTGCACCACTCGCAATGCCGCCGCAACGACGTGCCGCAGTTTCATACGTTCATTACATACATACATAACCGCTCTTGTGACACGTGATCGGATTAAAATAAAATTGTGTAATCATTGTGCAATATGTTAGTTGATTTTTGCTTTGCAAATACTGTACGAAGCAAAAAATGAAGCAGAATATCCCACTTTGTTAAAAGCAATGACTTTCTAGAAAAGTGTATTCATTGCAACCAAGTAATATCAATTATCCATTTTAAATACCTAATCTCTATTACATGTAAAATAAAGCTTCTTTGCTATACAGCAAAGGACTTTATTTGAATCACAATAAGTATTAACACGGACCATCAGACAAGTCATGGGTTTGCTTCCCAATTTCTCAGCCGCCCAACACCGGAATGCGTGGTACTTGTAATTACTACTTAATTGTTTATTAATGGCAGTAAAAGTAGATCTGTATTGATTTTTAGTTCTAGTTTGTTCTGAAACGTCTGGAGTCTGGATAGTAAGATTTCCCGGGTAGTGTTTTTCTGGGAAATCCCATTTTTTTCACTCTCTTCTAAAGCCTTATGGATAAACCCGTGTTTTATGTGTTCTGGCTGGTCATCAAACTAAAATGCAGGCTCGTAAGTCCTAAATTTTATGAGGTTCGGAAATCTTGAAATAAATAGTACAAAGTGTTGTTTTAAGATTCTTAAATTCTTGGGAGAAAGACTAGCCTTTTTAAATTATTTCAGTCAAGAGTATTAGAGTATTTGTTTCTTACACGAAAAAGCTCACGTTGCCTATAGAAAGACTTTTATCAGATTCGAAAACTGTATCTGAACTGTATCAGAACAAGAAATGCCAAACTCATTTCGTGTAAATTTCTTTAAAAAAAAATACCTAATCATGAGAAATAAAATGTCTCTCGTAAAGGTATTTCGTTTTTTATTATATGGGAAACAAAATATCTTGGAAGACATAAACATATTTAGTTGAACTCATTAATTATGTTTATTTGTGTAAAGATACACGAATTGTAAATATCGTAAGTAACATGACAGTAGTACGCAAGTATGATTAATATTGTGGTTTATGATACATTCAGGTAATAGAATCACATTGAAGGAGTTGAATGGTGACTTATTAAAAAAATTTTGCACATCAAGAATAAAAGTTACTAACAAAAGCATAAATAGTTGATTTATTTAACTGCAGAGGCACTACATTACTTTTTATAACGTTTATATGTACAATATACACACTTATAGTTGTTATATTTTGTATATAATATTCAATTACGCTTCTAATTCTGAATAGAAATTTAGAAAAATTACAACCCAATTTTATTTTTATGTTGGTTGTTGGTGCGAATTTTAGTAATACAATTGCATTAATCTAGTACCCGGATTTTTATTCTAAACTTACCCTAGTTTATTTAATGAAAAGGTATTAAAAACGTTTCATTTAATTTATTAATTAGTTCCATTAGTACTTATTTTTGGGAATTCTTTTAATCAATACCTACCATATATTATTGGTCTAAGTTAGTTTTTTTATTGAAAACTGTACTTCTTTTAAATCTGTAATATTCTTTTAATTAAGTAACATTTAAGATGGTGACTAAATATTTGGGTTTTCTAAAGAAGTACCTCATTAATAAAATGTATCTATTGTAATCATAAGGTACCTCTTTAAACACAGATGTTTACTCACCATCTTAAATGTTAGTTAGTTAAAAGAATATTACAGATTTAAAAGAAGGACAGTTTTCAATAATTATCCATTCTAACTTGAGATAATCTTGATTTTGTGCCAAGAAAATATGTTTCCTAATGAGGATAATCACAATTTCCGATTAAGATAGTCATTTTATACATACAAAAAAGTTATTCGTGATTTAACACTACCACAATTTTCAATTAAGAAATACGTATTTTCGTTATAAAATACCTATATTTTTTTTTCAAATAACTCATTTTATGTGTAAACTGGAAGACATTTTATTTAAATAACTATTATCTCAGACTAATAAAATTTGTATTCTAAACCAAAATAACTATACATTCCAAATAATAATTATTAATAGATAATATAATTAATTAATAGATAAATGTAAGACTTACAATTTATTTGATTGAAGTAAATATTCTATTAGAAAAATAGAATAATTTTAAAACGACGAATTACTGTTGACAAGAAAATGATGTGTTTCGGTATATTTAAAACAATATTTAATTGACCCAATGATGTTTCTTTGGTTAAAGAAATTTAATTTATTCCGTATACAGACTCCAAAAACCGAAATGTTCTGTTATGATATGACTAAGGGCGAGTGTAAAATTTATTATATCTATTTGTGTTCGATTTAACAAATCCGTCTGTATGTGCATTAAATAATACGGTGGAGGTTGGAAAATAATGAATAATCTTTACGTAAGTAGGTACATGTATTTATTCGTATTGGGTGTACAATAACACTCAAAAAGAAAATTGAAATCATACAGATATATCCCGTAAAAATATATATTTGATAAGTAATGAAATAGTTCTTCAAGTTAAAAGTTTTTTACACTTTAAATTGTACAAATTGTATTTAATGAAAATACATGACTATATACCGTTTAATGTTGGTCTTCCCTGCGACGAATGTGCTATTCAAATAGAGAAATCCCGATCAGTCAAATAGTTTAATAGACAATAAACAATAGCTGATCAACAATAAACAAAGCGAAATCACCCCTCTCGCACCACCAACTAAACGCAGTGACGACGGCCTATATACGTTATGCGGTTAGCACTTCCAGTCGTAGTTATTATAGCTTATCGCAACAGCAATAGTTATTGGATAAATCACAACATTCAAATGTAATTTTTAATTGGTAACAAGTATTACTGAAAACAACAACAACAAGTATTTTCCTTTTTAATTCAGAATGTCCTGTTCACCAAATAGGGGTGACCGGGGCCAACAGGCACAGTTTTGATAAAAGGTGAATTATTAACTACACTTTGTGAAATAAGCACTCTCTTTCCATTCAGATTACAGAAACAATCCTTAAATATTTTCATATTATCGATTTTACGAATATCTGATGTTCCATTGAGTGGAAATGTTTCAAAGTGAGAGAAGTCGCTTGCGCCTATGTACCCCGTCCTTTGGGGTATGTGGGCGCACTATTTGAGGTAACAGAAAACATTTTGTAGATTTAAAAAAATATTTGATTGCAGAGTAAAAACATGATTTGGATTTTTCTTACATTATATCTTCTATTACACAGTAGGTATTTCCAATAACAAACATTGGTAATACTTACCCATAGCATAACTTAAACGTACCAATTACTATTTTAATCGAAATTGTCTCCACCAAGATCACTTTTAGGACATACATATATAAATGAAAATATGCACTCACAATCATTGGTAGGTAATATTTAATAAACATAAAAACAAACATCATTTTTAAATAAATAATCACAATCTAAATCCTTATTGACACCTTGTTAAAAGAGAGTACGGCACCCAAAATCATTACGAATATAGCTACAGTAACTACAAAAACAAAGATTATTTTGAAATGATTAATCATATTTATTATTTTCCTTAAAATTAAAGATAAAAACAAATAATGTTTTAATCGTAATCATCGGGACCTGAATCACAATTGGGGCACATATAAAAAAGAATATTGTTTCCTGCACGGTATTTTTCGCTTGCATATTCTGAAACAATTAATGTTTCAAACAAAAAACAAAAAATAAGAAACAAAAAACAATACTTTAATGTGAAGAAGGACATCACAGGATCTACAACAAGTGACGTGGATTTTTGTACCTACTTACCCCAACCATACTAAACGCGTTTATATTAATTAATTTACAGAACGTTAATACGCTAATTAATTTATTAAAATAAAACATAAATATTCTATACACTAAATACAAATAATTTAATATACATAATTTAATACTAAAAATGATTTTCAAATGAATGCAAAAAAATGCGGATGGCAAAAATATAAATGGATGTATCACGTACACTACGAGCAAACGATCTGCTCGAACAAAACATGGTGAATAGAGCGCCATACTCTACTCCTACTTAGATAACAACAGACCAGTCGCAACAAGCGATAGCAATTTCTGGCCGATGCGCCTACTTACCCGTGCGCCTATTCGCCCCGGTCACCCCTACCTACCCACCTACCCTATTTACCTTTATATCCAACTGATAATAGGGATAGTCGTTACAAATAAATATCGAATATTATAAGTTTAATTTTGCGGCATTTTCACATGTAATATGTTTCATAGTTTAATTTAAAAGGTGATGTGGAGTCACCCTAGCGCGACTAACGGCCCGGGGGAGCGGCTAGAGGTGCGGGACACGTAGTGTTATAGCGAGTATTGTTACGCGGCTGAGTGCATATTGTGTTAACTATTAATTGTTTATTAATATTTTAGCAGTTTCAAATTTAATTACATAGACTCGATAAAAGTGGAAGTTAATAATATATACTTATATTTAAAAGTTAAAAATTTACTAGATATCCTTAGAGTGCAATATATTTACCTTTTTTCTTTGATATTTTTTGGTTTGAATTTTATATATAGATATATTTCTTTATCACCAATAAAATTATTCTTTTATGGCTTATAAATTAAACTAACAATAAGTTATTTTGTCTACTACTTGACAATGATCTTCTGTCACCATAGATATTATTCTCACAGTATTCAAGCTTTAAAAATTGATTACTTTCCATGGACTAACAACACAATTGACAGTTAGTTTGTTACTTATCTTTGTCACACTCATTGTCTAAGGTTTTAAATAAAAATAACATTTTGTAATTTAAGGGTTGGTAAACATAAAATTAAGGGCAATTTTTTCCCTTAAAATAAAGTTTAGGTAGGTAGGTCATGCAAAGATTACATTGATGATTAAAGTATTTTTAGCTATTTCCATTAATTTCGAAATTTTAAATAAATATTATAATAAAATTTTGTAAGTAGGTAAAGTTAATTTTACTTGAAAGCTTAATTTTTAAAATAACATTTTAGGGGTCGACGAATTCAATGAAATAATTAGGAATCAATCTAAATGTAAAAAAATACATTTTTATTGTATTTCAATAATTAACACAGTGTTGCCATACTGCGGAAAATAAATAATTTAATAAAAAAAATATTACGCACTTTTATACATTAATCAGGCTCTTAAAAATATCAAAATTAAAAATAAAATAAGTTTGTTGAATTATATTTCATTTTAAGTGGTGTGATGGAGTGCAGCAATGTGAGGGTGGCAGTCGCGCGACCGGCCGCACGCGGGTCGCGTGGGCGCCCATTTCCCAAAATATTTTACCCCTTTTTTTTCGCTTTCCGTGTAAATTCATCCAGCGCCTACCACCAAATGCCAAAAATGTTCACAAATTTAACCTATTTTTCAAGTTTTTTGCGTATTCTTGCTCCCGCACTGAACGTCAATTTACGCCCACCGGACATTGCTATATTAATTTATAATGTCGTAATAGCGTGATTCCAAACATTTTAATTAATTACAAAAATAGAAGATAAACCCTTGTGTAATTTTTTGAATAAATAAAAATCATAATTTTTGGAATTAACGGCTGGTAAATACACGAAATATCAAAAGCAAAAATTTCTTCGTCCGCGCTCCCGATTTTAGACGTTTTCGTCGTATTTGACTGTTTCATTTTTATATTAAAAATACAAAATAATTATGAAGGTTCACTTTGTTGTCATAATAAAATGTGCAAATACATATTATATTATTAAATATTTTTTTAAATAGAATTATTATCGATTTTTAAGAGACGGTGCGGTCTTATTCTATTTGCAGGCATAAATTGGGATATTTATACATCATAGTAGGATTTTCATTTATTTATCTGATTCTATTGCTTCAAAATTTTATTTTAATTTTGAGTATTTTATTAATTTATTTAATAATTATATATATTAACAAGAAAAACATAGATTTTTTATCGTTATTTCGATAATCGGTAACATGTTACAATTATCCAATTAACCAATTAGAAAAGTTAGGTAGGTACGTTTAACAAAAAAAAGGAACATCTTCTTCAGCGTATAAATTGGGTTGAAAGACATAATTTTCTTCTTACAATTTTTTTTTTAATGTCAATCGTGTATTGAAGTAAGAACATATTTTTATGTGTAAATAAATGTACCTACCTATACAATGTTTTTGATGTAAATTTAAATATAATAATTAAATTACAGAAAACAAATTCAAATAGTTAACTAAACTACAAAAATATCATCCTGAGTTGATTTCATTCTCGCGTTGAAATGATTTTTGAATTTAGGTAAAAATTTTTTTAGCTAAATTGTCATTTTTTAATTAAAACGTTTATAAGTTTAATTGCTTATTAGATAGACATTAAAATCACTATAAATTAAATTATGGTAAATAATTCAACAAGTTCAGTTACATTATTCATGTGCATTCATTGCCTTGGATTTGAAAAAAAATACAAGGGCAGGTACCTACCCTACTAGATATTCTAAATCCTTGTAAAATGTATGTATGATATAACACTGATAGTTTAATAATTGTGCTTTTTAATTTAAAAAAAAAAACGTGTATATTCGTTTGACTGCATAGTGATATGTGTCAGCAAAATTTTTTTGCGAAGCAAAAAAAAATTGTTTCTATCAATTTCCAATATTTTATACCTACGTTTAGATAACTTATTTATACAATTTAATCATTTTACTTTTGTAATAATGCATGAAATACCGTGATTAGAGAGAATTAATTTTGATTAAAATTTTCCATACTTTTTAATTATTTTATTTTACCAGTTTATTTTGAACTCAGTAATTACCTACGTAATAGTCGTTTTTCTATAGTCAATAAACATGTTTTGTGTTATAAAAATAGTTTGTTTTCCAGTAAACAGAAATTATTTTATTAGAAACAATTTGAAATAGGTAGTAAGCCTTCTAAATAGACACCTAACATTTAAAACTAAATAACTACCCGTATTCAGATAGATAAACTTTATTTATTAGGTAGATTGAAATAAATAAACATACATATATATATAACTGTAAAATTCACAGATCATAATTGTAACAATTCATACTTTTGTAATAAATGAATATTTTGCTAAATATAATAAACAAAAATTTTTTTTTCAAAGATATTACCTATACAGAATAAAACATAATTTTTTTTTAATATAATGTTTCAAAACAAAAATTATAATAAATATATATATTAAGAGAATGAAAAGCAATTTTCTTATATCTGAATTGAAAGTAAAGTACCTACCTAAATTAAATTAAAGGAGACTGGCTAGAAACCGAGTATTTGTTTTTGTCATTTCTATGTGAACTAGGTATCTACACATGTCACGTGCGTACTCGTGTTACGACCGCTCGCGGTTTTTGTGCAGTTGATGATGTGGAAAAGTCGCATTTTATTTATGTTTTTTCACTTTTTAAATTTATTTAAGGGCAGATACTAAATTCAGCAAAATTTAGACAAATGCTTTGTGCCATGATGCGGAATCTGTGCAATTTTTTTGCGCAAATTCTCCTTAGTAGTTGTGTATAGAAAGGTGAAGGGGAGTGTATGTAACTGTCCGTTAGCTACATCGACGACTCGACGTGAACCGACTTCCGCCGCCATTTTGCCAAGTTGTGCGGGTCGGTGCGCCTCGTGCACACTCGGACGGCCTCTCGAACTCCGACCACGTGGCATTCGCCTCTGCTTGTTCACGGCTATGCCGCACAGTTAATATTTACTAGCGACCCTACATGTCGGTTTTCTGGAAAAATTGCCAAAAGTGGCACACCAGCGACGACGGCGTGTCGGCGAGCAATTCGCCAAGCGGCCGAGTGTGGGTGCTCATCGCACGTCACCGACGCGCCGGTGTGCGTGCACGCCAGTGAAGGTCGAATTGCCCCTACTCCTCGGGCCATTGGTGTTCATGAGTCGATATTGTGATAATGGTGTGTAGTGATCTCGCTCTGGCGGTCGCGCCATCTCCCGGCCGGAGCGGGACGGCAGGCGGTTGCTCTCGCGCCGGCCCCAGCGGCGACGGCGCACTCAGCACGGACTGCCCTCGTCAGTCTCCCCGCGGCGGGGCAACAGCGCGCGTGTTCGTTCTGTATCTGTCTGTTCGGGCGTCGCGTTTCGGCCACCCTGCTTCGCACTCGAATATTTTTAGATAACAGCTCGAATAATTTATTCGCAACTAACGTTCGCATGTACCGTTGCGAAAATCAGGCGCGACGGCCAACGCATGCGGGCAGACGTTGAGGTGCGCGGGCGCAGTCCGCCGTCGGCCCGAACGGAGACGTCCCGATAGGTAAGCTGCGCACTTCCTGCGCGCGCCGCCATGTTCGCGCCAACGTCATTTCCGCCGAGCGCCGGAACCTGCGGCCGGCGGTGCAGCGAGAGGGCAGCTGACCGGGCCCGGCATCGCTGCCGTCGGCGCTCGCGCTGGGTCAATGAGCGACGGCTCTCGATTCATAAAATGTCGGTCGCTCCATTCACGTCGCGGCGGAGTGCCGCAACTACGTCGACCGATCACTCGTGACCCTCGCGTTTTCGAATATTCATCTTTCCGCGAATAAAACTTATAACCCTTGACGTTTTCACATTATCATGTTCATTTGTGAATTCCGCTGACGGGCAACGGTGGCCGAAACTTGTGCGATATGCAGCAAACAAGTGACGAATTTATTGTGAAACATAGTGCTAGTGAGTTTTATAGTGACACCACGGTTTTGGAGTTGAGTAACATGCGCGTAAGATGGTTAAATATCAATTTTTAAGTATTTAGTTCTTTATAATTTTTAATTGGCACCCAATAAGAAAACTTATAAGTTGATAAAAAAAAATACACAATGAAA
Organism: Luffia ferchaultella; assembly: GCA_949709985.1. Taxonomy (NCBI): domain Eukaryota; kingdom Metazoa; phylum Arthropoda; class Insecta; order Lepidoptera; family Psychidae; genus Luffia; species Luffia ferchaultella. The sequence continues at coordinate 8,575,501 of OX453252.1, read as the reverse complement.
TAATGGCTAAAACATATTGTTTGGATTTATATAAACATGGGTTTGATTTTTTTAATTATTTATGAGCTGGTTTTAATATCCAGTTATTTCAGAATGATTCTCCACAAATTTTGTATTAGTTTTTCAACTCTACTATGTTAATTATTAAGTTAATCAACAAAAATTTTTACCTACCCGTTTAATTTAGCTTTAAACAATTTGTGACCATCTTTAAAATGATTTATTAAAATTTTACAACCTTGTGAACTAACTACCTACCATCTTTATTACCTAGATATTTTATAATTTAACTATTCGCTAATGTTTTTAATTTGGCATGTATGTATGTTCTCATAGGTGTTCTTAAATTTGTCAAGTATTAAGATGTGTCGTCAATTCTAACTCGGCAACGATGCGTGACGTTTGCGACTCCTATCTCTGTCTCGCTTTAATCGGCTACATCCCGCCCTCTCTCTTTTCACCCTATATCCCCGAGCGAAAGTATGCTTTATCATTGCTCGTGCGTAATTTCCCCTTTCCCGTTTATTGTTAAATTCGTAAAAGATACCATTGGTTACAAATGAGTGAAGGCAAGTTAAAGTCATATTGTAAATACGTTAAATGTAAGCAGGTACGTGGCTACCTTACCTGCCCATCTTCTAATTGAATTAATTTCATTGACGATTTTTAATATAATCTTATATAGATGATTTTTTTTTAATCAATTACTGCATATTAAGAATGCCAATAATTTTCATTGGACGAAATGTTAGACCGTTATTTCCAATATTGTAGGGAATGAAAAACTTTGAAGTTATTAAAAAAATATATACATTTTGTTGTGCTTGGGTAGCTTCTAACCTCATTTATTATTATTATTTTTTATTTAATATAGTACTTACGAAAAGAAATTATTAGTGAATTTTGTGTTTAGGTGTCATATATATTTATAAAGCTCAGGGTAGGTTTTTAGTTTAGGGCTGTAAATCACAATCTTTGATGTAACATGTTAACATTTATTCTAATAAAATTGATATTATCTTGCTGCCGGAAATAATAGGGTTGGCATTAGGGTTTATAAATTTTTGTTGTTGTTATAAATTCGTCGCATAATTTGCCGCTTTTTCAATAGGTTTTATGATAGTTATTTAGTTATTCCACAAGAAATAATATTTTTGATAAATAAAATATAAATGGAGTCAATTTATTTTAAAATATGTAAGTCAGTTTTGATTTTAAACGATCATAGAATTAATGTAAAACATTAATTTCTGGCAACTCATTTGCTAAGTAGGATTTTAATAAAATATGATATTTCTGGTTGTACGTTTCAAAATGTATGATGATTGAGCTAGTTACTTGAATATTTTATTAACAATTTCTTGTGTACTATTTTCATTAGCTCTCGCAAGTTTTATCACAGATGATATTTAATAACTGTTTAACTGTGAAATGAGTCAGGGATGGGGCTAAGTAAGGTAAAGTTCAGGGCGTTAAAGCACGTCTGCACCACGTGCTTAGCGACGCACGCGCCCTCTGGCTCACTTTGACGTAAACACACCTACTGACAAACGAACAGTAAAAATTATATGTTGGACAAATCATGAAAAATTCGTTTCCAATTGTTTCACGTTACTCGTAACATGTCCTGAAGTTAAAAAGATTACGTGTCAGATAATTTTTGACATGATATGTCAATAATTTATTTAATAATGATTTAATCAAAATTTGTCTTTGAATTGTGAATATATTTTTAAAGTTCCTATTTTACAATTTTGATGAAGAATTTATATAAAATTATTTCTGGTACTGAGCGTGTCTCCTTCTGCAAAATCATCTATCATACGTTATTACAAACGTTAAAGTATAACAAACTAATAACTTAACTTTCGAATTATGGAGAAATCCGATTATAATACCAGAGACACAAAAATTCGAAATTTGTATATTTATGACCCGCTCTTGATGCCAGTTGGTGAGCGCCATGGGGTCTCGCATTGGGGTCTCCATTGATCACGTAAGATTTTAAAGCCATTTTATACACCCCCTTCCCGCTGGTGATACGTGGTGAGATTATTTTTTAATGGAAAATATCATAATTATCAATCGACCACGTAAATTGCGCGTTATTTAACGTGATGTCATACGGCAGCTCACAGCAAGGCATTCTTGGACATATAGTTGCGCGAAAATATTTACCTACATGATGTGAAACAACTACCCTCTCTTCCTCATTGTGATCAATAATAAAGGTATCCAAAATATAATAAAATATCCCCCCCCCCCCACCCTCCCACCTATTTGGACGTCACGTGATTAAAGGACAACCCTTATATAGAAATGACCCACGTTAGTCCATGATAGAGACGTATGACGTCATGGCATGATTTACTTAACAAATTTGTACCTTTGGCATTTTTATAGATATCAATAACAATTTTTAACTAATTAGTTTTTCTTAGTATATATATATAACACACAGTATAACGAACTTCTATAAAAAAATTAAATTATAAGAGTAAATCCCCCTTAAGCGAATAAAAAAATTTCAGTACTTATACGATTTTTGAAACGTCTACTTACTCGGCGTTGGCCACACTACATAACAGTATTTATCAAATGTTATTCCAAAGTGCATTAATCAAATTCATAATCCAAAACAGATGAAATTCTGTGTTCTAGACAAATCGTTTACTTCGATTTTATTATGCATTTCAATATATCAATGAAAATGAAGTAACAATGAATATCGATTAATATCCCTATAGGTATACCCTATATATAGTTTCCCACGTTGTTAATTAATGTATAGCCTACTCTAGCCCGCAAATTGTGCCAAAGGTGAACCTGTCAAGGATTTCATATCCTTATTCGGATGAATGGAGATACAGTCTGAATGTATAAAAAACGTGATAGTTACATATATGTATTCTGAGAACCTCGTTATGACTAATGGGCTACAAGAAATTATTACAGTCATCTATTTTGTATATGGACACAATCGTTGGTTAGGCGTTTGACCTCTTTAGGTGCATCAAGATTTTTCTATTGAAAAAATTAAAATTATTAACACATTAACCTTTATGCAAGTAATTCGAGGTACCTACTTAGTGATGTGCAATCACGGCCCATCGAAATGTATATGCAGTGTTAGCTCATGCTCGTGCGTAGTAAGGGCACAGTTTGGTATGATGTGCCGCCCACTGTCGCTAATGAGTCGCTAAGGCGTCTCGCGGCCTCCGCTTCCGGCGCAGGCGGGGGCCGGTGTGGGCGCGTTTCATAAGAGCCGTATCCGGCCATCCTGCACACTTCCTTTCTAGAACGTCATCGCGCTACCTCCGGTACCCGTGACATGTACTACGGTCGTTTACTTAATTGATCACTCGATTATTAGCGGTAGTCGTTTAGCCGGCGCACGTACTGGGCCGTCCGGAGCACCTTCCGGTCCCTGTCGACCGCACCGCATTCATTCGTTCGTCTCGCGGTCTGTTCTTCGTTCCCAGCCCCGCAATAAGCAATTAAGGGTCGCAACACAAAAAGCGAGCAACACAAAGCTGGCGTTGGCGGCGCCGACCTTCCCAGAACCGAGCCATTCTCATTTCGCGCTCCCGCCCTATTGACGGGTATTTTTTGTTCGATTTCGGATATTTTTTCACAAGAGCGGTTCTCTTGTGAGAGTTTCAAGGAAACAGCTTATTGGGTTTCGTTGGGTCCGCTCGAGACGCGGCTTATCTCAATAAATCGGTGCCGCTATAACTCTAGCTGCCTGAAGTTATCTATATCTTCCTTATTGCAGATCTAAATTAGGGACATCAAAGTAATTATTATAATATGTATAAACTTATTACTAAGATCACAATTAATACACATTTACTTACGTTTTCATTAACTTTCTGGTACTAAATATATTGCTCTCATTTTCTCGATTTTATATCTAATAACTTTCCCGGTAAATTGATGGTATTGCTAATTTATTTTGTGTAAAAGAATCAAAAAATTCTAATTTAACCGGTAGGGATCAAGATCGTTCAGTCGGCGGTCGTTACGACTGTCACGCGCGAATTCTTCGCCGACACTGGGGACAGGACGGTGCTATGTGCTATTATCTAAGCAAATTTTTAAGTTTTCGCCATTTCAAGCTTTATTTATAGAAAGTCATTATGTGAAATTCTACAAAATTTTATATTTATATATAGCGAATGTGGAAAACTTTTCTAAATAAATTATTATTATTGTTATCATACAGTAATTATTTACTTTACTTTACACCCAAAAAGTACCTACTTTGTACGAGTAACTTCATTATCTGTATGCTTGTTGGCCCATATTGGGGGCTACAAATCAGCTTCCGTTGGTGGCACCACCATAGGTATATATGTCAAAAGAACATAAATAAATTTGAAGTAAATTTAAAGTATTTCTCTCATTATTTCGAGTATATTGTTCGTTTATACTTGTCAACCGAAAGATGAAAAAAAGTAATTAAAATAAATACATTATTTCTTTAAATTTTACTTGAATTTATTTTCTAATTATCTCTAAATACACATGAAAACATTTGAAAAATTCTGAGAAATATTACCAAAAGCAACCAATCAAATGAATTTAACTGACACCACCTATAATATACTTCAGTCACAAGTGGCGCCGCGTAGTGACAAAAAACGTTCGGTAGCTCTCATTGTTTTAACTCGAAATATTCGTTGGTATGTCAACTACGTGAAAGCAAGTAAATATAAATTGTATTTTGGTAAGGAAGTGGATTTGGTACTTATTTTTCTTCTTAAATGTTAATAAAATATTTTGTTTAACAACTTTTCGTCTACCTTTCTTAAAACACTGTTGATGTCATTATTTGTTTTTCGATTAACAATATTGATTTTGTTGTTTTACAAGACAGTTCAATAGGTTTTAATTATCGCTATGGTTTTTAAAAATACATGATAATATTTGTAATGACAATCAAAATGTCAATTTATTTTTGAAATCAGAGATATTTCATATCATACATTCAATATATATTGTTTAGCACTTGCTTAGCAAAATTAAAACTTTTGTTTTAAACTAAGAAGTATGGGCAATATGTAACCAGGTAAAGGGTCGTGGGTTTTTTTATTGTACTTATCAAACTTAACATTTATGTACATATTTAACTCTCTAAGTGTCAGGGAGGATTCAACAACACATACACAATGAAGGTCATATGGAATCGCTTTAGTGAAAAATGTTCAAAGAGCAAAGAAAACCTGTTATACGAGTATATACAAAATGGAAACAAAAATAAATGAAAACGTTACGTCATGGGAGTCTTCTGAAACCATCAAATAAATCTTAGAATCGAAATTTAAAAAAATTAATTTTTGAAACAAACAAACTAGCACAAAAACAAAATAAAAATACAATTTCATTTATAAATATTGGTTAACTGAACTACAAGAGCGGCAACAGAGTGATGTCAATTGACGACGTGAAATTTTAGCGTCATTAATAAATTAATAATAAAATTAATTACAATGAATAGTCAAGTAGCATAATAAAATTATTTAAGAAACCACTCAAATAACAGACTCGGGCACTTACGTTACGATCTGGCAAGAACATTGATGCGTACCATGAACATAGGACCATGGCAATATACTGACTCACTGACTCACTTCATACGTAAACATTCATTTGTTCGCTCGCACCTAGATTTGTCCCTTAAACACATTTTTAAATGACTTAAGTATTAAGCAAGCACTTAAGGCTTAAGCATTAGTAGGTTGTTCACTGAAGGAAGAAAGTTACCTATTACCGCTGAGTATGCAACACACGAAACAGGAATCGCACTTTCTCTAGATTCTCTATACAACTTTATACTACACCTACGAGGAATTTTAAACAAATAAATTATTAATGAATTAAAGTTAATGTTAAAATTACTACAATTAAGTAATAAAACTTACAGGAATGCTTTTCCCCGGTTCTAACAAGTTGTCAATACAGCTTGAGCAGCTTCTTTTAATTTTATTGGAGTCGAAAAATCGTCGCTATCGCTTCTAGAGGACATTTTTAGTGAAATTATTATGTAAATGAAGCAATTTGTATATCACTAAAAGAAATCCGTTCGCTTTTTTTATATTGTTTGACGCAGTTTGACAACTCTGACGTTAGTATTATTTTTTTAATTTTATTCAGAATAAAAAGTTAGTGGCCAGTATCGTTTTGCGTCTTCATATAAAAGATTTGTATTTTAATATTAGTAAAGACAGCGGGAGTAATGGATTTTCATAAATTTTTCTTTCCCACGGAAATAAAGAAGGACTTTCCCCCTTCTTCTTTAAAAAATATTAGAGCGCTTTCCGAGCAGGTGTAGTATAAAAGTTATTAATTGCGTTGATTTGTATCGGAAAATTATATCTAAGTTAAGTTAAGGCAACAGCGTTCATACGCTCATACCTTCAGTGCTGATCAGCGGGGATCTTTGACCTGTCAGTCATAGCTTAGTAGTAGATACAGCATGTTAGAAAATATTAAAAATAAAAAATAATGTGCTGTGGCTAAACTAAATATTGGATATTTTTTATATATTCTTTACATATAGACTGAGCGTTATTACACATTGGGAATTTGATTTATTGTCCTATTTTCGAATCTATGTTGTAGGTACATATCTTCTAACATCGATGAAACACATGAAACACAGGCATGAAATCAATCTAGACAGATCGTAGGCGGAGGTAGACTGACCATGATTATATTTCGTACAATATAACATTAAATAAACTATATGACATTGTGGAATATTACTATTTTTGCATTCATGGGCGACGCACGTTTGAAAATATTTTGCCGTGAAAAAAGAGGTATAACCTATTAACTTGGCCCACGTCAGGAAGAAATGAAACAGCTAAAAGCTCTCATAAAAACCAATGACGAGACGATTTTAACTGATATTATAAATTTCAAAGTGGGTGTTTGGTTCTTTTTCCACACTGTAAAAAGGGAATGGAAGGACTTAATATTGAGGGCATATTTCAAGAATCGGCGAGTAACATAGGTTACTGTTTATTCTGCTCAAGAGTTCCTAGGAGATATGAAGCTATTTACATCAAATTTTTTAAGATGATGGATACCTACTTATATTTAATTATTCTTTTTTTTATTTATTTATCAATGTTTCATAAGACTTATTCGAATGCAATTACTAGCGTACTTGACTAGCGTAAACAGTTCTCACAGTTTTTACTGCGTATATTCTCAGTCCTTGTCATAATGGCCTTATAAAATTTTGATTAAATTGGACTTTCCATAATTGATGAAACAATTATTGCTTCTTGAACATATTAAAAATTACTTTATTTTCTGTTACTACAGGTAGTGGCGGATGGAGAATTGAGAAAATCCTGTACAAATGAACTTATCATAAAAATTTAATGGGTGAGTTAAAAATCTTGGTTCTTTATTGAACAACGTCGTCGTATTTTAAGTTATAATTCGGCTCACATTATTTGATCTTTGCTATTTAAAAAATTGGGGTGTCGCTTTATTACTCTATTGTATTAAACGTATTTAATAATTCAGGTCTTGATTCCGTTTGCTGCAGTTGAGGTGCAGACAGATGTTTCACGAAAACTTTTGCTATTGGAAATACTCGGAAAACTTCGGTAAACATGATTTTCGTATCGGGAAAATCGATTTCGTTTCCATAGTGGAATGCAATTCGAATGCATTTTTATGTTTGTTTTCTTTTTATTTGCACAAAGCTGTTCGTTAACAAGGAGCCTTGATTGAAAACACGTTGATTTTCGGTAGCGACATTCGGACGTCAAGCAGTCGGTGCCATAAAGTCTGCACTTCAGGAATGTGAAATAATGTGTCACACTTTGTGAATAATTGTTTCTCTTTCGAATAATTCGTTGCTTTTCTAAATCTCTTTGATTTGTACCACGTGCAGGGTATAAGTAATTATAAAATTCAATGGCTGCAATCGAATGACGTATGTCAATTTCTACGACGGGCGCTGCTTAAATTTTTTTTTTCCACAAATAGAAACAATATGTAAACATGATATCTTAATTAAATTGTCCTATATGCCTATAAAAAAATTATGAAAAGTACAAGGTATGAAAATTTACGATTTTGCAGAAAGCACCGCCAGTACCACTGTTATGTATTATTATACATCATATAGGTAATATTATTTCTATTGTATCTATATGAAAATTTAAAATTGTCGTTTCAGTTTCTTGGAACTTGGCTGAAATTAAAATAATATTCAATAAGTAGGGACAATGAAGAATTTATACTGCAAATTATCATCTTTTTACTACAATAATATTTCACAAATTGCAGTAGGTATAGATGTATAAACTTAATTATGCTGTACGGATAATTTACCTAAAACTTAACTGCATATTTAAGTACTACCTACCTAAAAGTTCTTAATACTAAGTTCGTTAATTAACTAATATTAAAAAATCGGTCGAACGAGCTTCGCTCGGTTTTTTTTAGTGTAATCGTACCTACGTGTTTGTACAGTTACTTCTTCTTCTTACTTTTAGCTGATATTTATCTGACGCAAAAAACCGCGTCAAGATCCTCATAGCCGTTTGAGAGAAACATATTTATTGCAGGCAGGTATTGCAGGGCCCCTGATGGCTCCATGACCTTAAACCTTATCTAAGAACTTGCTCTTAGGTATCAACTTATATAAAGCAAAAAAAAACGCGTAGAGACCTTCTAGCCGTTTTAGAGAAACGTATTTATTGCAGCGCCTTCTGGTGGCCCATGATCGCAAACCTTAGTTGAGAACCTGCTTTTAGGTGATATCTATATAACGCAAAAAACCGCTCAGAGATCCTTCCAGCCGTTTTAGAGACACATATCTATTGCAACGCTCCCTAGTGGCACATAACCGCACAACTTATTTAATTATCTACTCGTAAGTGATACCTACGTTATGCAAAATACCGTATCAAAATCAGCCCAGACGTTTCGAAGACGCATATCAACTGCAGCGCCCTCTGGTGGTAAGTAGCCATAAAACTTATTTAAAAACCAATTTGAGATGATACCTACCTATCTAAATACAAAATTTCATCGAAATCGTTAGAGCCGTTTCCGAGATAGCCGAAATATATATACAAGAATTGCTCATGTTATAGTTTAAGATTTCGTTTGTATTTTAAGTAAATATTAACGCATATTTAAACTGTTCTAAAAAAAGTAAAACTTATTTATAAAATATAAAGTTCAATTAAATTCATCTTTATTATTGAAACGTGGTAAATATTAAGTCCCTAGAGTGCCATCTAGCGTGATAATTGATTATTAACGAATGTACTGGATTTTTCAAATATTAAGACTTTTTGGTTCTAACTGGTTACTACTTACCCATTATCAGACTTTAATTTTCGTGCTGGTGCAAGCTATCTCAATCCTCAAATAACAATGAATTACCTCAATCGAAGAAGCATGCGTTGACAAAACAAAACTACGCAGTTCATAACTAATTAGGTACCTTAGAACGGGAGTGGAGGTAGGTCCGCGGGTCACGGGCCCTTATTGGGGGCGAAGGGAAGTAATAAATCTGTCGACGCGAACAATGGCGCGATAACGCTACACCTTGCGCCAACTGTCGATGGCGCAGGCGCAGACGCACACCCCGGGCTACCGACTTTGGAGTATATATGGGTACCACATTACAATTTTCAGGCTAATATGGTGCTCGTTAGCCTGAAAACTGTTAACATTCATTACATTAGAGCTCTCATTCCACTACGAGCGATCCACCGACGAGGCTCCACCTGTGGATCTATGGATATTTTTTTTTTCCTCTTCAATCCACCTTCAATTTAAGGTGGATCTACGGATATTTTTTCCGTCGATCCACCAAATGATTTTACTAGAGTACGAGAAGAATTTTCATGTTGTGAATGAATTTTGCCACCTGTTTGTTTACAGATATTCATCCGTCCATTGACATCCATTGGTTTTTATTCGTCTAGATCATTTCTTTGTGTTGGGCAATGTCTACCTTTTAGTGGTAGATCAAGGTGAAGTAAAAAATATATCATTAATTTAGACCCACTTTTTGCGCTAAAACAGTGGGTCGAAATGGAATACGAAATGAATGATTAATTTAGATTCACTTTTTTGCCCTAAACCAGTGGATTGAAGAGGAAATAAAATATCCATAGATCCACCGGTAGAGCTTTGTCGGTGGATCCTAGTAGAATGAGAGCTTTAGAGCAGCTGCAAAATTAAGTCATTAATCTGGGGGTCAAAGTCAAGCTCATAGTCGTTTTGATCTCAAAAACCTTTCCTCTCTTCAGTATATTATGGTGTTATATTATAAACATCACAAAACGTTGTTCAATTAATCTATATTTACTACAACATAACTGTTATAGTATGTAACTACTCGTATATTATAATATATAAATTATTTTTGTGTTAAATTATATGTAAGTACATTTTTATTAATATTATTATTATACGCATATAATAAATTTCTATATAAGTTTATTCTTTTATTTATTTGTGAAAGATATTTTTCAAAAAATTCGTCTCACATTAGTAAGGCAGTTGTAAATTAGGAGTCAGAATGTTCTGCTGACCTGATGGGTCCACGACGACGTAGCGGCGCTGTCTGAAGTACGGGGTGAGGGGAGTACACCTTATCGGTCATAGACCTACACACCTATAGTGAGCCTCATGACCGATCGCTCGCGGCACGCTATGTGCCCATTTTTCGAGATCAACGGATCGATTCATCACAAATCACTGTGATGCATTTGATTATCAGTGTGGAATTTTAGCAGAGTTTGTAAAGTTAGTAGAGTTGCAGGAGGCTCGTACGGGTGAAACCCTAAATTATTTCTAAAAATCGTTCAATTCTTGATGTCTCTGAGGTCACGTCTCATAGATGACGCAGAGGAAGCACCTATGGCGTTAGATATTCACTATCGACCCCGAGTGTGGCAATTTAGTGTCAGTTTGGCGCCGACGGGACCTTGACACTTTTACCGCGCGCCGTGTCGGGGAGAACGGGGGCACGGCGGGGCACGAAGCACGGGGCGCGGGGTGGAACGTCGCGCGCCTTCGTCACAATAGACTATTCCGCGAAACACGAGCCTGTACCGGAGTTTCATGTGCCAGAGCCTTGGTCCTCACATTCCCTGTACTTATTACAACAAGCACTGCAACAAATTCATTCTCTTGTTAGACTTCAGTTTGCTGAAGATTCAGGAACAGATAGATTCCTCACCGATTTTTATTTTATGATACTTACATAAACTACATGCTTGTCTTCCATAGGGATAGACAGAGACTATAGACCACCACACCTTCACCTATCTTTTCCATTCATAGACATTCATGAGTCGTTTCATGCAGCTCGTCGGTTTCGCTGCTTTTAAAAGGTCGATTTTAAATATATCAACATTTCGGTTGCCATACGTTTTTCTTATGGGCTTCTTACTGACCTTTTTTTACTTACATATTCTAAAATAGCTGCTGCCCATAGTACTGACTGTTGTTAGGGCGGCAAATATCACGCATAATCGCTTCATATCGTTTTTTTTATAGGTGATCAAATAATTGGGGATGATTTTCGTTAAAATATTCAGAATAATAAATTTTAGTATTCTCAGGTTATATACAGACATACCGCATAATTTACACGATTTATTGTAATAAGATTGAAGTATAATACTGCCGTGACCTGCAAACGGTAACAGTGGCGCCATCTGTCTTTTTTGGGACAAGTAAAATAAGATAAGGGTCTCACACAAAAAAAAGTTGAACAATATCTTATCATTATATCAACTAAAATAAATTGTTTATTTTTTTTTGCTATTCATTACACGCGTCTGTCTATATAATTCCAAATTACATAGAGCATGAACTTAGAAAGAATAAAATTCATAATTCATAATCATCGATTCATCAATGAATTTTGCATCAGCCTAGTGACGTACTTCCGTCACTTGTGAACCAAATTCCAGATTTCAACCCGATTATATAATTTGTAATGTCTGCCTATTCCATATGGAATACGAAATAGATTCATTTGCGTCAGTCGAATATTTTGTTGCTGATTTTCATAAATTTCGTTTTTTTCTTTTTTATTTGTTTATCAGTTGAATTAAACCCCAAGTTAACAAAGGCTGTGGTTAGTTTAAATTGTAGGATAAAATCAATGAAAGCTAATTAACCTCCGCTCACCAGATGTCGCTGTTTCCGAATGAGGTGAAGTTACCTGTGACACGATGAAATGTGAAGAAGCGCCCCAATGGTGTGCTGTTAGCTGTGACGCTCTGTTCGTCAGTCTCTATTGCATAATAGTATTTTTTGATTCTTCTACTTTAAAAAAATCTATAGTTCTATTTAGCTAATTATATTGGTAAAAACCGGGATAATAACTTTTTATCTCTCATATTCCTTTCTTTTGATCTTCTTAACCTATCAACTTCTTCACCACGAAATCCTCTTCAGCTCAAAGTGCGGCAATCTAGTCCCAAACTAAGCAAAACCTTTATTATGGAAACCTACTTGACAACTGATTTACATAGTTAAATAATTTTATTAATACATATACTTAAAAAAGTTTTTACATCCAGATATGAACCAAATATACATTTTCGTGCACACAAATTGGTCCCGGGCGGGAATCCGGACGGCCTTTAGTTTTGCAGTTTAAGAAGAATCATGTGAAAAACTGCAAAAAAATTATATCGTGATAGCCCGAACGTAGCGAACCTGTTTCAAATCTATATGACCACGTGGTCGTGGTTCGAATCCGGGCGTGTACCTACCAATAATTTTTTTCTGACTTAAGTACATTAACTACCACTAACTCCGTGCCTCGGAGAGCACGTTAAGCAGTCGGTCCCGGTTGCTGTCAATAGATGACGGTCATTACATTCCGCCAGCCCGCATTGGAGCCGCGTGGTGGATTTAAGCTCTAAGCCTTGGGGAGACTTAAGCCCCTGCAGTGGGGTATAAAAAGGGCTGATGGGTGGATGGGTGGATGGATGGATGTGAAAAACGATGTGATTTGTAAGATAGTACACAGTAAAAAGGTAAATTGAACTTATGTGACCACATCAAAAAGATTAATGAAAATATAGTGAGGCTGACGAAAGAAACTATGAGGGATGTCTGTTATGGAAGACTCAGTAAAAGACGCCCTATAGAAGCAATCGACCAAATTGGTATGATCATCTCCAAGAAGTAAGGAACCAAACCGAAGTGTCTACATAATACAAGTGATGAATGTGTCTGTAACTATGTAGTACCGTATCAAATGGAGATCTGTAATAGTATTTACTTGCCACCCTGAGAGACAGGCGTGCGTGAGCTTATGTGTATTCGCGTGTGTAATACCAGTACATGCGCTTGCGCCAGTTGTCATTCGTAAGGGGGGAAGGGGGGCGTAGCTGACATAATTTGGGGGGCGGCGGGTCGCGGTGTTGAATAATACATGGTGTCAGGCTGGCGCCACCGAGACCGTCTGCAGCCACGAGTCCAGCTTAAATTTACACACATAAAACGGCGTTTGACATTTGATTTGAGACTTGGATACTAGTACCGTCAGTACTTGTTAATGGTTATTTGTGATCTGGTACCGAATTGAATCCAAATTAAATTTTGCAGTCAGTCATTAGTTTATTATAAACACGGTGAAAAGTTTTAGTGTTTTAAAATGTATTTCCCCAAGATAAGACGATTTATTGTTACTTCAACACAATGTATTGGAATTGTCGTGTAAAAGAAACATTGTTATTTACAGAATATTTTATTTCAAATGCATGACAAACGATTGCTCCTTATATCCAAATCAATTTTATTTTATGCGGGCCCAGGATTTTATAGATTCGTAGAAACCGTTTTGCCATGTTTAAGGGCAGTTCAAGTATAACGCGCACATCGATGGAGCTTATTTTTGTTGACACGGGGTACAGACGGGGCGGCGGGGGTGACAGTGAACATAATAATAATAAATATTTTATTTAGGAACTATATAAATTCACAAACTGTTTAAAACCTAAAAACTAAAACTCGAAAAGAAATGGTACATCAACAAAAGGATAACCATGACCAATGTAATAACTAAAATACTTAGGTGAATAAAACATCAAATGGGCCCTAGTCCCCACACTAGGATTCCCTGTGTAGTGGGGACCAGTCTTTCCTTGTGACACAATAACAAAACAAAAAGCAACAATCAGTTGTACCAACAAAATAATTATGACAAAAGGAACAAAAAAGCTATACTAAAGTTAACTAAAACATTAAAGTATAACATACATATATAAAAGATATAACATATTCTAATCTATTCATCCAGTCATCGACGACTTAAGTTCATGGATTATATCTTGGACTAAGGCTAATTAAATTATATATTAAAATAAAAGTTATTAAATAAATGTCCCTTATAAATTGTTTGTTTTATTTATGACTGAGAATTTACGAATTGTAAGCGTATTCACGGGGGCGGGCTTACTTACTTTCCTTGTCAAGGGGGGAGGGATTTAAAATGGCTAAAACTCTGCTGACGTAATACTTTCACGGCCCTTGACTTACTCGTGTAAGTATCCACTGTATATAATAACAATTACCAGAAGTAACAGGCTTTAAATTAGTGATACAGAGTCTATATAATAATTTTAAAAAATATTATTGATGAATATTTACTAACAAAGAAATTACATAGACCGTGCAGACATGATCTGTCGAACACATACGCATTGTGTGAAGCTACCCAAGAACTGAATTTTAGATTTTATTGAACAGATTTTAGAAATCAAATAGGGAAAAAAATATAAAAAAATCACCACCATCAGCCAACGTCCACTGCTGGACATGGGCCTCTCTCCTAGGTCTTCGCAACTTACGGTCTTGGGTAACCTGTACCCAATGTAAACAATAACTTTTACTAGGACGTCAGTGCACCTAGTGTGGGACGTCGTCACACGCTACGACCCTCGGTCCATGACCGCTTATCGAGAACTTTTCATCACTCACATGCACTGTTCAAATACTTAAGGCTTCCTTTAGGTATTAAGGTGTTTTGGATTCTTCTTTTAAGGTCTCTGTCTCTGTAGACTTGCCGTATCGAACAGTTTTTCCCAGATAAATGTATTCGGTGACAACCTTTTATAAAACGTTGCCAACAAACATTAGATTGGCTACAACCTGGTCATTTTTTAATTTTTAAACCCACTGGTTAGGAAACTACTGAGGAATCTAGAACTATACAAGCATGGTGCCTAGGTTCTCCAGCGATTCTGCCATTCAGACAAACCAAAGGTGAGTGATATTTTCGCCATAAATATTGATGCCAAATCCTGAATTTAAACATAGATACGTATATGTGTGGTGAGGAGTTTTGGAGGGAAAACGTTTCCCTGTCTTACACCTTTTAGCAGTTGGAACACTTTTGTACTATAATAGTTCTGTACTCGGACTTACATGGTGGCTTTGTCGTACAAACATCTTCACACCTCGATATACCGATGGTCGATTTGGCATCTCTGAAAGGACTGGAACACCGCTCAAGCTTTGATAGAATCGAAAACTTTTTCAATGACTTCATGTATTACAAAATTAAAAGCTTCTGGAGAACTTTTTAAGTACGGTATTCTGCCAATTCTCAAAAACTCTGACGTTATTGCGCTCCCACTTGTTATTCTTGAGTATTTTCGAACTAATCTCGTACAGAATAACGGTTGGGTTAGCTTCTAGATTCTTTAGCCATGCTGATGACAGCTTTTTGTGTCGCCATATGCATGTTGTGGTCCAAGAATGTTGACAGACCTTATATATAAACAAATACATATCTGTCGGTAAAAAGTCTTACTTCCTAAAAAATTTTCAGTTTCCGAGACTGTTTTGCTTTAATCGATCTTCGGCTTCGTAATTTCACTTTATCATTTTTGTAATCGTTTGTAGCGCTCAATGGATTTTATAAACGTTTTGTGCTGAAGAGATATGTATCATTGCGCATAACCTTAGATATATCCGCTGAAGACGGCACTCTTATTTCTTGTCGTCGCACCATCAACTTTAAAGTGTAATCGAAAAGTTTTTATGTTATATTTTAGAGCCAGATCTTGAAAACTTTCACCCGATCACGAGGACAGTTTCCATGAATCTGTCATTCGTATCGTTTGAAATTTTGTACTCGGCTAGGCATTCGAAGCGATTTCGTAGTTCGAGCTGAAAGTCTTCGGGACTTTGGATGTGTTCATAGTTGACGATCAAGGCGATCAAGCTTTATTTGAAAATTCAATGTGCCTCTTGCCATACGGTGACCACTGCCGGTTTTCAGTCTATTGATTCTTGTGACAACATGGAATATTTGCCACTTTATCGTTCCAGTTCCAGATCCATTTATGTAAGACATTTTCCTGAGTAAGGAGATGATCGCTTAAAATCCTTCTTTCTCCATGAAATTGGTCTGTTGCTGACCCCTTGAGTTTCGCTGCCAAATTTAAAATCACCTCACTCATCTTCATATATTCATCGCCATCTCGTTTATCTAGTTTCGGGTTGAAGTTCCTCATTTGTACTTACTGTTTTATTTATACAGATGACTTCGTGAGCTATCTGAAGCTTTTGATTTTTATGTATCTAATCTTCAGGCCATCGCCACTGTGAATCGAAATCGGTGCGTATACCTTTGTAGCCTTCAGCGATTACCAGTTGGTAATTCTGAGTATAAAGTAGTATACATATCCTCGAAAGTATTCGGCACACTTTCAATAATAATAATAATAATAATAATAATAATAATAATAATAACGTATACATGACAACAACGTGTAGGCCCCAAACAAAGCATTAGCTTGTGTTTTGGGTACCAAGCGAAGACGCCACATACATATAACAACCATGACCCGGTACCGGTATCGATATTCATCATATAATCAATCTTTCGAACGTGCTGAATATGACCAATATGAGTTTTAGTCATCATCTTTGCTGATACAACTATAGGTAATATATTATAGGTAATACACTGCATCTAACAAAGTTTTTTTTTTTAATTTCACGGTTATTTCTGACCTTGTTTTAAAATTCTATTGATGGCATGATACTAAAATCCAGCATACTTCGTAGTTCTAAAGCGTCCTTCCAAGAATTATTCGCACTTCATCCAGAACGAAGTAGTGCATTTTGCTCTACCATTGTCTCTTTAACTTCGTTAAATCTGATGTAGGTATCTCAAAAATTGTTAATTCGAGATGTATATAATTAAATCTCTTGTCCGTCCGTCTTTCAATAGACTAATACCTACTAGCTATTCAAGTTGTGTCGGATAATAAGTTATGCACTAAATGATTTGTTTTATGGTGTCCAATCTTAATGTTCGATTATAAGATATAAAATGACATTGCACTATTTACGAAATATAAATGTAAGACTACCTATCAAATTCACCTTCTCTCAACCATCCGCCTGGTGATTTCACTGTATTCAGACGTGCCGTGATAAATAAAATGTTTTGAAATTCGCAGTCAGATCACGAAAATTTAACATTATAATTCCATTTTCACCTTTTCCACATATGGAAACCCTAACTACTTTGTAACATGTCGTATGTCAGTGGTAGAGTAATTAATAGCGTTTATGTCAGCATTCCTAGTTGATGTCACTAATACCGAGCGGTTTCAGTTAAAGTTGATAATTACAAATGAAATTCGAACTTTAACTAGGTAACGCGGAGATTAACTAAATATTGACATTACCTAACATAGAGTCCTTAAAGTACAAATTGAAACTCATCATCATCATCATCATCAGCCCATTTTTACCCCACTGCAGGGGCTTAGGCCTCCCCCAGGGTGAGGAGGGGGGCTTGGAGATTAAGTCCACCACGCTGCTCCACTGCGGGTTGGGAACTGTAACGATCGCCATCTATTGACAGCGTCCGGGACCGACTGCTTAACGTGCCCTCCGAAGCACGGTGTCAGTGATAATGTGTACTTAAGTCAGAAAAACTCATTGGTACACGCCCGGATTCGAACCATGGCCCGATGGGGCCTTATAAATTTGAGACAGACTCGTTGCGCTTTGGGCTATCTGGACATTGGTTAAATAAATTGAAACTCAGACATATCGAAATCTCTTTATTAAAGTTAATCTTAAGTTTATTATTATCATTATGGCATCGAAAAATACAGGGTTCCTTGGTGGCTGGTCGCTCCGTTCCGCTTCGCTTCTCGCATCATCACAAACGGAACCTAACCTAACCTTTTTTTTTTTAAGCGATGGACTATTTTGGCCGAATTTAAAAGCAGTGGGAAGAGAAGACTAGGCCAATAGGAAAGTTTAAAAAAATAACATTCCCGCCATTCGCGCGCTATTTCGAACTTCAACTATAATATCGATCAGTTAAGGTTCACATTAGCTGGGTGAAGGAGAAATTTTTATTATTAAGCACTTTAACTTGTTGGTTCAGTTAATTGTTCCATTATAATTTATTTCAAACATATCACGAAGTGGTTAAATCGCAAAATATTAGTATTGTTGAAAAAACAATGGCTAGCCCAAACATTTTTTTTCTACATTTCTTTTTTTTTATTTTATACATTGTCTTCATTCCGCATCGGTCACCTATCACTTTTTAACCGATGGACCGAATAAAAATGTCTTCACAGTCTAATTCATTAGCTTTCTTGACAGAAATAATAAAACCGTAAAAAGTAAAAATATTACAGACCCGTGACTATTTCTTAATTTTTTTTTTCATGTATAAAAACTACTCAGACAATGCTCTATATTTTCGAATTTTGTCCCTTATCTCGAAAACAAGGTCGTCATGACTATGAATATTTTGGTTTATTGATCTGTTATCATAGTTTCTTTCATGAAAATATTGTACTCCATGACTTAAAGTGTTCATAAGTATTAACCAAAAAAAATTTCAAGTCGAAAACACTGACGGAGAGCTTGAAATTTTGGAAATCTCGTGAAAAATGTTTGCGGATTACACCATGTTTTATCCGATAGCATTAGCATTATTATCTAACCTTTTTAATTTTGAAGACGCCGCATGAACTACGAGATACACTGCATGCAGACGTCCCCAGACAGTACTTCAGTGCAACCCTATCGAAAATTTGTCAGTTGTTCTATTTTAAAATTATCTATAAGAATTTCTTTCAGTGTTTTTTTTTAAATTTTAGGGATACATGGCTGTTATTATGAAAATATATACTCAATTGTTATATCGTGTGACAGTTGTCAAAATTTAAAGTGATTAACTAAAAACCAATTTATACATTTATCTTGAAAAAATAAAACCGTTTATCGTTTTTGCTTTCTAAGTAACTTCAATTAAAGAATTTCAATTTCAAGTTTTACTTACACAGCTAGGTAAATTCATGATGAAATAATAACAATTATAACATATAATTTAAAAATTAGTAAATATTTAAAATAACAGTCATTAATTCCGGTATTAATTAATCTACTGTAGCCAGAATATGCAATCGGACAAGGATGTTTCAATCATTATTTGTTACATTTTGATTTCCCCTGAAAATTTTCGTAGCACTTCGTAGCACTTTCGTAGCACCGTTCATTTGAGGCAAAAATCACAAATTATCTTCATATTTTGCATTTATTCAAGACTTAGACCAATATATTTACATTATTTATGTCAGATAATTGTCGGAATCACTTGGAAGATATATACAACATAGGTAGTGTAATTATGTATTAAGTTTCGTAGAAAATGCAAAACTATTATTACAAATGCAAGTGTATTTGTTTGTTTTATTTGATTTTTCTTTGAAATTTCTTCTTATCGTAAAATATAGCAACTAAACTATGTGATTTTTTGCATATAGTTACTGAAAAAATCTACAGATTTGACGCTTCTCGCAATTTCCGGAGGACATTGAAAATGAACACCGTAAATAAAAACTTATAACACATTTTTATCAAATAATTTTATTACATTTTTCAATAAAAGGTAAGGAATTGTTTTCGAATATGTTGTACCATACGATGCCCCACGAGCTCTTGCATCTTTTGACATGCCTTTCGTCTACCTTTATAACTTTCTGAAATATAACCGAATCTCACTCTCCGCGATATAACTGATCTGATAATCATTCAATGAAAAGGACACCTGGCCAGCCCACAGCTCTCGACCGATTCTCATTTTTTTTCTAAACGGTAGACAATCTATAATTTTTTCAATATTGACGATATTTATAATATAATTAACTTTACGTCCAAAAAATCGAGAATTTTCGTCTTTTTGTCACCATTTTCGATCTTCCGTAAAAAGTTACGGACCGATTTTAAAATATTTGGTATCATACGATGCCCTATAAGCCCCTGCATCTTATAATACCTTTGCCTTTCGTCGACCATCATAAATTTTGGAAATATAGCCGAATTGCACTCCTCCATGAAAACTATCTGATAGACATTTTCAATGTTAAAAACGAAAAATAACATAGACGACTGTTTGGTCTGGTCTAGGTTTTCATTGAATACAAAGCAATTGAAATTCGAAATGAATGACGAGCTTTATATTAAAAGTATTTATAAAAGAATAATTACGCACAGTTACGTACCTATTTCTAAGAGGTAATAATTTGTAATCAAACTCGTGTTCTTAGATTAGGTACGAGATTTAAAGTAAATCTCAACTTAAGTAACACTTTTAAACTGCTTATGCCTTTGTCTTTAATAGAATATTAAAATACTTACTTGTTAATACATGTACGTATTTTAATGTTCCTAACTTTAATTCCAAACCTAGTAACATAACCTAGTTCCGGATTCCGTAGCGATTTGCATAAACAACTTATATTGAATTTTGCAATAGTTTCGAAAATTGTGAGGACCTGAGACACGATGTGAGCCTTGAATATATTTAAAAGCTTTATCGATTTACAATGAAAATTTACGGCTCCGAGATAAGACGTTAAATTTAATTTTTTAAATTCGCGAGTTATTCGAGTTCATTAAATAAAAAATATTCATTTATGTATTATAACCTCCTTAGGTTTACAAACAATCGTTCGCTGGCCTACACGACGAATTAGGGAATAAAGCCCTAAAAAAATACCCGTAAAGTATGGAAATTCTATTCGTCCATTTATTTTAATTTATATTTGAAGTCACAGCTAATTACCTACAGGAGAACGGATCACTAGTACCTAAGTTAGTACTAAATAACTTTTACGATTTCTAATAATTTGTATATAATTTTTGTACAAAACTAAGCTAGTGAAACGGGTAATTATACTGATGAAACAGTTTAACACGAACGTTGGCGTCGGTTCGGGTGAGGCCGCTGCGCTCATTACAACGCACTCGTAATTGAATACGTAACATGTTCCCGATGGTCCCCCGTTCCTCGGCCGAGGGGGCTCCGGCCGCCTGCAGATGCTATCGTCCGTACACTTATTAATTATGAGAAGTCTGACCGCGCATTTATTGACCCTATCTCCGGTAGGCCCTCGCGCCGCGTCCGTTCCTTCGTTATTCGTTAATCGGAGCGTGCGCGCCACCGGAACGAAGCGCCCGCGCCGCCGCCGCCGCCCAGCCGCCGCTACCACGGACCACTCGATTGAGTTATTATACCGGCCAGCTATCCAGTGCGGCGCCCCCCTCCCCCCCTGCCGCCACTCACTAATTGGACACTAATTTATCACAAGCAGAGGAGTCGCTGAGCTATGCATTGCGTTTCTTCCGACCCTTTATCTACTATCATAACAAAATATCTTTGACGTCGCGTCGTGAATAATATAAACCAATACCTTATTAAAGCCCAGCATGTGTTTCATTTTAAATTTTGATAATTGAAATTTTTTATTTATGAATAGTTATCAATTTGCATACAGCTAATGCGATCTCTTTTATTCAAAGTCATTTGTATTGTATTTGTATTGTATGTTTAATAATAAATAAATAAATTTTGAAAACAAAGACGTCACAGTGTCAAGCCGGTGAGTTTATCAGCGGGCGGAAATAGCCTGCGCCGCGAACGGCGTATAAATAGCACAGGGCAGTCCCTTAAGGCGCGCGCGCATCGTTTCCGGGCTGGAAGTGGGCCGCTTCCGGCGCGGCGCCCGCGAGCGTGAGCGGTCGTTGACGCGCGCAGCCGCGACACGCTGCGAATAGACGCGACGCGATCTGCCACGGACGTCAGCGCACACTGCGAATAACTACCGCCGACTCCGCCGCGCTTTGTCACCGCGCATTCCCCGACGCCGGCCGCTACGACTGCCACGTTTTTAAATAGAGGACCGATTACGACCGTCTGGCGCTGGGCTCGTGACCGCGCGAAAGTGCAGCGTCCGCCGCGTCACGGGCTATTTGCGAAACGCCCCTCCCGGCGCCCGCGCAACTCGGGCCCGCGGCCCGTGACACACACTAGGATTGACTGACAGGGACCGGCGATATGCCGCCTTTCTGACTGGCACACGCACGACCGACCCACTCCACCGCTGCAGCTGCTTCTAAGAAATCATGATTAAAAAACAACTGAATAGTAATGATTCGTACCTCCGGTCAAGGAAGCCATCGTCGCAAGGCACACGAAATGCAATGTATATCGCGAATTCATAGATAACAGTCGTGTGCAAATTATTGTGTCCGTAAAAAATCTAATAATTGTGCATGCGTTGAACTCTTTTCTATGGATGTTAACATGGATTAGGGCGGATAGTTCCTATCCTAATTAGTTGGCGATCGGAAGAATGAAACTGACAGTAGATAATGGTAACGGTAACATCGGTAACGTACCATTAGAACAACATGCACGGCAGCTTGGTCCTTACCGTATTTTAAATATACAGCTACTTAAATTGTAATAAGATAATTTTTTAAAGTTTTCCAACATTAATTTATTTAAAAATGTTAAAGGTGCGTGTAAATAAAATTTTTGACGGTATCGTGTCGTGAACTGTCGTGACAAGTGACAACGGAGTATACAGTCTGCGGGTGCAGTGCGCGGCTGAGTAGAAGTGGGCGTTTCAAAACGTACATAGTTCTTGAAACTATGTATCACACCAATAACCTAAAACTACGTATTGGTTTGTACTGAAACTGTTTATTGGACGAAACCGGTATCATGTGTCCAAACAGCAACGAAAACAGAAATACCGATACCGATACCGACCAATACCGATAATAACCACAATACCCGATACCGCCTTTACCGACGGATACCGACTGAGAGCCGATACCTGCAATACCGAAAATACCGACATTTCGGACAAAGGGCCGAACCGATATGCCAATACCGAGCAATATAAACTATTTACTGCTGAACTGTTATAGCATTTTAAACCGTAAATTCAACACCACAAGTTTTAATTTTAGTTTTAAATCATAGAAAGTTTTAATTTTTTTTCGTGTGTATTTATGGGCTCCAAATGACTTGAACAGTAAAATAGAAGGCGCCGCGCCGAGCGCCGAGAGCAAACCTTTTTAGTACAAGAGGCGACAGTATTAAGTATATGTGAGATTTAAGCTTAGTAATAATTTTTCTAAATCTACAGGTTTGACAGTACAGTTGTGAAAGATTTTTTTAATAAAAAAACCAGGATAAAATAATAAAAAAATTTTAGAGAATCTTTTTGGAAGTTTTTTGTAGGGATTGATCTACAGGAAATATATAAAAAATTTGGCACTTCCACTCCTGTTTGCCTAACATACCTGCTAGACCTAAATGTAATGTCATTCGTTAAATTATCTATAGCGAAAATACTTTTTAACATAACACGAGTGGGGGACGAATAAAAGATATAAAATTTCCTACAAATTGTTGTCCTGTTTGTTTAAGGGATAATTGGTGAAAATTATTGTTTAACGAGGAATAGGGATGCAAAATGTGATTATTTATTTTATACAAATCAATTTATAAAATATTAAAAAGTATCCTTCAAAGTTTTACAGATTTTTACTTGTATTTTCAATAATTTTCTAAATTTGAAAAAATCTACCAAGATAGGGACTGCCAGACCAATGATTCCTTATTTGTTTAGTATTTACTTCCTAAAAAAGATAATTCTGTACTTAAAACACAACTTTAATCTAATGACCACATTTTTTAAGGTGTCGTCTCTTGTACTATTAGGCAAACACGAAGAAAGTTAAAAAAAAAATATACTTGAGACTTGGCAAAAAAAAAAAACACAGAAACCATTTTTAGATAAAAGAATCAATATAATGTAATTATAATAAGCTTGTCAAACGTTAGTGTTCCGCATATGTAGTGAATTCGCTCGGGTACCTAACTATGATTAGGTAGGTATACCTATATAAAGATAAATTCGTTTTTTTAAATAAGTACTTCTTTTGATTCTGCCTGTGTTTTCATTAACTGATTTTAACGGAAAACGGTTATTATTGCTTAACCACATAGGCAATAAGAAATTTAGACTCTCAGTTAATGAACAACCAACAAAGAACTTCCGCCGAGTAAGTAGATAGGTAGGTACCTACCTGTGTATGCACCGACGTTTGAGTGGAACTCCAATAGCGTACTGGCAGTTAGGTAGACTTACTAGGTACGGTATGAGTGTGTTCAAGTTAATGCGTAGGTACCTAGGTACATAGCAAGCTTAATTAATAGGGGTTGTTACATAGTGCTACATATACATATATTACATGTATATAATACGTGTAGTGATAACGTGCTTCCCTAATATTCGGACCTTAGACCTAAGTAATTATTGTAACTACTAACATTAGATTAAGTTGTTGTCTTTTCCCATTCACTATCATTAACAAATAGAATATAAACCGTCCTGTTTCCTGTCCATTTAGTATTCGATATTCATTGCTAGATTTAAGACATAACTCTGTTACTGAAAAAATATTATTAAAATCATTTATTAAATAAAAAATATTTTTTTAAATTACATACGAGCTTCGCCACGTAACAGGGTGCATCAATAGTCAGATATATCTTCGCAAATTTTTTTGCAGGTAATGATGAGCCCTATAAATAAATTACATTATTTTATGTGTCATCAATAATTTTCGTAGCACACTCCAAATAATGACTTTTATGGGCAAATTTTTGATACCTTGGATTACGTTATTGTAAATCAAATATTTTCTTTTTATATTAGTCCAGAAAAAGTAATTTTTGTTATATAAAAAAAGTAAATTGATAAGATCAAAACAATATGACTGCGCAAAAAGCAAACTTAAAAAAACACCGACTTATACGTAGGTACCTACACGTAAAAAAAGATGGAAACAAGATGTCCTACTTTTCTCTTTGCTCACTTTTAGATTTTTTAAATTCAATTGTTTTATTTTCCTTTTTTTATTGACCTCGTTACTACGCCCGGTACCTACCAATATTGCATCATGTTATATCCAGAGTCCATATTGTAACGGAAACAGAAATACCCACATTACCGAAACCAATACCGAGAATACCGACAATATGGATGGATCGAAGGCCGAACCGAAATTTACCAATACCACCTAATACCGTCCAATACCTATTTACAGCTGAACTTTAAGGAAACCTTTCCACATTATTTCAAACCTTAAATACAAGTCATTAAGGTCTGATTTTCATTTTAAATCAAATAAAGCTTTATTTTATAGGTATTTGTCAAGGAAACCTTTCCACATTATTTTAAACCTTAAATACAACTCATTAAGGTCTGATTTTCATTTTAAATAAAATAAAGCTTTATTTTACTGGTATTTGTCCAGGAAACCTTTCCACATTATTTTAAACCTTAAATACAAGTCATTAAGGTCTGATTTTAATTTTAAATAAAATAAAGCTTTATTTTACTGGTATTTGTCAAAGAAACCTTTCCACATTATTTTAAACCTTAAATACAACTCATTAAGGTCTGATTTTCATTTTAAATAAAATAAAGCTTTATTTTACTGGTATTTGTCAAAGAAACCTTTCCACATTATTTTAAACCTTAAATACAACTAATTAAGGTCTGATTTTCATTTTAAATCAAATAAAGCTTTATTTTATTGGTATTTGTCAATGAACTCCAGATGGCTGTAATAAAAAAAAAGAAAGCGGCAAGAGCAATCCCTTTTAGTACGAGCGGCGACTGCAAAAAAATATATAGTTATCAGCTTTAAACGCAGAAATATTTTTTTTTAAGTAAGTAGATTAATATTAGGAAAATATACAAACACTAGTTTGACAGTTTAACCTTTAGGCTTTATTGATTAAAAAAAAACTTTTATTAAAAAAAAAAAACAAAATGTAGTAATGGCGGAAAGTACAGAACAAATTTCAAAATGTTGTTGTAAGGTTTGAGCTATAAAAAATAAATAGTTTGGTTTGGTCTCCCCCATTCCTGTTTTGAATGTCTGCTGGATCACCCTTAACATTGACTAATTTCCAATAATATTAAAAATAAAAATATTATATAAGATTATTATTATATATTACAGAGAAATGTCGTTCATTTTTCTTTTTGAACTTAAATTGGTCTGGTGGATCAATGCCTGCACAGAATACCTACCCGAAAATTTATTATCATTCGTCTAATCGTTTATACTTAGTGATTTAATTTTTGAGGTTCTGTACTCAAAGGGTGCCAACAGAATCCTTGCACTAAGCCTGCGCCACGCGCTGTCTGTCTGTCCGTTAGTAAAAGGTAGCGTGTTGAAGTTTTATAGAATTTGGGGTAATTACGGATATCCTAATAGTTAACAAAAATTACAAAAAAAACGGGTTTTTTCCAGAGTCATTTTTGTTTGTTCTGTCGCAAAAGCAGTAATACATGCTACACTTGATGTGATTATAGTACAAACTGTAAAGTAAAAAAAAATATAGTCAAGTACGAATCTACCTCCTGCTAAGAATTCTGAAATAAATGCAAGGAAACACTATCGTACATATCACAAAATGATGTTTTGTAGACCAATTCGTACTTGGCCTGTTTTTTCAACATGTCGTAAAAGAGGGAAGATATAAATTCAAAATTCATTTACTTAAATTTTTTTAAAGTTTATTGTTAAGAATTATTATTATGCTTAAACACTGAACATGGCTGGCAAATCTAATTATTTTTTTTATGTTATACATCATAACTAAATATTAATATAATTATTAAATTAAAAAGAATAAAGTATTAACCTTTTTGTAATTTTTTATTCTTGACATTTAAAATTTAAAATATATATAAAGGCTGCCAGACAAGTGGTTTTCATTAGCTTGATATATTTAAAAAATTGAGTTTTAAACTTAATGACTACATTTTTTAGCGGTCGTCGCTTGTACTATTAGGTAAACGCTGGGTGACGCAAAATATTGTTCTAAACATACACGATAGCAAAACGTTAGGAAGCATCTTCAGATAATCGACTCATTAGGCTTGTCAGTGATTTTTTTTACATTTTATTTTCACACTTCATTTGGTATCCTGGTATTCAATCACTATTCGGATTAAGAATGTCCGGAAATATTCATAAGATAACAGGTAAGTATTAATTTGTTTTGATATTAGCCGAATGGGTTAAAAATATATCTCGCATTGGATACCATATATCTGTATTTTGTTAATTGTGTTGGACGAACAAAAAATGGTGAAATGAGATTTTATATTTTTCTAAAAGACACATAAATGGCACGCGGGAACATGTCTATCTAGCCGCTCATAGTGCGTTATCCTGTGGTGTGAAAGAAAGAACAATATACTTATTTACAAATACAAACTCGCAAATTTCGAAGCCGTTTCGTCCCCTTTTAATTGTATATTTTCTATAATATTCCTAATATTTAAATATTAAGTTAATTAACTTCCCGACCAATCGCGAGATATATCTTCAGATAATATTACCGTAAAAATGTCCAATTGTGTTTGCAACATGTGTTCTCATTGTTCTTAACTCAAAGTTTGACCCTTTCCTTGACCAAACCAAACTAAACAGTCAAATCAAACAGTAAATAAATAGACAACCAGACAGACAGTAACAACAATATTGTTATCGTTCGATTGGCTTGTGTATTGTACGCGTAGACAGTGATTTTCTCCTTGGATTTTTTACTGATTTACAAATAGTTTTTAATATTTAATAATAAACGTTTGTGTGTAGTCATAGTGTAAATATTAATCCATATAGTGTAGTATTTTTTTAAATTGTAAAATGGCTCAAACTCGTGTAAATTCTAGTGTGCTTTGGGGCTATTTCGATAAGAACAATGTAACCGAAAAAAAGGCGAAGTGTCGTGTTTGTGGATATTTAAATATAAATTTGTAGGTAAAATGATGTGAGAGAAGCGTAGGTACATAGGATATGCCGACTACCAACGACTGAGTTCATGGGGTCTAGTTTCCTCGTTGCGTCTCCTTGGATTTTTTACTGATTTACAAATAGTTTTTAATATTTAATAATAAACGTTTGTGTGTAGTCATAGTGTAAATATTAATCCATATAGTGTAGTATTTTTTTAAATTGTAAAATGGCTCAAACTCGTGTAAATTCTAGTGTGCTTTGGGGCTATTTCGATAAGAACAATGTAACCGAAAAAAAGGCGAAGTGTCGTGTTTGTGGATATTTAAATATAAATTTGTAGGTAAAATGATGTGAGAGAAGCGTAGGTACATAGGATATGCCGACTACCAACGACTGAGTTCATGGGGTCTAGTTTCCTCGTTGCGGTTCCTCAACTAGAGGGCAGTTTAAAGTTTAACATATTTTCAGATTAGAGCAATCCTCATAAGAAAATGGATGTGCCCTTGCCTCATAGCTACTCTGCACGTCACTCCAAGGAAGTCCAAGATTTTTTTAAAATTTATTCTAATATCATGTCATGTTTCATAACAATGATTATGCATAAGTTTTAAGTAACAATTTGAAAAGAGCAACTACTGAGTTGAGTTTCTTGTCGGTTCTTCTCAGTAGAATCTGCTAGTGAACCGTCAACCTTAATTTCATATTTTTAGAAGAATAGGGACCTTCTTCAAAATTAAGGGGGGGAATATGTAGCGCTGGGTAGTTACAAGCCAGACGTTTGATTAAAATACATAATTTGAATTTGAATAAATTCAAATTATGTATGTGTTAGGAACACGAGCCCGGGATGGCTCGGCCTTTTTGACAGAGATAACTCTGGGGGTGTTTACCAAGCATTGCGAAGTCTCGTACGAATATATGTTTTATTGTGTTATTGTAATCGCGTTTACGAAATACAAAATCTTTTCCTTTCAGCATTCATATCTTTCATTTCAGCTCTATTAAGCTACGATCCCAAGCAAAACATAATTAATAGAAGAGTAAAATACATACAAAGAGAGATATAAAAATGCACTCTCTACAATGTATATCTTTTTTATCTTTCTTTCGCAAGCTACACAAATCTACTGCGCAGTAGGTCGGGTGGCGCAGGTGTCTGTATGCAAATTCGGCTCTCACTAAATAAAAACAAAAAAAGTAGGTAAACAGACGACGAAGTGTCGACAAAACCAATTTTAAAAGAAATGAAAGTTTCGCCCAGAAATATAATTTCACGTCATAGTAGTAATATTCCTAATTAGCATTGAAAAATGTAATAACAATCTTCACTGATATAAATTACAACGTAAGGACAAGACAATTAGCGTCATGGCATCTCTTTTATAGTTCTATTCTATTGTACATTTTTTCTCCATGCAGTACAGGTCATAAAACAATAAGGTCTGCATTGCATTGTGGGTTTGCGCCCATTAGTGTCAATAAAATAATAACCGTAAAATAAATACGTATAAATATAAAGTTAGTTAAACGGCGGCGATAATTGGTTTAAGGTAGTACGATGTGTCACGCACATGCCAATACATAGTTATCAAAATACATAGTTTTGAAACCCGTTATCGGAAACCAAACCAATAAATAGTTTCGGTATTACGAAAACGCATACCGACCCATGTCTACGGCTGAGTGTGCGGCTCGGCTGCGGCGCGATGCTCGGCGGTGCGGGGAGCACCGCTGCTTCGCCTGAATAAATTCGGAGGGAGGCGCGCTGGAATGCAGGACGTGGCGGCGCGGGGTTCGGGGGGCGGCGTGCGACTGGCGCGCCTCGCGCTGTCCCACGGTCGCAATCTGCCCCGCGCTCCGCGTCCCCCGCAACGCGTGCCCCCCGCGCTCTCCGCGCTCACCGCACCGCTATGAGCCGGCCACTTTCTTTCGCGCCATAAAGGTCGTTTCAAATATTTCGGAATGCTGTTTGGTGACATTTCCCCGGCGGGGTACGAGGGGAGTGCTCCCGGAGCGCCGGAATGCAGCCTGCTTGCAATCGGCCGCGGCCCCTTCCCACCGCCACGCCGGCCTAGGGCTCCGCAGCGGGCAGCCTTATTGCTGCATATCACGATTGCAACTTCGTACTTTGGCGTAATGTAATTCACATCACGTTCCTTAATTTAAAAAAAATACTATTAAGTACCTACACATTCGACTGAATGAATCGTACATGAAAAATGTACTAAACGAAGATTGTAAAATATCAGGAGGCTAGAAATATTGACGCTGGCGGTCTACTTTCCACGCCCATGTGTGAACTGAGTTTCTCCAATTAATAGATTCGTTCCAATAGCAAACGGCGCGTTCGAGAGAAAGCCACGAAGAGGGTCGTCGACCGGCAGAATTCACACCCGCCGCGGTTCGGTTCCACAAAGAAAAGAAATGTGGCGTAATGCTCTAAAATGGTCAGGAACCGCGTTCGGATATGGCCGGTCCGGGAAGGCGCGAGCAGCGACACGTCGCGCAGGCGCAGCGGCCACGGCCCGGGCGTCCCGCTGTCCGCCGTGTCGCAACTCAGACCCGACTACAGCTGCCGCCGCCGCCACCGCCGCGCGCGCTGCTATGAATGGAATGCGACGAGGAAGGTTGCGCAAGAGCAGCGATCGTCGGAATGCGCTAGCTAGAGTGCGGGGACGCGCGGTCAAGGCTGCGCGGGGAGCCCGTCCCATCTCGTGCGGCCATTCACGCTGCCACCGCCGCCGCCCCGCGTTCCGTGTGTGGTCGCCACTCAATCTCAGTCACAGCGAAATACCTTACCGTTAGATGGTCCTGGCTCGTGTCGCTCACGCCCCGGCCACCGTCTAGGATCGTCAATGTATTCGAAAAGAACATGTAAACTTCACTTTATTTGCAGGTCCCACAAAGGATGGATTAATTTTGTTTCATTCTGATTTCATCAATTACCCACATCACATATTCATTATTTACTACTTTATTACTCAAAAATCATTTAGGTACGGAATAAAAATGTAATAAGTTTGTTTAACCATGATAATTTACGCACGTATAGTAGTTACAAAATACCACGCTATGTGGTTTTATCAGCGCAGTACGAGCTTCAATATCGAGATCCACATTTACACCAGATTTTTTTTATGTGTTGGTAACGTTTACTCTTCAAATGTATATCTAAATTCATCTCTATAATAAATCTACCAATTTCATTACCAATTGAATGAAAACAATTTGACAAGAAGGAGTCCGAAAGAGAAAAAACCGGCCAAGTGCGGGTCGGGTGCTACGACCACACAGTTATGTTGTGTTACGTATTTACCAAGAAAGTTTAAGTAAAAATTTTTTAAGTGATTATAATGAAAAATTAACGATGTACGGGTTTTCCCTTTATTTGTGCCGTGAGACCTTTCTTCTCGCCAAATTTCCTGATTCTAACTCAGCAGGAAGTACCAAAATATGCAGCATAAATGGCCGTATTTTTTGATTGGGTTGATTTCTAAAGGATGGCATCTGGCATCAAAGGAGCGCACACCTAAATATTTCAATTTGATACCTCTGCGCGTTTCTGAGATCTTGATGGTAGGTCGTGGTGGAGATACGAGGTCTTGATGACTGGACTGACTGAGATGGACTGACAGCAAAGTGGTCGTATAGTTCCTTTTTTGTTTTAAATAACGGGACCCTAAAAAACGTAGATTCTAATTTATATACAGTTAAAAAGAGCTTTCTAGACCCTGCTTTTTAGTAGGTACCTAGCTGATTATTGTATTAAAAATTGTTATAATTTGTTTCAGGTGTTAAAGAAGAAAACGCTGCCATTAAGACATATATGAGAAGCCAAGGCAAGAGGTTGGTAATACATGTCACTTAAAAAGCTAATTATTATACAATTATTACATTTATGTAAGATACACATTCATGTTTTATGTAGTCGGTTGATCAACCTTCATGATGCATGGCGTAGCAACATCATTCTTATCTATTCATCACTTACCTAATTGCTACGAGGTGCTATGATCACTGCTACGCGCGAACTGATGTACTACGAAAATTTATAGTTTACATGGTATACTACACACTTACTTTCCGGCAATGTCTCTTGAATAATACTTCATCATCAACTGAATATGCTCCCTAAATTTGATTTTTTTTATTATCACGTAGTTTTTGGCGACATTTCTTCTCTCGTGTCGTGTCCTATGCGTTTTTTGCCTCACTCACGTCTGCACCTACACTAACTCCAACTTTTACTATTCCATTCACATTCTCGCCCCTTCCCCCATCCCCCATTTGACTTTCGTCTTCGTTCCCACTATTTGTAACTCTTACCCCTACTTCTAATGCTACTCCCGGACTTGTGGGCGTGTTGCCTTTCACACTCTCAATAATATCGTGACACTCGCTCCCGCTCTTCCTGTCGCTTCCGGTTGATCCTGCACGTAATCCATCTCCGTGTGTGGGCATCAATTTGTTCGGGCTTGCTTCGCGTTTAAGGACATTTATTGTTCGTCCGTCAGGAATTAAAGCATTGGAATTATCTAATCAAAGATATAACAATCACTGTGACATTAAAATCTGTTCAACAGCGTAAACATAAAATAAAAACAAACCATCAAACAAATGACGTTGTATTTTCATTATAATATTAGGAATTAATGATGTTAGATTTGAATATGTCAATAGCAAAAATAAATACTTAGGGGTAAGCCACTTTATTGTACTTTAGAGCAATCGATGGTTGAACACAATAAGGCATCGCGTGATGACCAGTTTGCACACATTTGGACGTTTTGGACAAATAATCGCTGTACAATGCTTCTTATATGTACATAATTTAAATATTTATTTCCATACCCATAATGTGTATACGAGGCACGAAAATTGAAGATTAGCAAATATTTTTCACAATTTTCTTTTAGAAATAGACGCTTTGCTAGCGTTCACGACCAATATCGTTGAATTCGTTGCTCGCACTTCTTAGGAAAAGTACGCTGAAAACTAATATTTCCCAAACGGGTTTTCGTTCTGATATGTTGCCCCAAATTCTAAGCCGACGATATTAAAGACAAAAACAGTTAGCTTTATTAAATTCAGTCTCATAGGGGTGAAAGCGCGGTACGTTTTTAGTTTCCGAATATAATGATTCCCGGGACAACACGCACGGTATACGTACCCTGGAGAAAGGGTTCATCATCAGTCGAGTAATGGATGACCCCCATAATAAAAACGAGGAATACGAAAAGAATAAACATGCGCCAGCGGAAATTATGGTTTCTATAACGTAATATGCTGACCCGTAGTTTCAGTTTTAGTTCCAACCATAATATTTATTGAAGAACACTTTCTAAGTGTACATACTATATGGATATTTCACACCCAGATACGGAACAAATATACATGTTCTTGCACACAACCATTTATCCCGAGCGGGAATCGAACCCGCGATCTTTGGTTCTACAGTTAAGGTCACTAACCACTCGATCAACCTTTCAGTCAAAAAGTAAAAGGTGTCGAAGTATGGAAGTGCTTTTTGATATAGAAACCAATTAAATTAGAAATTACTAAGAAAAATATATAATTAACCATTATAATTGCCCATGTTCTTTACGCATTTCTGCCATCCATGGTCGCCCGATTATAAATGTCTTTATGGAGCAAAACTCTTCAAAAATTTGAAAGGCGATTTAAAATAGATTTACCTGCCAACTATACTGTTTGCACTCACCAAAACCATTCATTCGAAAGAAAGAAGTCCAGAAGAAAGAGTCTCATTTATACTTTTTTTTTATATGACAAGTGTATGTCGGTTTTTAAATCTGTGCATCTAGCGATGTTCGAAGCGTGACCATAAGAGCGTGTCTCATATGATCGACGACACGATATTCCTTGTTGTATTGTCTATTGACATTCATTGTCTCTTATAAATATCGATGGTTAATAAAAGAAATGCCATATTTACCATCAATTTCAATATTAATTTCTCTTGTAGTTCAAGATTATTGATTAAACAATAAATCTTTCTTTTTTTTCTTGATTTCTTAAACGGACGTTTGTGAACGGAGAAGTGGAACTTCTTTGTGTACAGAGAATAGTTAGTATACTCGTTACTACCGAGGGTCTTCCGTTGGAAACATTTAACTATCACGGGAAAGGCCAACGTTAAATGGTTGATATTTAGTGTCGAAACTGTCTCCTATGATTGAGCAGAAAATGCCCGAAGCTCCATCTTGTATAGAATGCTGTTTAATGTATAAGTAACAATTAAATGCAACAGCGTGTTTGTATAATTTATTGTTCTTTAGTTTTACTCCTATTGTGACATCTTATATGTTTCAATTGACAAAATGGTAAAATGCTTGGCAAAAAAAGCCCTGAAATTTTTTTTGCCAATGTTGTGTAAGGGTTTGATCAATTGCTTGCTTTGTAGTTAGTCGCTAACGCAGACACTGTAATATTTTTGAATACTGAATGATAATTATTTATATTTTCACGTACCTGATTTTTAAATCAATGAGTTTAGAAAAAACTGGCGAAATGCATGTAGAACAACACACTCAACCGATTAATCTATTTTCATTTTCTAATTTAATTACACAATTATTTAAAGAGGTTTTAATTACATTGCATTGAGACAATAGTCGCCAAGTGCGATGGCTGTGACAGAGGGACAGACAGAATGAATTTTTAAAGGTTTTTAGAACCTCAAAAAACATTGCTAACGCCTTATTTGCTCACAAAGTACGACTGCACATTCTACTACGATCGAAGATACTAAATATTACACCAGGAGATCAAAGTGTGTAAATTTTTTTTTGCTTACCTTACCTTCTTGTGTATGGGAAGAGCCAAAAAATATTGTCCAATACAAATATTATGACACTGCAAATGTTAAATTGAACGCAGTTTAATGTATTGTATTTGTAGCTGTGACAGGCTGGAATGGATAATTAAGGCTTCTCAAAACTACGGAACTCTAAAATGTGGAACATAATACGATATCTAACCGCATGCCTAGTTTAACCACGTGTTTATGTTTACTACTAAACTAGATGTTATCTATTTTCACCCAAAAAGTTGAATAATCTTAGCCTTTGACAAGCGAGCTCACAAGGGAACGCCGCGACTGTAATAGTCCAGAGGCCGGCTGCACAAAACCCTCTCTGATGGAACAAAAGAACCTACACTCCATCCTATATCTATGTTCTCTTTGGTGTATCGAGACTTGTCCCTTTCATACATTGCATCTGGCTGAAGGTCGAATGAATCGATTGATTGAAGCACTGAAAGTTGACTGGATTATCAAAAGAAGAAAAGCTTACGACTTTTTGATAGCACAAATACTTATTGTGAATATCAGCAACAGCAGCTTTACCCCTAGTAGACAAACTGTGTGGTTTATTTGGTTTACCCAACAGGAATCGTTTTCCTCGTAGTCAAACTAATTGGATAGGGAACTCCTTTCCTACATGTCATATGCTATTGCGTGCATCTGTGTTATTTGAAAACTACACAGCGCAAGGAGACAAACGATATTTTTGTTAATGTGATGGCTATCTGCTGATACCTGTACAGTCACACAAGCGTGTTTTCAATGTGAGGTCAGCTTTGG
Source organism: Luffia ferchaultella (assembly GCA_949709985.1). Lineage (NCBI taxonomy): Eukaryota > Metazoa > Arthropoda > Insecta > Lepidoptera > Psychidae > Luffia > Luffia ferchaultella. The sequence continues at coordinate 8,539,713 of OX453252.1, read as the reverse complement.
TTGGACTACCTGTACAATTGTATAATATTACTAACTAGCTTTTGGATAGAGAACTCTTTTCCTAGATGCTATTACTATTGCTTGCAGTGATGATTTAATTAGTTTTCTATTATATTATGTCATATTTTCCTGCTATATTTTGTAACCAGTATTGTATTGTTTCCATTCTTACGTACCATAATTAATTTCTTCTTATTTTGAATAGATGTAAAGTTCATTAGTCGTATAATACAACTGATGTACCGTGTGATACTTTTATCAGCATCCAGATTTTAATATTACGATCTTTGAAGAAAATAATACACCCGTTTTTTTTTCTTTTAGTATCATTCAGTGCGTAAATATTGAGATATGACGCCACAAATTTATTACATTACCGTGGGAATACGCGAGTCACTTACAATTGCGTAGGTTGGCGGTCGCCAGCAGGATGATTCCCTTCATTATATCCGCGATCGCTTTTTTTCGTGCATAGTTTTTATGTTCGATAAAGTAACCACACTGTATCGATAACTCTTTCAGAAGAAAATATTTGATATGAAAAACTTTACCTATTTTTTCTTAAAAAATTGAGTATTTAGATAATATCTAACGCCTAAAAAATTTTTGAAAGTGATAGAGAAACCTCCATGTATAAGGACTGTTAGTGACGTGGTACGCATGTGAACTGATTTATTTATATGCACGTGAACAAAATTTTCTAGAATTGAACTATTATAAATTTTTTTTATAAATTTTTAATTTTAAATAGGGGAGACCTAAGCCCCTGCAGTGGGGTAAAAATGGGCTGATGATGATGATGAAATTTTTTTTAAATTGTTTAATTTAGACTTAATTTGAGACCAACCTTTGGATATCAGTAGATCGATCCAGTAAACTGGATATTATTTATGTGCATATTTCTAATAATGCTATATTTCATTTCCTTTAGTATTTTTAGTGGCAGTGATACTAAACTAAATTTCCCTAAGCTTCAATTTGTGATTGAATAATTTTTACTTTTTGTCATCCATGACAATTTGACCACGAGAAAAACAATTCTTGTTGGACAGACTAGTCCGACCACCCAACTGGACCCCGAGGAAGAAGCCAGAATATTTATCCTTTATCAAACTTTATACTTTATAACTAAAAACTGATCTACAGCTACATAAGAAATGAGATCTTCCGGGCTGCTATCATGTTTCCTGTCAAGATGGGAAGTGGATTCATGTTTAGAAAAACGTAAATCAACTTTCAGCGCGTATATGTCAATACTATTTAAACTATAAAAAAAAAAAACATATCTTTTATCAGTGAGGGTTTCGCTCAGCCGGCTCTCCTACTATAGTGTTGAAACTATCTACCTATGACAATCATCTGTGTACATTTACTATGTTTGTGTGTGTGGTCGCGTGCGCCGGCGCCGCGACAGCACTATCAATAGTCGACGCGTCCGTCACCCGCCCTACATACTGACGGCGGCGCCCGGGAGCGTTTCGTCACGTCATGCGCTAAATACTCTTTTGGAGTTCGTGTGAACCGACGCCATGGACCAGCTCTGACTTTGTAAGACTTGAGACATTCATACATTTAATTTTCTTATAGAAATAGGTACCTATATATATATCTAAATAAAATGTATGATGCATAAATAATTGCCTAAACAATTTTTACGATTCTTATGGGTTCCGCGAAAATAACTATGAGAATATAGGTGGCTAATATTTAAAAAAATACTTTTTGATATCTCATTCAAATACAATACATGCGCCAGACGTGTGACTTCAACTTAGGGAAATACAAGCGAAAAAGCGTTTTCCCAGCAGGACATAGAGTAGAGAACCCATTCACGCGCTAACAACACATTTGTCATTATCACAAGTGCAAACATGCGTCGCGATAAAAAGTTACACATTTGCGCTATTCTATTTCCCATAAGTAGTAGTCAGCAATTAGAGCGGAGTGGGGGGCGACACGTGTGGCCCACATTAGGCGCCCATTGACGCCGGACGTGACGTCACCGCGACCACGCACACCTGCAGCCCTGACACCACCGACACCCGACACCATTGCCGCCATACTTCATACTTACCTATAATGCTGACAATGGGACAATCTATCTAACACAGCTATCATTTACTTAAAAAAATCTGAAGGCATAATCAGACCTAGCTTAAAATGCCAGCAGTACCTACGCCTACACTAAATTTATATGAAAACATTGTATTTGTTCATACTGAAGCAAACGGTATACTTCCTTTTATTTCCTTATTAATTTGACGGCAGCAGAAAGTAAGCGGCTTACTAAAGTATGGTCTGAATATATGCCCTTAAAGTCTTACACTTACATATTTTATAAAGTTTGATTCGGCAATAGTTTATTTGAATAAATCTCAATAATTGGTAAAAGTCACTTGGATTTTTTCAAACTCTCAAATTGTCACATTTTCAGATGCTGGCAACACGAGTGAACCGCCCGATGAAGAAGCGACTATGAAAACTTACTAAACTATGGATTTTCTTTTTGGAGCTGCCATCGCTTTAATTAATATATATTATTTAAGTAATAACCACGCAATAGTAGAGTTTTATAGATATGTAACCAACCTACTGACGACAAATTTACGAACGCTACGTCTTACGCTTTACGGTAAAACACGAATTTTATTATAATGCTATAGCTGCGTAGGATGAAGTTACTAATTTACTCTTACCACTGTACCGCGAAAATAGTTTTTAGCATAGACTAAATTAATTTGACACCAGCGTTTGGTTTTAATTTTTATAATCATAAATGTTAATTCACAGCATCGAAGTGAGACATTACGCAATTTTACGGGGTTGGCGTGGGTTTTTCGGGGGTGAAGGGCGGCGTGCGGGGACCTTGCTCACTGAAACTCGGACTAAAACTGGCCATCTTGCACTAGCTAGCTAGAGTATGAGTGGTTAGACGGTAAACGCAGAAGAAGGCTTCTAGTCAATTCGTACTTATGTCGCATTTTCATTAAAACCGTTAAAAATATAATTTAAACATTTTGAACTATCAATTTTAAACTATAATTGTTAAAGGTAAGGTACTAATTATACAGCTACTCCGTTTTTTTTCAAATCTATTTTTTTATTTAGGTATATATTTAATTTTCACTTACTGGCTAAAAAAGTGAGCCTTTGTTTCTTCAAAACTTCAAATATTGAGAGTTTTTTTTTATTGAGTGAGCAAAATTATATTTTGCTCACTCAATAAAAAAACCGTTTTGAATTTAGAACGCTACGAATTGACATTTCTAACTTCATTAGCTCACGAAACGTACATAAACTCCGTATACCCTAACATTTTATTTCATAAGCAACATTTTATATAGGTAATTTATTAGCTATGTGCGTATACGGTAATATTTTCCCAAATAAATTAACTCTTCACCAAACTGTTGACACGGGTAGGTCCAATTTTGTAATAGGCACGAAATGTCGACACATTTATACATTGAGAAAAATACTATGGTGAATTCAGATTTTATTAGAATGGTTTCACCGATCATCATAAATACGAGGAAACCGAGGAAAAAAAACTAAACGTCATCATGATTACAGGAACCATAATTTATGACGCATATGTTTTCGTCATCATATTACTCGTCTTTTATTATGGGCGTCATCCATTTTTTCCATCCATATCCAGTTTTTCTCAGGGTATGAAAACAAGTGGCGCCATTATTTTAGATGTATTTGTAAATAACTGCAAATTATCAAACGTTTAGCAAATGTTATTATTGCTCAGTAAGGTGTTGTTTCTAAACCTCCTTGCTGTTCAAACAAATGAATTGCAGATATAAAATTGTCAAACCAAAACGGGCCGACATCAAGGCAATGGTGAAATAGGCACTAGGCATTGTGCATTAACTGATAGTATTTGAAGGCACGCGCGTCAAACCAAGTCAAACCTACACCTATTTTGAATTCGGCGGGTAGGTCGATCAAGGAAATAAATAAGTACAATATTCTCAAGGTAGTTTTTCAAGTCCTTAGAGAAATTAGTTCAATATTTGATGTAAACTTATTTGATTAAATCTATTAATTACTTGTAATATCTAATTAATTTATTCGTTTTTACTACGGTGGTGTCGATATTTACCAGAATTTCAAAATCACTGTTTCTCTCTAGCTATTAGCCACAGCCACGTGTCGCCCCCGACTAAAATGTCGCAACTTGTAGCTCTTATAGCCTTATGATAATATAAATATGTAACCCGTATGTAGGCAGTATTGCACGCAGAAGCCCGCGCCGCCCGCGCCGCCCTCGCCGAACCATTTCTGGTCCAAGCAATTACCTAATTAGTGTTTAGGAGAGTGGGTGAACCAGCGGCACGTTACCTCACCATAATCAATGTTCATTTATTAACACAATGTCGAACAACGTGCTTGGGCATTTTTAGTAACACTTATACGAGAATGCAGGGCGCATATATTGAGAAACTTTTTGACAAAATATTAAACCGGCGAAAAGCGAAAGATAAAAAAACTTTTTAGTTCCAATAACGACGCTTCTAAACTAATGTAAATAATTTTTGAGTCGGCGTCAAACAAACAACTAAGATCATTAAAACATTACCGCGCATCCCCCTGCCACCATTGTATATTGTATGTCGTTAACTTTGAGGTATAATACCCCATTCAATAAGAAACAGATGATCCAAATCGGACAATTTTGTTAGAAATTTATTTTCTACCCTCAGAGGTAGAATTTTCATCGTATTTTCAAACTTATTTGAAACTACTTCTAAGCATACCCTATGTAATAAAAAAGGACTACCAAATATGAATCTATTAAAAAAATCTCCTATTTTCTTACCCTCGAGGTTAGATTTTTTTTAAATGTAAATAGAATCAACTTTAGAATCACCCTTCCCAACAAAAAAAGAATCATCTAAATCGGACTGCACTGTGATAAGTTATGTCGGAAAACACATTTTTTTTGAATAAAAAAATATAGAGAGAGACGAATTGTTAACCTCCTCCTTTTTTCGTCGCTTAAAATTAATGACCTTATCCTTAGTCGGTAGATATTTAAATACTAAAAATCTAAATAGCCATTATTCTGTTTAAATTGTAAAAGGGATGTCATTTTTCATTGTCATTTTTTAATTCATTTTTTACGGCTTTCACACCACCGCTGCTGGAGTACAGCCCTTCTTCAACATTGAATTTAGGAATTGGGACTACCTGCTACCTACGCTGCTGATCCGGTGCGGCTTGAAGCTGTTAACTTCCATAATCACAGAAATAACGTTGTCAACGGAGTTTGTGGTATTCGTTCAACTTAATTTGTCATATTAAACTAATTTGTCAATACGTTACTGGCACAAATCGAAACCGAACCCAAGACTTTTGTATTAAGGGTGTTTAGACACTCGGTCATCACAGTTCCAGCTAATACAAACATAGCCCACAAAGAAGAGGAATGTCACGTAATAACCTCAATAAGCGTTATTAATTCCCAACGGCTAATAAATACAGTAGGTAGATACATGTGCCCCAAAACGACACGTGTTGTCACAAATATTGAATTTTGCAAATATTTGCCAACGTGCATCATTCAAATTCCAGTCACGCTGTTGCACAAGTAGGTAATTCCCTAAGGTTATCTCCAAATTGACGTACACGTATGACGCCGGAATGACGTCTTTAACGGTTTTGTTCTGTGCGTAGGTCGATGGCGCCACATCAATGGACTGAGTCACTAAGCAGATATGCGGCGAGTGTCGACTTCATCACCGTGCCAACAGCATGTTTCGCTTAAAGGATTCTTTTTATAATGCAACCTGAAGTGCCTGTGCTGTTTTCGGCGATATACAAATGACGAAATATAGCTGTTAAAATATCGCGTCTACCGGAAATCTGACCAATTATAGTGCGTTGTCCACATTAAAATACTGTCAAGCGGCTTTGTCATTGGTCCAAATCATTGTCGGTTAGATAAACGTCAACTGTGCAGATTTTATGATATTACAAGCACATGATTATGCTATAGTTGACACCTAGGACACATGATCTGAAAACTGTGTAAATGTATAGAAAAATGTTTAATATTTGTTGTTTAACATACTTAAGGTGTGCTGTGGTTGTTGAGCGTTTCTTGTGATGATAATATCCATATGTCACCTTTTAAATTAAAATTCTAACCCAAAATGTCATAATAGGTACATGTAGGAGTTTTTTTTTTCGAAATGGCGCATGTGGAACGTTGTAATTCCTGGTGGCATTTTGGAAAAACTCCATATTAACCGTACTACGTTGCCTAAGAAAAAGAATTAGTTTAGATTTACCGTAACAAACTCGACTCTGGCGAAATTGTTATAAAAAGAAAACGCCATTAAGTAAGAAGAAGAAGAAGGTACTTGTAAATTACGAAGTTATGGTTATGAGATTACCAGGGAAAATTGTATTTAACTTGAATTGTTTTTTAATACGTATTGCGTTTGACCACCGAAAAGGAAAAATTTACAACCAGCATTAGTCGTGGCTGTATTTATACTCATATTGCATATTTTTATATTTGATCAGCGTATTTACATGTGATTGTGTCTAAAAATAGTTATATTTAAATAATTATCGATGGTAATTGACCAGTTAACGTAAGCTTCGGATTATGAAGACGTCAAGACCGGATGAAGAGATGATGGTGGGTCATCGACCACAAGAAAAGCAAGATGTAAGGAATTACGAAACTGGTTTTCATAATGATTTGACAGATTGTTATGTATTCTGAGATCATTGTGAAAGCTGATTTTGTTCCTAAGTCGACGGAACCACGGACGAAAATGCTGCCGACGTCTCATGACATTTCTTATTTCTATGCGTTTAATTTCGCGGCGGCGATCAAACAAGAGAACGCTCTCAGCGCGAAACCTTTTAAATCTTCATGCTTACGTGGCTATTGTGAATCCCAGCTGGTTATTTACCTACTGGGTGGTTTTAGTATATTATATGATGTATTTCATTAAATTTAAATTTGTTTCGATCTAAGATTTGTCATTAATAACCAACCAAATAGAATCGCACAATCATTACCAACAGCATTAGAGAAAACGCACAGAAAGCAATAAAATAAATACACAAAATAATGATGTGATTCTTTTCATTTAGCTGACTAAGATCATTATTACCTACAACTAATGACCGCAGACCGCTTATAAAGATGGCAACTGTTATTGCAGATGAATTTTAATAAAATAATTCATATTAATCATATATCAAACCGTTCATGACTATTATAGCCGTGTATGTTCTTATTATTAGAAATAATCCATAAATAGTTGTTAATATAATTATTTTATAAACTGCTGTTGTGCCTACTGAACTAACTATGTGAGTTATTAGCAATAGTAGGGAAGCCCAAGAGGGGATTTTGGGATTTACTAAAGCGCGGCAGATTATCATACAGGGAGTAACCTAGTACCCCATTAAATACCTCCACCAAGTATTAGCCCCGTATATGTGGCCGCGCGTCAAGAATAAAGGATCAGATTAGTAAAAAAAAATTGATCATCTGAAATTCTCGAGCGCGTCAGATTAAGGTAGGGTAAGTTAGTTACATGCTAAAAAGTGTATATTCCACTAATCTGACAATTTTCGATTGACGATGAAGTAGGTGGGTTACAAACTTGTAAAAAAAAACGTCATCTTGACTTTCTCGAGCATAGCTAAATTTTTTTTTATTTTGAAGGTAATAATTCAACGTTCACGAATAATATATAATCTGACGATTTCCGTATGCCAAAGTAAGGAAAAATAATCGATAAAGTTTAATGCGTGCAGCTACGTGATGCCGGTATTTTTTATACTTATTTTCTCATAAATAAAAGTTTTGTACTTCAAAGAATATATACTGTTTTATTTGCATGCTATTTTTTAGCTCTTTAATTTGTTAAGTTAAAAGATTTGATAAAATACAAAAAAAATTCTTTCCATTGTCAGATTAGGCGAATCCCTCCAGATAATCGTCAGATTATGAGACAGCACGTTTAGGGTATATAAATGAACCATATATATCTTAATCTGACGCGCTCGAGTATTTCAAAATGGCGATTTTTTTTGCACATTCTAATAATGGCCGCGAGTTTGGGTCACATCCAAATCGTCAGATTATTACATAAGAGCCTTCTTTTAGGTTCACTTAACATCCCCTTTGAAAATCTGACGCGCTCGATTAAATTTTTTTTCTTCCGTTTTCAACTCTTACGTACGACCATCCCTATCATGGAAACAATCAGATTAACATACGTATCTTTTCAGAAATACGTAGGACATGGATGCTATTAAATTAATATCTGACGCGCTCGAGTATGTCCATGCAACTGTTTTTTTTTTTACATTTTTGAAAATTTATAGCCGCTCCCCCCACCGATGAAAGTGTATATATTATATGACATTTTTTTCTTTTTATCATCTAAGCTTCGCGATCCAATAGATCTCTTTGACGCTCGAGTGAATCCCGATTTAGCATCCTGGGCTCCCCTACTACAAGTGTATATGTAAGTATTTATACAGTGTGTAAGTAGGCACAGTGTTTATAACATGTTACAATTTTCAAATAACTTTATTCGCTTTTAAGGCCAGTTAATTTCGAGGCTACGGAAAGTATATCGATTGAGCTTGAATTTTTGATAAGTTTTTAAAAACTAAACAGTCTCGTGGTATTTTTTAAATTTTTATCAAATTATATTAGTTTGTTTTGGAAATTTGGAGTTGGCATATATTCGAAATAAAAGCGAAGACCCTTGTTTTCCTTAAATCAGTACGATATTATTTTTTTTTGGGCAAAAGCAACAATTAATCAATATTTTGACTTTAAACTTATATTTCATAAAATAAAATAATGAGTGGAAATTTGTGGTTACGAATAGGTACGTGCCAAGAAAACAAAATTCATAACGATGGTGTAAGCATTTAAGTCGAGCTTCAGCAGCAGGATCGCAAGAGGTATCTGCGGTCCGATGTTATTCGTTAACGAATTAATGTAATTGGTTAAATTGCACGCATATGGTTCCATCTGCTTTACAATGATTAAACCTGAACGGGAATATCATTTTTTTTTAAAGTTGCTCTAAATATCTTTAAATTAATTTCAATTTTTTTAACTCGCTTAATACTAGAACACAAGAAAAATTCCAGCCAGAAAATAAATAAAACAAGAATCCTTTTTTGATGTTCTTAAATATTTTTAAAATTGGATCAGCATGTATAACAAACAGCCTTAAAACTCATGTTAATAGCTTTAAAATAAAAATAGTAACTTCATCATAGATACATATTACAATTCAAGAATGTTAATATGAGATGGGGCAATTATTGAAAATGTATAATGTACTCGAAATACATATCTGATTAAGAATATAAAAATTTTGATCGGAATAAAAAAATAATATATTTTTGGTTTTGCTTCCAAAAACGTATGAATAGACATAGTTAAACATATTTTATCGTAAAAAACAGTCAACTTATTCAAAATATCAGACACTGTACCTACTAAACTAATTATAAGCTACTAGTTTTCCACTGGCGGCTTCGTTCGCGTGGATTATACATGATTACATAGTTGTACCGGGACCCCTTTTTCCAGAATAAAAAGTAGCGTATGTCACTCTTCAGCTTATTAACTACACATACATGCAAAAAATTATAGAGGTCCAGATACAACTGTGTAGTCAACGCGAGTGGAGCCGCGGGTAGAAAATTAGTTTGAAAATAAAATCTAGCCCATGTTATTCGCTGATAATGTATATTCATATGGTTAGTACCTACTTACCTAATTAATTGTTAATGAATTTAAGTTAATATTAAATTTTAATTGTAAAACACTTATTTGTAAGATAGTTCAAAAATCTGTTAATACACTGTTACCTATCCGCATAGATCCTAACATGAGAGCACTATCACGCCCACACGACCAAGTTGATCGATATTGTCGATTGATGGTCGATCTATGTTGACCGACAGACCATTGATCGACGAATCTGTTTTATATTAACCTTATAAATTTGACGATTCGATACGATCCGACGACGAGCTAGCGATCGATGTTATATCGATCAACGTCGATCATTTGAGTTTGATAGCACCCTAACTTAGCACCCTAATACTAAATTGTTTCGGGACCCACCACCACCCTGTTTACGGATAGTTTTAGAGAATTTATCAAACGCAGAAATCGCGTCTGCGCTAAAGGCAAACATGCAGACGAAGAATCGCATATATAATATTACAGATCTTTGCGTAACGTAGTCACATCCCTGTTACGACACGAAAAAAAACGTTACCTTGAGAACAATTTTAACCATAACGTGTCGAACCCTCATAAAATGTTGAGCGAGATTAATAGAATATTGGGACGAGGTGATGCACATTCAATCCCCGCTCATCTTTGCTCAGCCGATAGCCTGAACGACTTCTTTGTTAATGGTATACCCAGCGTACAGTCCCAAAATTATAATGAGTATGAAAATCGTTGCTTCACTGACGAAACTTTTCATTTCTTCGAGGTGGGTCCTGACACAATTGAAAAACTCATAAGCTCAGCTAAATCCATCTCAGCCGGTTCTGATAAAATCAGTCTTAATATGTTAAAGCTGACGTTGCCTTTTTCACTTGATGCTATTACAACTATAATAATTACCTCACTGACATTGGGTAGATTCCCTAACTCCTGGAAGAGGGCAATTGTCAAGCCTATACCAAAAAAAATTAAAGTGGAAACTTATTTCGATATCAGACTGATTAGTTTATTACCAGTCATTTCCAAATTGGTGGAGAGAGTCGTATTGATGCAACTACAGCCGCATCTTGATAAATATAATATCTTCTTTGAAACACAGCCTGGATTCCGGAAGGGTCATAGCACTACCACAGCAATGCTACATGTTATTGATGACGTGCTGGACTCATCTAACAAGGGTCTTGCTACTATTCTTGTGTTGTTGGATTATAGTCGGGCTTTCGATTGTGTTAACATCCAAATTCTTTTAGATAAACTAAATACTACGGACTTGGTGAGACTATGTAATTGGTTCAGGAGCTATTTTAACTGCAGAGAACAAGTCGTTGCCTGTGCGAGGGTTGACGGTCGGGCTGACATTTCGACTCCTATTTACTTAACTAAGGGATTTGTTCACAGATCTATTTTGGGACCCGCCCTTTACGTAGTGTACACTGCTGATCTGTGTAATTCTGTGACACATAGTTCTGTGCATATGTAGGTACGCCGACGAAACTCAACTCTACATACACGTTCAGCCAATAAGTGACGATATAGTTAGGATAACGTCTGTCATTAATGAGGTTTTACAATCTATTGTAGCCTGGTCATCCAAACACCAACTTGCTATTAATCCTACTAAAAGTCTATATATTGCACTAAGCACTTCCCTTCAAATACGTGCTGTGCAGGCGTGGTCCCCCAAGTTTGTCGTTACAGGTTGTCCAATTAATGAGAATACTGAAGCTAGAGACCTGGGATTTTGCTTGGATGATCAAATGAAATAAAATACCCAAATATTATAGGGCCTTAAGAACTCTATATAAGCTTCGATTCTCGTTCAGTATAATAAAGGTTCATCAGCAATTAACCGATAGCTTAGTTCTGTCGAATTTGGATTTCGGTGACGTAGTGTATGGCCCATGCATCACTAAAAAGTTGTAGGGCGCCATTCAGCGTGTGTTACGCTCAGAACGCCTGTGTTAGGTTCATAATATATAATATACCTAAACGTTCCCATATATTGCCATTATTAAACATGAATAATAGACGCCTCCTAAAGTTAGCCTGCGGCATGTTCAACCTAAAATTGAATGCTATACCACGCTACCTCTATAAAAACGACAACTCAACGCGTGGTGTCCGTCGACCTCCACCATGGAACCGCAGATGCATAGGTGTCGTTCATAAACATCGCAGCCCAGGCGGAGCCCCACTGCCACACGCAAAGACTCACTGTCTAGTAGGGTACCCATGTGCGTGGAGGGAAGAGCGTTTAGCCAGGCTCCGGACTCAGCCCGTGACACCGCTCGCAGCCTCGCTAAGTCCACCCCTGCCGCCTGGTCCAAGAGACTGTTAAAAATCCTTTCAGCTCCCGTTTCGTCCCATGCGCGCTGGCTATGTGGAATCGCCGGCAACGGCGCGCCCGGGTTGAGAGCCACCCAAGAGGCTAAAGCATCGGTTGCGTAGGGTATGTCCGCCCTGCCACATTTACAAGATAGGATATCAGTGTCAAGGTCGGCGACCGCATGCACCGACGCCAAGAAGGCTGGCAGGCCAACACCCCGCAAGCACCGAACCCCCAGCCCTCTATGTCGGATTGGTAAGGTGGCTTGAAGCCAATGGTGCGCTTAGATTTACCGAATTGAAACTTGCAATAGTTTAAATGTTGTCAATTTAAAAAAATAGGAGGCCTCTGTGTCTGAACTAGGAAAACCTATGTGTTTCAGACAACAGAGCTCTTCGTGATAATTTGCAATCAACTAACCATTTACAATTATTATACTAGACACAAAATTAGAACGGTTATAAAATGAGTAACAAATTGAAAATATATCATTAATTAATAAATTCCTAAATTTCTTAATTGATATAGTAACAAATGTGCGCGAAGTGTAGGTATTATAGAATTCTAAAAGAAAAAAAGACAGTTTCCTGAGTTTTCTATAAAACTATCAAAAACTTAGACAATGCAGGCGTTAAATGACTAGTTAATAAAATAGCTACCATTAGGTAGCTACAACTTACAATTATGTTATCTAGTTTTGCTTTCGGCTTCACCTGCATGTGTCAGCTTGTGTATTATATTACTCAATGCGCTTCATAACAAAATATGAATACACAAAAATATTATTTGCTACATGTTCATTGTGAGTTCTAGATTATACTACCGTTGATTTTGAATAAAATAAGTCTTAAATTTTTCATTGTATTCAATGCGGCCCTGGGGTAGGGGCTATTATAGGCCACTCTATTAGGCGCCACGCCAGATGGGATGGGACGCCCGAGTGCCAAAATCCGAACTGTAATAGCGTTCCGTTTTGTCTTTTGAGGTACGGATGTCTAAAAACCGGTAAAGAGCTAGTCTAATTCGCGCAAACAGGGTTCTGTACCTACCAGTTCATAAACAAAAAATTGATAAATGAAGCTAATATTTTTTTCATATCATCATTATCATCAGCGCTTCTGTTCAGATCCATGCTATTAGCCCTGACCAGCCAACCTTAGCACCATTCAAAATCATATTTTATCGTTATTGATCAGGGAATTTTTTACGCTATTCCATTTTAGAGAACAACGCCTGTAACGGACAGATGACGCAAGAAGTGATCTTTTGAGGGACCCGTTTTCTTTTTCTTTTTGAGATATGTGCCTGACCGTGAAAATGATCTAGGGCCGCTTCTGATTGTTTTGGCTGACAAAAAATTGTAAAAATAATTATGTACCTACGTAGGTATAGGTAAGTATTTACGGCAACATATCGGAAACTGTGCTCGTCTGTCAATTTTTTAAATGCAACTTGCTCCACCTTCTCTTTATTGCTGGGCTTCCTGCGGCCTATGTGTCGCAGCGCACCAAGCTCAGTAAGATGATATTATCTACCAATATCTATTTATATAACTCCCGCATTTAGATATTGAGCTTTACATATCATCATCATCATCATCATCATCAGCCCATTTTTACCCCACTGCAGGGGCTTAGGCCTCCCCTACGTTGAGGAGGGGGGCTTGGAGCTTAAGTCCACCACGCTACTCCATTGCGGGTTGGGAACTGTAACGACCGCCATCTATTGACAGCGTCCGGGACCGACTGCTTAACGTGCCCTCCGAAGCACGGTGTCAGTGATATTGTGTACTTAAGTCAGAAAAACTCATTGGTATACACGCCCGGATTCGAACCATGGCCCTATGGGACCTTATAAATTTGAGACAGGTTCGTTGCGCTCTGGGCTATCACGACACGAGCTTTACATAATTGATCATAAACCTTAAAAAAGTGTTTCTTGTTGACATTTGACATCGGGTAACACTATATCCGAGAAAAATATTTTGATACGCACAAAAACTTTTTATTTTTTTAATCTATTTGAATTATTACTAATTTATATTATAAATGTTGATGTTGGAGAGTGTGTTGGAGACGTAAAAGGACTTTCATTTTATTCCGATATTACAATATATAGCACGTAGGTATTTAGATACCTAGCTATATAGATACAATCGCTTAGGATATAATACTTGTACTGGCGATTTATTATGTACAGGTATTTTACGAAACCCTCGACAAACTCGTATGACTCGCACTTGACTGATTTTTCATAGTTACAAATATTGATTTTATAGTACGTCCTCTAACGTCTATTCTCTTCTCTTTAGTTAGGTAAGTATAACGTATAGGTAGGTAATATATGAATTTAGTGAATATTATGTTGGCAGGACGGGTAGTTGAAGAGATCACCCCCATCCTCTACGGAGCGAACCTCGTGGCTTTATCCAAGAAGGACGGGGGTGTCCGTCCAATAGCCGTCGGTAGTACCTTCCGTCGTTTGGCATCAAAATTATGTTGCCGAGTTTTACATGAAAAACTTACAAATAAGTTTGAGCCACGGCAGCTCGGTTTCGGTTCCAAAGGTGGTTGCGAGGCGGCAGTGCATGCGGCGCGTTCTTTTTTAGTCAATAATTTGGATTACGAGGTATTTATAAAAATTGATGTTAAAAATGCGTTTAATTCAGTCGACAGGGGTGCCTTACTGAAAGAAATTCGAAATGAAATACCAGAAATATTTGATTATGTTTGGCAATGTTATGGCACTCCATCAAAATTATTATTTGGAGATAACGAAATTACTTCAGCTGTAGGCTGCCAGCAAGGAGACCCGCTCGGCCCGGTCATTTTCAGTTTGGCTATTAACCCGATCATTCGTAGTTTAAATTCAAAATTTAATTTGTGGTTCCTTGATGATGGCTCCCTGAGTGGAAGAGCGACGACAGTACTGGATGACCTTAAGATAATCATACATCGTTTTTCAGATATCGGTCTGACATTAAATTTTAACAAGTGTGAGATATACATTCCGGATACAGTACACATTAGTAATCGTTCAGAAATTTTGAATAAATTCAATGTTATCACTCCAAATATCATCGTTCTCACCAGATCAAACCTAACTCTTCTCGGCGCACCAATATTTGACGACGCTCTCCCACCCATAGTAAATAAAAAATTAGAACTTTTTGGCAATTCGTGTGAACAGCTTTTTAAGATTAAGCCACACATGGCAATATATATTCTGCGGCTCTGCCTATTTACTCCACAGTTTCTGTACTTGCTTCGCTGTTGCCCTCTATGGAAATTCCCTTTGGTTACTGCACAGGTTGACAACACATTAAGATATACAGTCAGCAAAATTTTAAATTTAAAATTTGATGATCGCTCATGGAGACAAGCAACATTGCCAATTAAATTTGGTGGTTTGGGTATCCGCTCTTCGGCAAGTGTAGCACTCCCGGCTTTCCTATCCTCCACTTATAGCACGGCTACCCTCATCGGCAGGATCTTAAATATACCACGCCTAGCCGATGTTGAGGTGACTGGCTTGGCGGAGGCTCGGACAGTTTGGATTGCGGCTTTCCCCGGGGAAAAGATGCCTAGCGAGGTAGGTACACAAAATTCGTGGGACCTACCAGCAGTCAAAGCCATACATGCCGATCTCATCGACCGGTCCCCTGACGATGCTGATCGAGCGAGACTCCTTGCTGTGTCTGAAAAGGAATCGGGTCACTGGCTACACGCACTCCCATCCAAAAACATCGGTACAATTTTAGATCCCGTTTCACTGCGCATCGCTGTGTGTTTGCGGTTAGGCGCAGAAGTGTGCGAGCCTCATCAATGCCCATGTGGCCGTGGTGTGGACCGGCTGGGTCGCCACGGACTTTCGTGTCTCAAAAGCGCTGGTCGTATCTACCGCCACGGAGCCATTAATGACTTGATCCGCCGGGCTCTTGTGACAGCATCTATCCCCTCATCTTTGGAGCCGAAAGGTTTGTTCAGGGACGATGGCAAGAGACCCGACGGAGCAACGTTGGTGCCTTGGTGCCTGGGCCGTGCTTTGATTTGGGATGCCACATGTGTGGATACTCTGGCTCCGTCCCATGTCCGGGCCACGGCCCAGAGTGCTGGCGCGGCGGCCGACCAGGCCCAATTATGTAAACGTCGCAAATACTCGGGGTTGATTCCTCACTACGAGTTTGCGGCGGTTGCAGTAGAGACACTCGGTCCGTGGTCGTCTGATACGAAAAAATTCGTAAAAGACTTGTCCACCCGTCTGGTCAGCACTGCTGGCGATCCCAGAGCGGGCGCCTATTTCGCACAGCAACTGAGCATCGCTGTGCAGCGCGGAAATAGTGCAAGCGTAATGGGATCGATGCCACATGGGACCAACCTCGACGATATTTTTAAGTTGTAAATATTGTAAATATTGTTAATTAGTTCTTAGATTTATTTGTATTTATTGTTATTTAATTTATTAATTATAACCCCTAAATTAAATTTTTGATGCGAAATTCCCTCTTCTTGTTTGGGAATTAAGAAATAGGTAATTTCTGACCAATTTTGTAAACTTTTATTTGCTTATCGCATGAGCGCTTAGAAAAATAGCACAAATTGCCTTAAATCAAGTTTATTTGATGTGATTTACTACATTTAAAAATTATATACATAATTCTATTACATGAACGTATTGTTTGCAATGGTCGGATTTTTTTTAGCTGCTTTTTTTTTAAATAAGTGTGTTGATACAGAAATACCTATGTATTGTTGATAAATTTAACACAGTCGTGATAGCCCAAAGCGCAACGAACCGGTCTCAAATTTAAAAGGCCATAGGGCCATGGTTCGAATCCGGGCGTGTACCAATGAGTTTTTCTGCCTTAAGTAGGTACATAACTATCACTGACTCCGTGCCTCGGAGAGCACGTTAAGCAGTCAGTCCCGGACGCTGTTAATAGATGGCGGGTCTTACAATCCCCAACCCGCAGTGGAGCAGCGTGGTGGATTTAAGCTCCAAGCCGCCCTCACCCCGGGGGAGGCCTAAGCCCCTACTGTGGAGTAAAAATGGGCTGATGAAGTGAAGTGAAGAAACTTTAAATTGCTCTATCACCAAATTAGAATTACGTATCAAACTGACTTGAAATTTCAAGAACAATACCTATTTGCATAGGTAGATACCCGCACTTACCATATTATTATGATAGTAGGTACCTACCTATTATAGTACCTACATAGAGATAACTACCGCGCGTCGTGACAACAAAAATGTGAGCATAAAATTATACGCGTAGACGAAGTAGATATCCCTTGTGTAATTTTATATAGTTAGGTATTTATATATAAATGACAATCTAATTTCAAAATCTTTATTTTCCTTTCCAATACGAATTTTACATGTGGGTCTATGTTTCCAATACTATTACCTACCCGTGTATCTACTCTACTACCGTGTCAGACAAGGCAACTAACGCAAGTAAGTGAATTGATTCATAAACGACCAGACATAAAATCGACCTCATCAAGATCTGAAAGCCGCCAACTCCAAGAACTATTGAGCGAAATGAACTACGTATACCGGCCACCGACGCCGACAGACGCACGCAATAACACGTCATCGCCACGCAACGCAACTCAATAAGCAAAAAGCTCACAGCACACACATGACCGCACCGTCAACGGGCACTGCTTTGAGGAGCAGCTATAAGACCCACTATTTGCCGTATTTGTCACTGTCGAACATACAGCTAATGACCCGGCACACGTGCATGCACGCACGATTGACGACAGGAAGTCATATTTCTGCAGCCAATGGAGAACTCTCCGACTAAAGTCTCCAGTCCTCTTTCAGCTCGACTCCACGCTACAAGCAGGTCACAGGTAGAGACAGCTGCACAACGGTTTTTTGAATGTTCAGTGCTATCAGTGAGTTATTTATTTACACTATTACGTAACTAATCGTAAAAACTACGCTCGCTTCTTCTTTCGCTCAAAACTTTTTTAACTTGTTCAACTCAATATTTTTATGTATAAATTTAGCTTTTACACTATTGTTCAACTAAATATTTTCATGTATAAACTTAGCCTTAACACTATTCATAAAGACGTCAATTATTTTTACTTTGCATGTTAGTAGCTTAAATATTTTTTTCCATACATAATATTATATTTTTAATATGTTGCACATTTTTTATCTGTGATGCCGTAATGTAAACCTCATAAGAATTTCGAATTTTATTCATAATGTTTCATTCACGTGTTTATTTCTAATTGTGTTGGCCAAATAATTATGTTGATTTAAGCATTCCTTGCAAATCGATGTCAATGACTGCAATTTTTGCATTCACGCACATTTTTTATATTGTTATTATGACCTCATTACTCTAAGGGGAATACTATAAGGGTATTGACCGCTTATACTAAAGTCCAAATCAGTGACCCCAATGTCGCAACATTTTCCGATCCTTTTTCACCGTCATTTATTTTTATTGAAAAAAAAAAGATTTCTGCTAGCTCAGTACTCGTGACATCGTACGGCCCAAACACTTTGGACTCTCGGATGACACCAAACTTTTTCTGATTGGACAAAATTCAAAATTGTCAAAAGACGTCAGGCCAATCAAAGAACGAAACGCAAGTTCATAAAACGCATAAAATACCTAGCAACAACATGAATTGTTACCAGTAGAAATACCTGGTACTCAGGTACGCAAGTCCTCGTCCAGACTTGTGTTCTATAATATTGTAAATTGTTTTTGTATAAGTTTATTAAATTTATTTTATTAGTAAATTCATTCTTGATTTACTACAACATCTACTGGTCGGCGAGGCGCGGCTGAGGACACGACAACCTTCCCTTATTTTTATAAGTAATAGAGTCAGGCAGATGTCAATTTTCATAGGTACCTAGTAACAACAAAGGACAGTGTCATAATACGTTGCCGCTTTTGTATCAGTGTATCAATGCGTAATCGTGTATATTTTTGTCCATCCCACGGAGCTAGCTACGAGTAAAAGAAAAAGTTGATGTACATTTGGCAACGTTGGACTGTCATTGCGAATCGTGTCAATTCTTGACCAACTAGTCGGTCAAAACGTTGCGGTGAAATGTAGCAATTTATCAATTTATTGAATTTTATAACAGAATCTCATTGTTTTAGCTAAAAGTATAGTTCCAATCAAACTTAGCAGGTTCCGTCATATGCCCCTCACTCCACTGCGTCCCGCTACACCTAAAACTGGTTACTGCGACGCGACTTGTGCCTATGTTCACATCTGCCATAAAGGTTGATTGGAACTGTATTTGCATTTTGAAAGAATGTCGTGTTCAGCTGTGTCTTGTTTGCCAAGAACAACAAAATGAGGATTAAAAGACCCGGATTTGTCATTTCATACGTAAGTATTTGGCAAATAGTAATCATCCAGAAAAAACATTTTTCAGTTCTAAAATATATTATTCGTATGAGATAATAATTAAAACCAAATGTAATACTATTAAAATACTGTAAAATCAAATCATATAATACAAACACTAACAAACAATGGACATGCTTAAAAGGGTAATTCTCAGCATGACGTATTTTTTGCCTAATTTTGGTGGCGCAATTTTTTTTGTGATATCTAAGTAAATAATAGCGAAATATAAAAATGGAGTGCATGAATGACAACATATCTCGAAGGCACACTTTAATACCTTAGAAGTCAGAAGGTATAGTCATGAAAATTTTCATAGACACCAAAACTGAATATTACCATGAAAATTATAAAATATATCATAGTGTTCATAGGTGCCTTTTATAAACTGCAACTGGTATCGCCTATTAATGTTTGGTTCAATAAGAACATCCATGATGCAATTCAGATTGATAACATCCCTATCAGTCTCATTTGGCTATGCAAATAAGTCTGTATCTATAGCTTATCAATTAAAAATATAAAACATCCACAAGAACAAAAATGTTAATAAAATCATAATTCGAAATTTTTTATTCGATGAATTATAATTTACCTATTTTTCTAGGATTACTAATTATCAATTTGCTTTTGCAAAGTTAATATTTTTAAGTTTGTCCTGTATGTATATCTGCATTGCTTCGTTTTGGCATTTTTAATGTAGAAATGGTGCTCGCCGTTGATGTACAAGAACTATTCGTTAATGACTGCATCGATAATGGGCTGTAAGGTTAAATAATATTTTGATGGGTAGTGATAGCACCAGAACTACTACGTCCAGAAGTTGACGCTGATGGCTCGTCGACTCCATGTCTCCTAGACGAAAGGTGGTTTGTTTCGCTCACAGCAAACTCAAACCTACTGCTTTCTCTATGTTCCGAAATTGTTTCTAACCTCTTCTTCTCGTTTTGTCTTAGATAATAAGCCTTAAAATTAACACGGTTGCGTTTAAGCACAATTCTGACAGGTCATTTCTGCTAATGGTAAATTTTTTTTCTTAGCTTTCTTTCGGTGATATCTCTCCCTCTTTTCTTCGCATTCTTCTTCAATCTTTTTCTTCAGCCAATACAGGATCATTTTTTATTTTTTCCTTCCTTTTCCTCTCAGCAATTTTTGTTCCAGCCGCTCTTCTCTAGTCTATTTTTTCCTGATTCGCATTTAAAAAAAAAACAAGCAAAATATTAGATATCTACGACTTTTTCAAATATATTTTCGAGGAAAATAATGAAAATCTATGTAAAACCAAATTTAAGTGGTTCTTGCTAATTTTGGTGACTTTAAAAACGCTACCAAAGACATCAAAATTAATCACACCAAAATAAGAAGGTACTTAAATGTATTCATAACTTGAGAACATAAAATATACAAATATAAATCACATATTAATTTTAAACAACAATATGAAACCCACACAAGCAACATCAATGCTTTACGTTAAGTTTATTAGTTTCACAGATAAATGTGCCAAAAAAATTGTAAAATTACTGAACTTAATGACCACCAAGTGAGATACTTACAATTTGGCGGGAAATCCGAAGTGCGTCGCGCACGTGCGGTACCGGCGAACTCATGCACGCAACTGTCTGAACTGGGCGCGCAGGCAACAAAGTTTCTCGAAGCGTTCTTGGAGCCACAGACACGTGTAACAGACGCGCCACCAAAATTATGAATGTTTCGTGGACACTAATATTTTTAAGATTCTTATTATAACTATCCACTAATTTAAAATGAAAATTACAGTAAAAACTACTTCATTTAGTTTACAAAAGCACTAAAATGATAAACTGGTGTATTTATCTAAATTACCGTTTCTCGACACATTTTTCGAAAAAAAAACGAATTCGGACACGCCACCAAAATTAGATTTTAACTCTTTGAATGCAAACTTAATGTACTTATTTTAAACTTATGTAAATGAAACTAAGACCAAGAGAAAGATCCAGAAACGTTTTATTATTGTTGTTAACCACGAAGCGATATCTAACCTTGCACATAGAATTCTCACCCGCGCCGTCCTAAAAACATGGTTTGTGAGAATTACCCAAAAACCGATGACTCTGTCCATTGTGATAATTGGTCCTAGGTCAAAGCACTCGTCAAAGTCATTTTGACAGTTTATACCAATTGACAATTTGACATGATTGATTCGGATAGATTTTTGAGGTTATTTTACATTGTTGTCGCTGTTGTCGCCACAAAAAGTTTAGATTACAAAGGCATAAAGAAGTGCTTTAAAAAATAACCATGGAAGATCAATTTGATTCAGTCCTAGGAGGAACTGAACATTTGCCTCATGAGGCCAATAGTTTGAAATTTGCTGCAAGTAGAAGTGTTGAAATAGCCGCTATGACTGAGAGCATTTTACGGCCAAGTAAAACAAAACTGATTTTTCAAACGTTGCCAGCGCACATGAGACGAAGGGTTATGAGTCACAATTGCAAAAGGTTACCGAGAAAATTGCGAGAAGGTCACTTGGAACAATTAAAGAAAAGCGGGTTGCCACCTAAACAGAAACGGCCTTCCAGAAAGTATCGGCGCCGACCTGGAAATCTTTTGGAAGACTACAACCGCCGCCAGAGGCGCAATGTATGGCTTGAAACACACATATGGCATGCTAAAAGATTTCACATGATAGAAAGGTGGGGATACAAAATCGCATACGCACCTTGTGACAAAGCCTTCAGGGCCTGCTATCGCGCAACATCCGCTCATTGTCTTATTCAAGATATTTCGTATTTGGTACCCATGCAAATTTCTGGACCTGTCCATATTGTAGAACAACATTTTAAAGTTATAACTAGCAGAGAATGTGGATTGTCTGTTTGTGCCAAAGCAAATATATCTGGCAACAGAGAAGGGTCCATACATCTTTACAAACCTAATCAATATCCATATGGGTACATAGGTAAAATAAATTATATTTGGGAGTCAGGAAATGATACTAAAAAAACATTATGGTTATTTGTTCATCCTGCGTATAGTAAAGAACTGGAAAGTGTGTTGTCAGAATTATTCGATTCAAGCAACTCACATGATGAGTATATTATACCAAAGAAAAAAAGAAAACATGAAGAAAATACAAATTGTAAGAAATCTGTTGATTTAAAAATTTTGTCTAATACTCTTAACCGATTTCGTTTAACTGGACCTAAAAGTCATGCCATTCTGGCTCATAGCCTAAAATGCATAGAAAATAATAAAGGAATTAAAGAAAATGAATGGTCGAAATTACTTAATTCTATTAGTATGCAGAATCTTCAATTAATGGACAAATGCCAATATTGGAATATGATAAAAGATGCTGGATCACCAGCACAGTTGCCAACAAAACTCATTTTAGGTCTTATTGTAAAGGATCCAAGACTCAGCAGGCCAGTTTGTCGTACCAAAGCTGTCAATGACAATTGCGCAGGAATCAACTCAAAATCTTTAATAACCATACCAAATTACAGTGCCTACTCCCCATTATGGGACTTAAGCATACAAAAAAACATCAAGGCGAAGAGACTAACTAATGCACAGTTTATTGAACGAATAACTAAAACTCAGTTGATACCTGGAGAAGTATTTGAAAATGACCCCACGTTACAAAGTGTACCAGTAGTGTTAATACAAAGGCCTGGGTCACAAGAACCAAAATCTAAAAAAATAGGTAAGCTAATATTAGAAATACTTCAATATTATAAATATAATATTCATCTGGTTGTAAAAAGCAGCTATGTTAGAACATATTATAAAAAAAATATTTGAGTATGTATACCAGTTGTCTCGTACCCCATAGTACAAGTATAATACTTGCTTACTTTAAGACTTGATAGATGGTGGTGTGTTGGAAGTCCCAGGTAATATTATTATTCATCCCAAGATTTTTTATTTCAGGTTATGGCTGTGGTTGGGATATCATTGTGCCATCTGGATATGGCCTACCATTTTGGCAGACATTTATAATGTTTGGAGCCAGGGCAGGTGGTCTCCGTGAAACTGAAAGTCTTGCCTTCGAAATGGCTGAATCTTACTTGCCACCTGACAGTGATTCTGGAAAGCAAAATGAGACAAGAGTTGAAATTGAATTAAAAGAAAGATACTTTAAACTTCCACCTAGTAAAAGGGTAAATTATATAAAATTGGGCATTAACAATCCTTTTTTATGTCCATGGAAGAATTTACTAAGTAATTGGTCAAATGAAAAAATTGAAATTTTTTATGTTTTAAGACATAAACAGCTTTTGATAGAATTGCAGGTGCCTACTTTAAACATGTTTAATCAAATGCAGTATTTAGTATTCATCCATAACTCCAAATAAATCTTACATTTTCTAGGAAAGCATAGAAAAAAAGAAATTATTGCCTTCATTGGACAATGGAAATTCATGTTTGATTCCTGTATATTTGCAAATGCTGGGAAAAGGCAATTTGAAACGCCACGCGCTCATCTGTTTGCCATTACCAAATGACAAGAATGAAAAAAATTTGAATGAACCACATGTTAATGATCCTAATGCAAAATTAAGAAAAGAAATGCGACAGCAACATAAAATATACATAAGAAGTCTCAGACGGAAAAATGTTAAGTTGAGAAGAAATGGTAAAATGGTAAGTTATCACATTTAATTTATAAGTAATGTAAACCTCCTTATTTAAAATATGTTGGATGTTTTTGATACTCCTTAAAATTAACAGTGATTACACCAAGCTGTGTGATTGTCTACGTGATATTTAAGTATTTTTCAATGCATTTGCTATTAATACAGTCTATGAAATTGAAACTTTACTGCAATGTTGTATTTTACAGTACTAGGCCTCTTTACACCAATCACAAACGAGCTTTCTGTTTGTGACGCGTGCATAAACCGTGAAAAGCAACCTGCTCGTGCCCTTAGTTCTCGCCAGGCTAGCACATAACCACTTTTTTCTTTTTACCTAAGTCCTCATTATTCTCATGGTATTTTAGTTATGCTGCTACAAGTTTTGCATTAGAACCAGTTGTAATAAATATCCTTTAAAAGTCCTTTGAACCAGATTTCATATTCTGCTATTTGTATAAGTATCTTTATATAGTAAATTATTTACAAAAAAATATATATTTTGTTTCAGCCTAATGTAAGAAAAGTTAACAAGTCAAGCAAAAAAGAACCATCACAATATGTTAAAAAAATAAGAGATTTGTGGATTCCACCCAATATGGAAAATGTAAGGAATTCATGTTCTCGTGAAATACTGGGCTATGTTTCTCAAGGAGCGTTTTCTTTCTCGGAAGCACACAGTTGCGGTGTAGGTTACATAGCATATAATGCGTTGAATGCTCTACTGCAGAACCAACAGAACAAAGTCCTCGTAAGAAATACTAGTTCAAGAACTTACAGATTAGCTATTTTTCGAATAATAATGCCTTAAAACAAACTAAAAGTCTTGTTATTTTTCCTTTACAAGTAGCCCCTTAAATATTCACATGTAATGTACTAGTTCATATTACATTCCTAGTGTTTAGTGTCTATACAGGCACTCGTAACTGCTGTAGAATGAGTTCGCGGCGTATATTCTATGACCCATCCATGTTCCCTTATTATTAAGGGGGAATATTTCTAACCTAGCAACACCAACCCATATCTGTCGTGGTTTTGTGGTCCTCGTTCCTAGATGGTAACAATAAAATAAAAAATTATGTCAAAATAGTCAAATAATATCCAAATCATGTCACATTTAGTCCCAAACTAGGTAGAGCCTGTATTATGGGTACTAAGCAACTGATATAGTTATGTACTAAAATATCTTTTCAATACTTATATTGATAGTTAAAACCCCGATTACCAATAATCAATAATGTTCCCTCTAAAACGCCACTCTATTTTTTGGCTTTGGGAAAAATTTATGTTTAAGAACACAAAACGACTTATTCCACAAAAATATCCAAACCACTTATGACATGTTAGCAATATGATGCGTTGATCGATGACACTGAATCAAATATACTTAGCTCCAGTCGGTCGGTGACGTTAACTGTCTAAATTATAATAGTTACGTTTTATTATTAAAATCGGGCGACTAAGCTTTGCTCGGTTTTTATTGTAAAATAATCGTACGTGTTTGCACAGTTAAACTTTCTCTTACTTTTAGCTGATACTTGTGTCATGCAAAAAACTCCTCACAGTTGTTTCAAAGAAACATATCTATTGCAGTGCCCCCTTGTGACTCATCACCGCAAACATTAGCTAAAAATATGTTCTGACTAAGAGCATATTCTTATGTGCGTTCATTATATAAATATCACTTAGGTGATGTAGGTTGCACGCACTGCAAACCTTATATAAGAACTTCCTCTTAGATAATATCCGTGTAACGCGAAAAACCATGTCAAGATCCTCCTAGCCGTTTTAGAAACACATGTATTGCAGTGCCCCCTGGTGGCCCATGACTGCACAAATTATTTAATTATTTACACGTAGATAATACCAATATAATGCAAAAACCGTATCAAAATCAGTCCAGTCGTTTCAAAGATACACATCTACTGCAGCGCCCGCTGATGGTTAATAACCATGAAACTTATTTAGAAACCAGTTTTGAGATGATACTTATCTAAATACAAAATTTCATCCAAATCGTTAGAGCCGTTTCCGAGATAGCCGAAATATACATATTTTAAGGTCTTAACTTATGAAGTTGCCGTTTTGTATGAAATAAGTTAAAGCATTTTTTTTCAATCATTCTTATTTCTGTTATTCAAAGTAATCATCCGTACAATCGATGCATCTTTGCTAACGCAGTGGCAATTTATTGATGCCCTTCTTGTAAAAATCAACTGGACGGGAAGCAACAAACTCTCCAAATGTATTTTGTACTGTCTCTTGGGAATTGAATTTTTTTCCTGTTAAAAAGTTATCCAAATTTTGAAAAAAGTAATAGTAGGTGCAAGGTCTGGTGAGTATGGCGGATGAGGGAGAACTTCCAACCCCAACTCTAGCAGCTTGGAGACTGTTTGTTGTGCAGTATGGGGTCGCGCGTTGTCGTGAAGGAGCAGCGGGGACGACCGATTGACCAAAGCTGGTCGCAGATGTCCGA
Organism: Luffia ferchaultella; assembly: GCA_949709985.1. Lineage (NCBI taxonomy): Eukaryota > Metazoa > Arthropoda > Insecta > Lepidoptera > Psychidae > Luffia > Luffia ferchaultella. The sequence goes on along the minus strand of OX453252.1, from coordinate 8,513,141 downwards.
ACTTCTCCATCATTGTCTTCAGTTCTTCACAGTACACATCTGCAGTAATGCTCATGCCATTTTGTAAAAAGCTGTATTGAATCACACAGGCACTAGAGTGACCACCTTTTAGGAGTTATTTTTCGTTTAACACATTGCTATTTATTTTTCGTTTAACACATTGCTATGGTTCTGAACCAGGATCTAACCAACTTGCTGAGCGCTTTCGATTGTCGAACAGAATCTATTTTTCATCACAGATAACAATCCGGTTCAAAATTCCTTCATTTCTGTGCCTGTTGAGCGACACGTACGTTACGCTGACGATCGTTAAGTTCATGGGGTACCCATCTATCAAGTTTTTTTACTTTGCCAATTTGTCGCAAATGGTTCAATATCGTTTTGATGCTAACATTAAAAGCTGCTGCTAGTTCAGCTGTTGTTTCAGTATCATCAGCTTCCACAATCACCTTCATTTCATCATTGTTGACTAAAGTGTCCAGACGACTACGAGGTTCATTATTCAAGTCTTAATTTCCAGAACGGAAGCGGGAAACCAATAACGAGTTGTGCGTTCGTTTGTTAAGTTCTCTCCGTGAATGTTGTTGATTTTACGTGCCGTTTGTGCCGTATATCGTTTGTGCTTATATATATATAAGTATCCATTATGACGAAAAATGTTCAAATGTAATGAAAACACAACACTAATCAATAAACAAAAGACTGACTTTGTAAAAAGAATATTTTTAAAACAAAATTTATTCGAATTTACAATTAACAGGCAATTAAAACTTTTTTCTTTGAAATGACCAGTACTGAAGAACGGCAACTTCATAGGTTAAGACCTAATATATATATATACATACAAGAATAGCTCATATTATACTATAAGATGTATTGGTTAATGGGAAGGAGGTACATCTGAAGATGAAAAGAAAATATTTTAGTACAAAACTTATTTTTATTCTTTGTCTCACAGATGAATTAATATGTATACACATATCTATAAAATTAAACATTAATACTTTCTGAAAAATAAGTATTATTCTTAAGTAATGCTTTGACAGTTAATAGGAACGCAATCCTCTATTACATCCATTTTGATCCTTTCTCATATTATTTGTGACAAGAACGTTTACCAATGTTTACGAATTAGACTTGTTTTTTAAATGAAATCAATTAGACACACATAAAAATTAATATCTTTAAGATGTGCGATATATTTCAACTCAATGTACACAACCAAAGTACCTCAAATCAGCAAGGAAAATCCCCTAATTTTATCATGAAGCTGCGGGCGTGTGCTAAATCGTATACCCAGGTGAGAAATATAGTACCATGGAAATTTATTACATTTGATAACACTTTATCAAGTAAAGTTTAACTATGGTAAGACAAACTTATAAAACAACTGACCCTTATTTAGTTTACTTATATAATACAAGATCTAACAGATACATTTGGCATTAGATAAATGCTTTTATGTACGTTAATACGCAACTCGACTGTTGTCATATGTTGATTTAGAGATAATGTCAAACTTTATGGGCGATCGGTATCAGTGGCCGAGAACGAGGTTGTTGTACCGCCGCAAACTCGCATTTGTCACGTTTTCAGATTGGACATAAAGATTGGCTCGAGCTATAACCAATTCATTCACAAGATTTGAACTATATTTTTGATCTCTTTCTGGCTATCGCATCTTCCACTGCCTTCAGTTGTTTGAGGAGTTCCTCTCGCCTCGAGACCGATTTCTTAGCAGGCAACGAGCTGTTCACGGGCGATGTGGCTGTCCTTTTTTTAGCGAGTCCTACTAAATAAAAAAAAATTCTTTAGCATAAGTGTTTTTCTTTCAATCACTAATATAAATAATAAGTAGAAAAATATAAAATCGTATATAATAATAATAAGGCTATGGCCACATTAGGTCAGTTAGTTGTTTTATCACATTAAGCCCTGTATGTATGTACAGTACAGCAGACAATCGTCCAGCAGAGTCCAGCGTTACTTGGTCAGCCGGTTATATGGCGGAGACCGGTATAACTTTCCGCCATCTCGTCTACGCTTCCTTGTCAACTTGCCATGTTATATTTCAGTTTGTAATCGCGTAAGTAAAAAAAAATGTACAGTACAGCAGACAATCGTGTTGTATGTTTGTGTAAAGTGATTGGCTGAAGTGAATGAAAAACTGCCGACTGTGAACTTGTGACCGAAATTGTTTTACCTTTATGGTCAAGAGGAGCGTCCTTCTTGTTGACAGCCACGGCTGCTGCCAAACCGGCATTTGATTTGGCTGTCATTCTGTCACAGGATAAACAAGAAATATATTAACTAAAAGTAAAAAATCAGTCTATTAAACAAAAAAAAAATTTGCACATTTGCTCAAATATATGTTGCATATTTAAACTTAGGTCCGCTTATTTAACGTTATAATTCTTCAGATGTTTAGTTGATGTCGTCATTTTACATTTTGAATTACCGTTGTATTTTTCGCTCATTATCTTGATGTTTCAACATATGCGTATTTCGCGTTTCTGTTTTTCATGACGCACTTCTGTTGTTCATTTTAGGAATGTAGTCTTTACTTAAACATTACCGATTATAAAATATTTGTAGACAGCCAGCGCTTGCCTGAATTATTGCAATATAATAGTATTAATAAACAAAATGCAAAAACATCTGACAGACCAGCGCAGTCTGGACGTTAACAGTCAACCATAAACATGATCCCAAAATGGCCATTGAAGAGATATTTCTTCATTGAATGGTATGGTTCTTTGCCAAATATACCTGGGCCTGGCTGCAGCGTTGAGCAATCGCGCTTGTCGACCACGGCGTGCCGCCTCCGAGGAGCTCCCAGATGATGACGACGAGCGCGACTCGCTCTCGGACTCGCTCGACGACGACGACGAATCTGTAAATATTCATTTTATACTTTTATATGACCTATTGGTACCACAGAGAATCAAGTAGGTTAGAGGTGCCATGTGACGGTATTTGTTCAGAGACACGTGTCCCAAAAATAATTACAAAACAAATATGAGTTATAATGCTATGCATACGGAAATAGTTTCGTCTCATATTTATATCATTTTAGGAAGCAGTTGAGTTGTTCATCCCTTTCTCTTACATCTTTGGTATGATATGATGTCGCATTTTGGAGTTTAGGTTAAGAGATGTTTTAAGTATGCAAAATATTGCATACTTGAAGGGGACAGCGTATCCGCCTACATGCCCTCTCTAACCTACTGTAATGCTCTGTGATTGGTACAGTCATAATATCACATCATCATCAACAGTGCCACTCCTTCAGCCAGTTATGCAACTGAAAGGGATAAATCCCGATATACCGAAGGGGGCGTGGTTATGGGAGAGAGTTTAGGTCGTAGTGGCTTGGAAGGGGATTAAGAGGATTTTTTATATGTGACCAGTTTACATGCATCCTGTAGCCAGAGAAAGGAAACGGGACGATAAATATTACACTGTGTACATATATAAATGGTGAGAGGGTGATGCTGCATTTAATGTTCTTCCTCAGAAGTTTCTCTGTCTGTCTTTGGTGCTGAACCAGGATCTAACCACCTTGCTGAACACAAGTGCAATTGTCAAACAGAATCCATTTTTCATCACAGGTACCAATCCGGTTCAAAATTCCTCCCAAATGAATCTAATACTACCACTATACATAAAAAAAAATTATAGACAAAATTCCTTCATACCTGAGCCTGAAGATGAAGATCTGGAATACCTTTTCTTATCACGGCCACGAGTTGGTGGCTTAGTGCGACCATACTGATCAACTTCCTCCTGGTAAACATATTGATGTTATTATTAACAGTAAAATTTTAAAATAATATTTATTATTATTATTAGTAAAATTTTGCAAATTAAAATTAAAATCGTTCAATGACTGACCAATAGATCTAATGGTCAGAGACGCCGACCACAGACCTAAAGGTCGGGGCTCGATTCCCGCCTGAGACAAATATTTGTTTGCATGAACATGTCTATTTGTTCCATGTCTGGGTGTAAAATATCTACACCACACCATCATCACATTAACACCCCACTGCAGGGGCTTAGTTCTCACCTCGGGATGAGGAAGAGGCTGGGAGCTTAAAATATCTATATATGTATGTATAGTATTGTAAATACATTTAAGTAAGTATAATCAGTTTCAATTGTTTAGTACCCATAATATACGCTCTGCCTAGTTTGCGATTACATGAACTTGTATGAAATGTGCCACATGTTATTATTATTCAATCGATTCAGTATACGTCAATCGCTAACACCATGTATTCTATGATTCTGCATTCTCTATCTTCCAACTCCAACGGCAAGGCCCTACAGCAGCATGCCACATAGTTATATGATGAAACCTTATCAATTGTTTTAATAGTGAAAGAGATTTATGCGGTTTAATATAGAAACCAGTATGTGGCGTGCCGTAGTCTGATTTACAGTTAGAACAAGGCAATAGACAGATTGACATTAAAATTGTGCTAGCCGATCACTTCCCAAGATTATTTTATTGATAGAGGTTCAAAACTAAGCTTGCTATCTTTAACCTCCTCTTTAACTAGATTTGTACCAAGACAAAAGAGAATAATAATTGTTCTGAAAATTGTGAGTCATGAAATATCTGATTTGTAGCACTAATTAATTGTAGTATGATTTGGACATAACATACGCTATTAGGGAGTATATAGAAACTGCTAAGTAATCCTATTGGAGGCATAGATTTTTTTTATATTATTTTCAAATAATTTTAGTTTGTTTAATCTATACACTACACATTAACCCAATTCGGTCAGATTGAAAGTCACGTGCCATTTAATTAACAGAGACAATTGATTAATAATGATTGATAAGTTAAAAGGTTAAGTCAATTCATTAGTTTCTTCATTAGAGCACTAGAGCCAAAGATTGATTCATAATTTTTTGCTCACTCATTGTCAATACAAAATGTGTGTTTCACAGCAATATTTGTCAGCATTATTTCACAGCTTAGCGAGAATAAATAGAATGGGTTCACAAATGCATGATTAATAGGTGATCTTTGCCATAGTGAATCATATTATAAATAGTAATCCTTTATCTGCCTGACATATTAGTGAGGTATGTTGCTGTTCTTTTAGTCTACATGCAATGTGAGCCTTACTTCAGCTGATTGTCTGTGCTGAAAATTCGGACTGTAGCTTAAGTTTGTGATCTCGATATTCCCCCCTCGTATGGTACTGAGGGCGGGCTTTGTCGTGACACATAGATGAGACATCACAATTCAAAATTTCTTCACCTGATCATTAAAGGCAAATCAAAGCTACGATGGTTTTTTGTAGATGGAATGACGGCTGGCAGATCAATGAATAATAACTAGAGATACCCAACAAAGGAGTGATAGAAACAAATATTCTAATTTGTTTGATGGAATATGATGGGATGTTGGCCTGTTCAAGTGCTTGGAGAAAGTTTGGCTGCAGTACACAGTCAACTCTTTGAATATTTTTGCCAGTTTGACTGAATCGTCACCATCTTGTTGCTGGACTGAATCGCATTCACTCTATATTATACCCATAATTACGTTTTTGAGCATTAAGCACAGACTTTAATAGAGGTATCAAATTAATCACTGTGTCCAACCACTCTTATGCTACTTTTTCATTTATAACTGTCTGAGATAATTATAGACGGTCTCGCTATCCCCGCACGGCCTCTTTCACCACCACTTTAGATTACACTCATTTCCTACTTAAAACAGACATTGCACTCTCTACTTTACCATATGCTGCTGTAAACTTTGTAATTCTATAGCCTAAATAAGAAGTATTGTAATAGTCGATGGTCACCTTATGCCTGTGCGAAGCGGGGGGCGGTGGATTAGCTGCATGTTGACGCGCGGCTGCCGGCGACGGTTGGCGCCGACGCGGCGCGGGCGGGTTCATGGCGGTGGCGCGCGCCGTGGCCAGGCGCCGCTCGCGTACTATCACCGACGGAGACAACCTGCACCGCAATTATTTATACACGACTGTCTTGACGCAACGATATATTTAAAATTAAGGTCAATTAGAAATCAATTATACTTGTACGCATAGTTCAATCTTTACATTATTATCCGATATGTTATTGGATAGTTGAAATAAGACTGATCACACTAACATCATATCAGTTCATTTTTTCTCTGTCTCTAGCAATCTCAAAGGAAGTTACTTGAACATCCCATTATATAGCTCACCTCTGTCGCGACGAAGACGAGGCGCGGCGCTTGTGGCGGGTGTTGGGAGACCTCGAACTGCGCGAACTGGAATTTGACGAGCTGGACGGTGAACGGGACGGACGAGGGGCGGCGGAGAGCGGGGGTTACACCCACACAGACACACGTCACACAAACACACGCGTGCCCGCATATGTACACAGCCATCCTCACACCGCAGCCAAGCAAAGTCATCATGAACACCGACCAGTGAGAATATTCATGCATGTGTTAATGGAAAAATGAAAAACCAAATAACCGTTACATATGTCAGATTTAAATGACGAATTAAACCCATTAGCGTAGGACAGAAGGGACACGGGGGAAGATTTTGAATTATTAATATATCAATGGTCAATTTATATCATTTAAATATCTAAAAAAAATATTTAGCTTATCTAATCGCTGATGAAATTGGATTGAAATAAAATATATTATTCAAATATTAAATTCCTACGATATACGTATAATATATATTTTTAAGTATTTGCATCTCTTTACTTTCATAGACAACTCAGAACAAATCATTCACTATGAAATGCTTCAGAGCGAAAAGTTAGCTTTAACCATTTTATATTCAACATTTTAATTGTACTTTTATAATATCATTTTTCAAGCATAATATCATTTAATTGTTCTTACATTCATATAATCAATAATAAACAAATGTTGATATCTGTGATAACTTAACACTACAGTAGACAACCAAAAACCACTAATCATCTGCATCAAGTGTAACAAAAGTTCAATGTGCTAAAACAATAAATTGTAGCTCTTTAAACACGAGTATACCAATTTACTTCATGATCACACTTATCTGGATTCAATCATAGACTTATTAACATAATATCTGAGTCAGATGCGTCTACTTAGCCCAGCGAACTTTGAAAAATCCTCACACTTGAGTGAACGGCATATATTGTTTTACAGATAGAGCAACCACACAGGTTACCAGATTGAGGTTACCAGGTTTATCTCAGATATATTAATATGTCGATGTATTTAATAATAAAACATGTGCTCTGGAATACACTATACTGGTAACCATACCTGGATGAGGAGTAACTGTCCTCGGAGGAAGGCGGCCGTCGGCGTCTTGCGGCTGGTGACGCTCGCATCCAGGGGTCCGCCCATTCGTCGCCCCGCGCCTCTCTAGCATCTCGCGGTTCACGACGAGTCACTTCTGCGCGCTGAACTATGACTTCGCGAGATGAGCGGCCGCGTCTTTGCTGAATAGTAACAAATAGTAATATTATATATCTACATAAAGAGAAAGGTAATACAATAAGCTAATAGGATATACATAACTGTAAAAATGGATGTTGTTACCCTTTATAAGAACATGCAATTAATTTGTATATTAATTACAATACTGGTTTGTAAACCTTAAAAAAAAAGATTTTGTATTCAGGAGACCTTTGATTTCACGAAACAATTTCAGTTGAACACGGAATATCTCTATAACTTGGTGTTCTCAGAATTTATATACGACAATTCTCAAGTAACCTACAGTTCGACGTAACCTAGCACAATTTAATGGCGACGCAATTTAATAAACACAGTGACATTCGCAATGTTATTACACAATATATATATATATATATATATATCAGTTAGAGGTACCATAATATCACCTGCAAAAAATCTATAACTGTTACATGGAGCAAGGTGTACATATTTATAACAGATTGCCTTCGAAAATGTTAAATTTGCCATTACATGAATTTAAAATTATCATTAAAAAAAATTAACCTAAAGTTAAAGGATTTGCTTCTTGGTAAGTTCCTGCATTCAAAGACAAAGTACCAGACGATCATCACTTCACACCTTCAATTTAAATGTCTTTGTTCAATGTTCATTAAACTTAAGTAAAACTTGGCTCGTGGAACGACTTGACAATTACTAATCGTTATCATGATGAAAAAGAGATTAAGGATCAAGAGGGAAATTTACTTAGATGAAGATTAATCATGTCCTAAGAGGTCATAATTTTGGGACAGGATTTGGCTGGTTCTCTGTGGTTCAACCATAGCAATGAATGTTTCCGATTATTGTACAGGATCCATTTTTCATCACTCAAAATTTACCTATTAAAAAGCCAGGTAACTGATGCCAGGATCACTTAGCAATATGTATACTCGGTAGAGGGCGTGTTTAGTGGTTATTTTATATGATACATAACTATGTAATCCAAATAATACATTTAAAAAAAATATATGTACCTAAAACGTACTTCCGAATCAGGTGCCTACTAGCTTCTAGCGTTAATATTTAGAAACGTACAAGTCAGCGCGGGCTGCGTGGGTAAAATCAGATCGTTGCATCCTAATGGACGTTATGAGAAAACACGACGCTCTATCAGTTACAATCCATAACTAAATGCTACATATTTTCATTTTTATTTTCTATGTATGTATTCAAACCAAATACAAGTGTATATGGTTTGAATAAAAAAATTAAAGGTACCTTGTGGTATGTGTCATCCAGGGCGGCGAGGCGCTCGTCATAGTGCGGCGGACGTTCGAAGACGCGTTCGCGTTCAAAACGCTCCCGCTCGAAGAACCGTTCACGTTCCTCGGGAGGCGGGCGTGTCGGCAAGAAACGAGGTGGTCGGTACATCGGACCGTATGGTCTGCTGAGAATTATGCATGTTTTAACATATCAAGGTTGAAGTATGAAATTGCCGTTTAAAAAAATTAAAGTAACAATTACTATAAAAATAAAAAATAATACCGACGCTTGCGTGCTGTAGAAGGAAATATGCTTCGTAAACGAGTCAAACATCGACAAATATTTACCTACAGCGCGTCGCACCGTGTAAGGTCCTGCATTCGCACATGGGATCTACTGGACATCGTTGCTTTATTTGAATTCATATAAAAACGTATTGCAAACATGCCAACATCTATCAGTTTAATTTTACGAATTATCGTAAATGAAATATATTTCTCAGCAACGTAACTTCGAACTATGTCATAAGTTAGAATGAGTCTAGCCCCCACAAGACGTACCCGTAAGCCCGAAATACGTAGGCATTTAACGCAAATTCTGCGCCAGAGTTTCTTTTAAATAAGATCATAAACGCCTATGCGATAGAACTCTAGGGAACACAACTCAACAAAGTCGATGAAGGCGATTTCACCAAATTTTATCTACCCAAGCGCTGAAAAGTAGCATATGTCCTTCTTCAGGGTGCAAGCTGTTTTCATACTATTCATGAAAATAGTTTCAATATTTTATCCTGTTATGTATTTAGTCTGTAATCATTTTAATCTATGCTTTGGGTATTTGACTTCTATTAAATATATTGTATTTATAGAGAAAATATAAAAATTCACTTTATACAAATGACTATAATAGTCAGCTTGCTGAGTACGAGTATCATACGACGTTTTTCAATATATTTCCAAAATTTGGTACTACAAATGTAATAATGGCGAAAGTGGGATTGCTTTTCGCGTTTTACGCATGCGTTACAAACAAAACGCTCGTTTGTGATTGGTATAAAGAAAAGGGCCTAGCTAGTTTGTAAAATACATTACGATCCAAGTTTCGATGTCATAAGGACCATATTAATAGCAAATGTATTTAATTTTTTATCTCTCTTTCTTGCAAAACAATATTTTACATTATTTTAAATGGCCTGATGTCACACATAGGTACGCTGTGCAGTATTGCTTTCTCTGTGGACATTTTAAACATTAATAACAATGTAAATTTTTTTTTTTAAATCTTTGAATGTTGAGATATATTCAGAAAACTCTTTCTTATAAAATAATTTTAAAAAAGTCAACTAGCCTATTGTCTATGAATGTGAGTTTTGTTCACTTCATTAGTGAACTATTTATAAGGTGGTTTCTATTTTGGAATTATTGTGAAATAACCCACATGCCTCAATAATACTCCAAAAACATAATACAACCATGGAAACGTACCAGACAGACAAATAATTTAGCACTTTTAAAATTATAAGGAACATTTTAAAAAGTTTAATTAAAATCCGTCAAATAATTTTTGGGCATACATACAAAGAATTTTATGTAATTAGTAGTATAGATACAGAAAAGTTTAGATAAAATGGGACTAAATGTTAGCACACCACTAAATTTAAACATACTTATAAACTTCTGGATCGCGATGTGGCGGCGGTAAATCGTGTCGTGGTGGCGAGGCGCCAACGGCCGCAGCCGCATAAGCTAGCTCTGCGTCCGGGTCGTGGACGACGCCACCCACCGATAGATGGAGTTTCTTCTCCTCGAAGTCCATGTCTTGTTCTTTGCGCTTGTTTGCAATGCGCAGCATCTGGTATTAAAAAAAAACTTTTGTAATGAGTTTTTATGCAATAAATAAAATCAGCTTAGTTTCAGTGTGTTTGTCTGAATTTGATTGTATTTAAATTTACTAGTGGTCGGCCAGCGGTCTAAATTTGACCTTACTCAACCGAATTGTTACCAATAACTATAGAACATAAATATATTATGTGAGTTTTTGAAGCGAGATTCTCTTGTTAGTTACCCGAGTGGGCCCAAATGAACATTGTACTTCATACCAGCGACGGGAATGTTAGAAAATTCATTAAGGCATTAACTGTAAGAGATACCTACAACAATTTTTTTATCTCTGTCTCTTTCTTGCAAAACGATATCTATCATCATTTGCCAATCATTGAAGGGGTGATGATAGGTATTCAGACAACAAACCGTTAGAAGTTAGTGCACATCAGGAGAGTGCAGACAATGTGTGGTAGCATCTAAGGACAGCTAATATTCGAGCCTCTGGAGCATAATATACTAAAAAGTATATCTGTCTGAGAGCAAGGAATGTTTACAGCCTTCAGGGTATATGTAATGTTTCAGCCTTAGGGGCCTAACTAAATCTGATCTGATCTGGTCTGATCATCAGTTGTATATGCTTGCCTATGGGGCCTACACACCTTTTAGTCATTCATGATACACTGGGCTACGGGGCCTACACATCATTTACAGTAATTAGCGATAGGCTTGCCCACGGGGCCTACACAGAGCACTACTTCAGTGTTTGTTTGGGAGTATAAATCATGTGATGCTTGCCTGTGGGGTTATAAAGGCGCAATGTGTACATCATTTATAAAAATGTATTTGTAGTGAAAAGTTATATTGTCATTGGCTTCCCTAGAAAGTTGACATCCATCTGATTGATTTATTTACTTAAGAAGGGGCGGGACGCGTGAACGTTCATACAAACGCTCTTAAGCGATTATGTTACTAATATGCATATTAATCTTGATTTTTTTTAAATAATAGTCTCATATGAACTAGGTTCATATTGAATAATCAAAATTTCTATAAACTTCCTAGTTACAAGAATTTCATAATATATTTATACTTTATTTTATTTTATTGTGTTTGGGAAGTTAACAACCTAATTTACAAAATGTTGTTACATTCTAGGTAAAGACATGCCAATTATAAGCTACCCACATATACCAGAGATATATGAAATTTCTGTAACAAGGATATACATATTAAGTGAAATCATAATCATACACCTCCTTCACATGCACATATTTTTCCACCCCGGCGTGATGGAACTAAACATACAGATGATGTCTGGCAAGTGGGTTTTGTTAATTCTATGGTATGTAGTCTAGTGACCTCTTTGGCAGTACGCAGACCGCGCTCCCATGCGGACTCGGGTGGCGCGGGCTCGCGGGCTGGATAGCCGGGCGGCGCGTGCGTTGGGACGCCTCGCACCACTTCGAACATACTGTAGTTGCCTTTGTCTGTCACACCCGGATGAAGGAATCTAAATAAAATTTATATAATTTTATTTGATTGATAACTGAACCCAGTACTAGACTAGTGTAAATAAAGAATTAATCCAACATATTTTGTGAACCTAAAAATGTTATGTAGATATTACTATACAGCACAATGGAGGCCCACCCTGTGGTAGCAGCGGGGAGTGGATAGAGTGATTTTGCACTATCTATTGGTCCAATAGTTGATTGATAGATAGCGCGGAATCATGCTTCCAAAACCGGGCGGTTACAACAAGTAAAGCCATCGTTATGCAGTATACTTTTTAACCCCCGACGAAAAATGAGGGGTGTTATAAGTTATAAGCGTCGGGGACCTCTAAGTAAACTTAAAATACCTAATAACTAGCGGTCCCCGACGCTTTTAAGGATCAAAAATCCTTAGGCAATGAACAAACTTGTATTATTTCAAACTTTTTAAAGGTTAGTTTTTTTATGTCGGGGGTTTTTAAAATTTATAATTTATAGTTAAAGAGGATTGTAAGAAACCCCTATGAAATTAGAATAGAAAGACGACTTCACATATTTCTAAATAGTAGATTCATTCTAAAAAGAAAAGATACCAAGTACCAGTTGTCTTTCGATTCGAATTTTTTTAATAACATTATACACAAAGATGGTTTCATCACATCGTTTTGACATGAATTTGATGAACGTTTTTTAGCTGAGACGAGTGGCCATTTAGAAAAGGTTACGTAAATTGTGTACTTTCCGAGGCTTTTCACTTATGAATTATAAGATACAGAAACACGAGACATATACAATACATAAATAGGGTGGTTGGAGACTGGAACGGGTTGCCTACATCGTGAAAGCTAACAACTTGAATCAATTCAAGAGCCATCTGGATAATTACTCGAACAGCAAGTGAGAAGGGAATGATATAAGCGTATCAGCAGAAGCTGTTAGCTTATTAAAGAATAATAGTAATATACCCATATTGGGCCAAACAACAACCTTGAGCCGTTTGAAAATATATGCCCCTTAGAAAATATGTCGAAAATCTTAGATTCAGCTGAATGTGATGCCTAGCCATGAAACGTAAATGTCATACAACCACAACCGCATCAAACTCACATATTCCTAATTAATCAGCCGTGTCTCCGACACAACTTATCCATATTTTTTTAGACAAATAGAAATAATGTGTACATTGGAGTGTACATCAAGCATAGGACAAATACAGTACATAGTTTTCTATACTCCTAAAAGTACATTGTACTTATTCTGTGTGCTGTAATTTGTGCACCCGAGAAAGTCGAGGGTTTTTCATGTCAGAAGTGACATTATGGATAAGTGATTATTATTGTTGAAAGTATTTATGAAACATTATCATAATTACCACAATATCTCGGGGAACAGAGTGACTGTCACAGACTATGTAGGATATACTGACAAATTAGTTTTTAATTTATATAATAAACATAACTTAAGTTGAATTCCACAATCTCCGTCGACATCATACCTTTGTAATGGTGGAGGTAAACAGCTCCCAACTGAGACCGATCCAGGGTGGGGGGTTAATGGTCAAAAGGTCTTTAACTCAATATTGAGGAAGGGCTGTACTCCAGCAGCGGAAGCTTGGAACTTCGGTGACCATGAACAAGCAATAAACATGTGAAAATTATGGTTTGATGGGTACCTGCAACTGACACCCCATGTGCAAGCACCACGAGAGTAGAATCTGCAGACTGGTCGGGGTTCACTTTCCTCAGGGCGGCGTTCACCCTCATCTGACACCTCACCCTCTTCCAATGAGGAACCTCGCGATCTCTTTCCAGGTTTCACACTTTCTTCTTCCTCTGTGCAAACAGTATAGAATTGCAGTGTGTAATTTAACGGTACAGTGAAAAAAGTATATGGCCTGTTACAGTGAGCTGTACAACATGGTCACCTGGCCAGTTACAATGGTATATTTCTGTATGTGTTCCTGTGCACATCGCCTTTACAGGTTTCTAAAGAATAAGATTTCCATATTAATGCTTCTTTAAGAAATAATTTACCCAGCATAATAGTGTACTGAAAACTACTGAAAAAAATATTTCCACAAGTATCTGTTGACAATCTTATAATATTATATAAGCAATTCTTGTATACAGGTAAGGTTTAAATGACCAGCCAAATTTTAATACAATGACCTTTGATAAAAATCCGTTGGCCGTCTTGTTCCTTTTTAGTATTGTTCAATAGGAAAATATTCAGTTAAGACTACGTAAACCTTTCCCAAAACTACCAATATTACAAGTCACCATTCACAAGGGCGCTAGTGCACGTGTACCGTCCACATGCCTCATGGCCCGTCCTTTCGTATATAGGTAGAAGGTAGTCAAATTTTTTTTTTAAAATATTTAGGATATAATTATTGATTATGAATATTTGACCTATATTTTTATTTACGTAATGAGGTCAATTGGTGATACCTAACATTAAAAAATTTTTGGCTGGTGACTAAAATCTCATCCTGTATATATACATATATTACGGCTATTTCCGAAACTGCTCTAACAATTTAGATGAAATTTTGTATTTATCATCTCAAAACTGGTTTCTAAATAAGTTTTATGGCTATTAACCTCCAGAGGGTGCTGCAGTATATGTGTATCTCTGAAACGTATGGACTGATTTGGATATGGTTTTTTATATTACATAGGTATCACGTACGAATAGATAATTAAATAAGTTATGCAGTTATACGCCACCAGGAGGCGCAGCCATAGATATGTGCCTTAAAAAAGGCTGAGAGGATCTCTACGGAGTTTTTTGCGTTATATAGATATCATAAGGGCAAGTTCTTAGATAAGTTTTGCGGTCACGGGCTACCAGGGGGCGCTGCAATAAATATGTTTCTCTAAAACGGCTGGGAGGATCTCTACGCGGTTTTTGGCGTTATATAGATATAATCGAAGAGAGGGTTATTAGACAAGGTCTGCAATTATGGGCCACGGAGGGGCGCTGCTATAGATTATGTTTATCTAAAACGGCTGAATCGTGACGCGTTTTTTGCGTTACATAGATATCACTTAAGAGCATGTCTTTAGATAAGGTTTGCTGTTATGGACCACCAGGGGGCGCTGAAATATATGTTTATTTTAAACGACTGGTAGGATCTTGACGCGGTTTTTTGCCTTACTTAAGTATCTCCTACAAGTAAGAGCAAGTTGAATTATGCAAACACGTACGACTATACAAAAAAATAATGAACTGAGCTCACCCGATTTTAACAATCTATACAACGTGAAATCTAGGACTATCTAGGACTACAATGATGAATTCGTAGTGGGTGCAAGATTTACTTTTTAAACAGATATGAGTATAAATTGTGTTAGGCCATTTTATCCTATCAAAATCAATAAATACCTTTCGCTGTAGCAGTAATTTCAACATCCCCATTGGTCTGTTCTTTAGGTTGCTGTTCAATACACTCGCCCTCTTCAGCCTCAAAATCCAATTGTTCCTCACCATCTTCTGTGTTGCTGGTCTTTTCTTGAGGTAGCTTAACATAAAAATCAAATTATTATTATCAATGTGTCAGGATGTTATTATCCATGTCTTCAGTGGAGTGCGGGGAGTAACCATAAATCCAGTTAATGTCTGTGAATGAATTTTTTTAAATAGAAATACCATTGCTCAGCATTCATACATCTCATTAAATATTAGATGTGGAGTTAAAGTTTTGTTTTGTGAAAACTGCAAGTGGTTCCTAGATCGAAATCTTCCACAAATTAAAGATCTTATAATAACACCCCATAGTACATCAAAGCAAAAAATACAAGCAATTATCTAGAGATGTTGATAAGTGTGCCCAAGTTTTCAAAGACTGCAAATTATGGAAGCACACTAACTATAAACTTCAAATAAAAAATGTGGAGTGTTTGATCACACATAACATATTTAAAATAAATGTAGTAATTGAGATTTATTGGTCTATTTATTTATAACAAGAGCTAATTGTACACGATTATGAAGATTAGATGTAAGTAGATAGTACAATGTTTTTAAAGAAAATACAATTATGAACACATATATTAAATTGTAATTTTTTTTTTAATACAAACGTATCAAAGTTTCAATGTCCATTACTTACTTTGTCCAGTTTATGTGTTTCAGATAATTTCCCACTGTCAGATTTAGGAGAAGAATGTGAACTTGCACCATTAATTTTAATATTTGCTGGGTCGGGTGAAGCAGGAGGTGTTTTCTAAAACATTGCAAATTTTTGGATTAAGAAAAATGAATTATTCAGGTCAATTTCTTATGCTTTAAGCTGATGTTTGGACATTTTTTATGTTAGGCTTTCCTCTTTTTCAATTTAGTTACAACTAGCTTTGCGGACCCACCTCGGCTTTGCACAGGTAGCAGAGCATATATGCCTGCATTTTTTTTGTCGTAGTGATAATTAAATTTAATTCCATTTAAATGTACCATATTTATGTTCACCCTTTACTACTTGAAGTATTGTTAATGTATTTTATTTCTAATTCTGCAAATATTTGAAAAGGTAAAGGACACATATGTACATAAAAGCAAACTAAAATATTTCTTTGTATACAATATTGATAACTTATGCCTAATTAAATCACGCTTGCCGCATTGGTGTTGGACCGCTTGAATTTATTTTGTTGCACGATAGTTTTAATTGTGCGATAACTCCTAAGATGTCAATTTCAATTGTATGGTGAAAATTTCCACATTATATGTGACCATTTTTTTAAACAATAAAATAGCTATAGTAAGCTATCCTTAAAAGATAGACATATGCCATCGCTGATTTTTCTTTAAACCTATAAAAGAGGAACAATTCCTACTTATATTGTTGTGTTATATCTTAAAGATTCGACAGCGTTTTCGATGAAAGCTTCCTATCGGTTTGATTTTTTCTAAAATCTTCAACAATCATCATACATTCATCAATCACTTCAACCAATTTACACAAAACATTAATGAATTATATATCTATAAAACTTGCTATTTGTATCACTTTGTCCATTTATGACAACCATATGAAAATCCGATCAGTAGTTTTCAAGTTTACCGCATTCAGACAGACAGACAGAAGCAGCAAGGGAGGTCTCGTTTTTATAATACGTAGTAATGTACCTTGGTATCTGTTTCTTCAGGACCAATCGAATCCAAATCTGAGACATCAGAAAGATCTTCATGACTGATGTTAAGGCAACCTTCACCTTTACCATCAGGCTTATTCCTAGATTTGTCTAGTGGTTTCACATCTTCTTGGTCAGATTCCATTTCACCTGTCAATGCGAAATAAGTTAATGCATATGTCCAATAAAATTGACACAATATGCTACATAATTAATATAAGCTTTCTCTCAGAATAATATTTTTTTATAATCAATAACTTTCAAATAAATACTAACCATCTGATATTTCTTCAGTCACTGGATCTTTTGCACTTGATCTTTTGTTGTATGAAGAGCCTCTACTCGACCTGCTGGAATCTGATGGACTACGATTTCGAGAGCTCTTCCTACCTTTGTCAAAAGACTGTGAACGTGACCGTCCTCTCCAATTCTCTTTTAGACTCCACTCATTCCTATTTTCGGGTGAAGAGGAGTGTGACGAGTTTCTATTAGGTTGATGGGGAGATTCATTACTTGAATGTTGAGATCTGGACACAGGCGATCTCGGCCGCGGTTTTGAAGGAGACACTGGTCCAGATTCAGGATCAGGAGAAGCTGGTCTAGATCTAGAATTTGATGAAGGTGACCTTGCTGGGCTTGCTGTTTGAGGGGTTTTAAGACCTTCAGCACGTGAATCAGCAATTGGTGAATATCTAGGCTCTGGAGAAACTATATTAGAATCAACATCACTGGGTGATTTAGGAGACTTAGGTATTTTTTTTTCTATTGGTGAAGGTGGGGTTGAATTTTCTGGTGAATCAATATCAGAATGTGGATCGTTCAAGTTATCTCGTGATTTTGATTGATTTTGATTTGTGGGTGACTTTGGTGATGGTGATTGACTTTCAGGAGTTGGGGACCGTGGACCCATAGATGTTGGCAAAGTTGGTGACCTTGATGCAGATTTAAGGCTTTTAAGGCTTTTCTTTGATACATCACTCCTCTCAGTTGAAGAACTTCTTGAACTTGAGCTGCTGCTACTAGAAGAGGATTGACCATCACCACTTCCATCACGTGAGTCTTCTGATTCCATTCCTGCGAACATACAATATGTATCCATACATCGACATAGACTAGCAGATAAACAAATTGCAAAACAATCATGTTTGTTATAAATCAAGCGGATGAGAAAATACTTGTAAAATTATTTTTAAGCTATGAATCTCAAAGCACACAAAATTAAACCAAATTGAATTATAATTAGTAGTTTTATAAGGCTCATATGTATACCAAAATATTTCCATAATGCATCCAAATCATAGTGTAAAACATTCATGTACAATAAAAATTCACTGTTCACAAATTTATAATGAAAATATGAATATATTACCAATATTGAGAGTAATATTCACACCATCCCTTCATTATAAATGCCGTAAATCTATGTTGCATTTTAAGTTTACAACAAAATATTAACATTGATTAAGTGATCTAATCACCAATTTTTCAGTTTGACGAAGTTCTATGTAAAATAAGTCTTTAGATGTTTAATTGGTAACATCGTAAGGACTACGATCTGATGATCAAGACACTTCCAGTCTTACCTTAGAGATGACGCCTCGACGCCAGAATGTGTAGCACTTTTTTACACTTTTCATTTTGATAAAATAACTTTTAAACTTTAAAGATCACAACACATACGCGACTAGGTCTTTCACGTATACTCATCGATGACTTTTAACTTTCCTCAAACAATAAACTGACTGAACTTAGAAAATGAAACACTACAAACATGGCTGTGATACAGGAGAAAAATTTGAACATAATATACAATCAAATCACTTCCCATGACTCTTCTTAGGGTTAACTTACGCCCTTACCTTAACTGAGATGGATTGGATGATATATTTCTTGATGTTTACAATATTAATTGATAAAAATATTAAAATACGCAGCGGCAACAAGCGGCAGCCTCTCGCAATAATTTTTTTTCACTTTTTTTTTTACACTCGTGTGAGCGTGCGCTCGTGTACTCTAACTAAAGTCTAGACTTTATGCTCGTTAGTTGCATATTGCCACTCAATGCCACCAGTATTTATCTCTATTCTGTGGCATGGAATAACATGTTGGCATGCATGCTATGCATTGGCATGGCATTGGCATCTCGATTGGTATATTTGATTTGACATCCATTTACGTAGAAAAATTCCATGGAAAAAATCTAGGACCAATTATTATAATGGACGGAGTCATATAATACGTTGCCGCTTTATGTATCTTTGTTCATCCCACGGAGTTTGGCTATGAGTAAAAGAGATGTTTGGTGTACGTTTGGCAATGTTGGACTGAATGTTGGATTGAATTTTATAACGGAATCTCATTGTTTTAGCTAAAAGTATTTGAATTTTGAAAGAATGTGTTCAGCTGTGTCTTGTTCGCCAAGAATAACAAAAGGAAGATTAAAAGACCCGGATTTGTCACTTCATACGTATTTGGCATAATTTTTAATGCTGTAAAATGAGTTCTTTATCCAGAAAAACCGTTTTTCAGTTCTAAAATATATTATTTGTTTGAGATAATGATTAAAATCAAATGTAAAATGTAATATAATACAAACACAAAACACGTACAAAAAATGAACATGCCTAAAAACAGATGACTGTTCATTATGATAATTGGTCCTAGGAAAAATTGATAAGTTAATAAAATCCATGATATCATCTAATTACAAAATGACCAACAGAAAATAAGATAAATCTTTGGTTAAAAATACACACAGCTACTGATTAATAAATGATTAATAAATACATGAACTGCTCGAATAGTTGCTTGGCATTTAACATCCATTAAATGTTCTAAATTATTCTGTCATTTTATAAATATATTATTTACATTTCATAAGTGCAATTTTTTTTTCATGTGCTTAATACATATACGTTATTTCAATTTCAATTTTTTATTTAAAAATATTCAGGCAAATCACCATCCATTCACCACCACAATAAATATTGTCTATAGTCAAGAGGCTTAGATAGTGCTTTTGCCTTTATCAGTCACTCAATGTGTAAAAAAATTGATGAAATTAATTTGGCGGTAAATGCGAACTTCGCCAGAATTAAACATTCGAAATAGTTTCAAAATAAGCATTTGTGATTAAAATTAGAATAATATGACCGATCAAATGTTAGAAGAAAATAATTCTGATATAGACGAGGAAGAAAGTTTTTTCCAGGATGTAGATATTTTACAAAAACATGGAATCAATGTCGCTGATATCAAGAAACTCAAGGCATCAGGAATTTGTACCGTTAAAGGCATTCAAATGTCTACAAAAAAGAAATTGTGCAATATTAAAGGATTTTCTGATACTAAAGTAGATAAAATAAAGGAAGCATGTCAGAAAATAGCTTCTCTTGGTTTCATTACTGCTTTACAAGTTAGTGATCGACGAAAGCAAATATTCAAAATTAGTACTGGTAGTATAGAACTCGAGTAAGTACCTCAGTCAAAGCTAAAGTCTGAAGAAATTTAGACATGAACAATATTTTTCAAATGCATATTTTTAAATTTATAGTAAGCTTCTGGCTGGCGGTATTGAATCAATGGCCATAACTGAAGCTTTTGGAGAGTTTCGAACAGGCAAGACTCAACTTTCTCATACACTTTGTGTTACTGCACAAATACCTAATTCCAGCGGTTACCACGGTGGAAAAGTTATGTTTCTGGACACAGAACACACATTGTATCTTTTTCAAAAAAAAGTAATACACGAATAGTTGTTTGATTTCCCATTTTGCCCGCGTGTCGTGCTCCAGCTCCTATTTTATCATCGTCATTGATGATTTTTGTTTTTATTTTTTGCTCTGTTGTGTTTTATTTTTTATACTTCTTATAGATATTTTACATACGTATAAGATTTCCTTAATTCAACAATAAATAGCCGTCCTGATAGACTTAGACCTATAGCGGACAGATTTAAGTTGGATCAAAACGGAGTATTGGACAATGTGCTCTATGCCCGTGCCTACACCTCCGAACATCAGGTAACGTTATACTATTTTGTGAATAACGTACAAAACTTGAAAAAATTACGTTCTGGTCTTCGTAGCTATTGTAATTAATTTACCATTAAAATTTTATATATAAAAATGTGATAAACCTTTTTAAACAGGGTGCGTTCAAAAATCAATTTCTTTACTCTTTTATCGGCTATCTCAGAAACGGCTCTAATTACGAAATTTTGTATTTAATAGATAGGTATCATTCCAAAACAGGTTTCTAAATAAGTTTAAGATACGGTTTTTTGCATTATATAAGTGTCACCTGCGAAAAGACAATTATATAAGTTGTGCAGTTATGGGCCACTAGGGGGCGCTACAATAGATATGTATGTTCAAAACGGCTGGGACGATCTTGACGCGGTTTTTTATGTTACATAGATTTTTTATGTTACATACAAGAGCAGATTCTTAGATAAGGATTGCGAATATGAGCCTCCAGGGGGCGCTGCAATGAATACATTTCTCTAAAACGGCTGGGAGGATCTCTAGGCGGTTTTTTGCGTTATAAATATATCACCTAAGAGCATGCTCTTAGATAAAGTTTGCGGTCATGGGCCACCAGTCTACAATGATTCTATGTTCTGTGTGAAAAAGGCACTATTTGAAACATTCTGCATACCAAAAAATAATGTCGACATTTTCGGTCATTTCGAAAAGGGCACTTAATAACGCCTAGTGCCTTTTTCCTGATGATTGATTTTTGTATTCCTATTTAAATATTTTGTGGTACCTATACTTATAATAAATATTGAATAAACACTAAGTTTTCTTCTTTCACCATTTTTAAAATGCTTCAAATCGTTTCGAAAAAGGTACTTTTATATGAAGATAATCCGTTCATTTTGAAAAGTACACATTTTCTCATTTTTTATAATTGAGTGTTTCTATAAAATGAAAACATGTATTTAATAATGAATTTTAATTTCCTTTATTAGCCTGTATTATTACCTATTGATAAATATGCCCTTTTAGAAATTACCAATTTATTTGTGTTTATGCACAGTTTAGTACGGGTAATTAATAAGTTAAACATTGTTTTGTATTTTTAATGAGCTAAAATACAAATATTTATCAATTAATGAAATAAAACTTGTACATGTACATAAACACATACAAATTAGCTGCCTACGAAGCTGGAGGTACCGGGTTCGAATCCCAGGTCGGGTCAGTATTTTTATGATGAATATTGATACTCGTTCCGGGTCTTGGTTGTTTTATGTATGTGGTGTCTTTGCTTGGTACCCAAAACACAAACTAATGCTTAGTTTGGGGCCTAGACGTTGTTGTTGTTGTTGCTGTAAAACATACAAATATACCTACATAAATTACATACTGTTCTAATTAATGAAATTAATTATTTCCATTAAGTCTTTTAACATAAATTTTATCTAGTAAAATGCAACAAAAATTCACAAGAATTCCATACAACACTTTTACACACGCAATCCGCTCTCTTTTATTTAAAATAAAATCAATTAATTTATTATTACTACATTTATTATTAATTATTAATACAAATTAATCAAAAAATAAAATTGTAATTATCCTTCACATAAAGTATTACACAGTAATAAACAATATTGGCCTATTGTTGACGTTAGAATGTCCACCCGTGGGTCCATCTCTAAGTTATGCTTCTTTCGTTTAGCTTTTGTCTGCGTTCGAAACCATATCGTGACTCTATAATTTATCTAAAAAATAGGACTTAGCTGAAGACTTATGGTGATTATTATAAATATGTATAGTATAGGTACTAAACAAACCGTTTGACCAATTTTGATATAATTCTTCCCATAAAAGTACTTACGAATTGAATAGAAGCCCTCTTCTGCGATTGCCATCTAACCACTCATACGCTAGCTAGCTAGTGTAATATGGCGAGTTTCAGTCCGAGTTTCAATGCGAAAAGTCCCCGGGCGCCGGTCTATACACCCACAAAATCCCCGGGTGCCGGTCTTCAACCCAGGAAAATTGCGTAATGTCACTTCGATACTGTAAAGTGACATTTATGACTCTTATAAAACCTAACGCTGCGCTGCTGTCAAATTAATTTACTCTATAATTTTTCCTCAGGCCGAACTTTTGGACTACGTAGCGGCAAAGTTCCATGAGGAGGCGGGAGTTTTTAAACTGCTAGTCATCGACTCCATCATGGCGTTGTTCCGTGTAGACTTCAGCGGACGCGGGGAGCTCGCCGACCGTCAACAGAAATTGGCTCAAGTTTTGTCTAGATTACAGAAGGTAAGCGAAAAGGTAGACTATTTATCACTTTCATTATTTTATTGTCCTGGTTGATATACTTGGCTTGGCTCCGCAGTTAGGGTCCCTAACCACTTTGCCAATCAGTCGTCAAACCACAAACTTACGTTTGCATGAACAATTATCGTACGGCATAGGCTTTTTTCGTGACCCTTTAGTGGCTACTCGTATTACGTAATCGCTTGCCACACGTATTTCTCGATTTTCCAGTTTTCTTCTGATTGCTGAATGCACCAAACCACACTTCGTTTGATAACATTACGATTTCGATGGAGTACCCCATCGGAGTAAGCACCTACAAATCACAGTAATATTATACAAACCAGTAAAAACATGTGGCCTGACGAGTAATTAAATCATAAACTGTAAAATTGCATAGAGTAATTTGTGTCTTAAAGTACAGGGCGCTTGCAGTTACGTTGTGGTTAGTTCCAGTGGCGTATTCAGGGGTGCGTATGCAAGAAGCTCTACGTTGCAATTGGAAAATTATGCATTTCTATTTAATACTCAATATAATAGTAAATTATTTACACCACCAAAGTACCTAATACAATTAAATAGGTATAGTGTTTATTGAAAGCTGACCACATTTTACTTAATTAGATCTGTTCAAACGTAACATAGAGCGACGAATTTCGCAATATTAATTTCGAATAGCGCAAAAAATACTATATGGTATTCAGATTAGCAATAACTAAGTTTACACGTTTTACTATTGAAAATGGTTATCAGATCTTTTTTTTGTGAGACTTAAATTTGGCTATATCTTGGAGGACAACGCAGGGATTGGGGACCTAGGGGTTGCAAAATTTATCGGGTATATCCGTTGAAATTTTGAAAATATGATTTTTTTAATTGAAATTATGTCTGAAAAAACGGGGATTTTTGGGTATCGTTTTGTACAAAAATATGAATATTTTTGAAAATATTTGAATTATCAAAAATTGGCCAAAAACACATCTGAGGAACTAAATTGTGTAACGAATGGTGACATTTTAAAAATCGGTTGATAATTGCGGCCTGTATGTAGGTGGGCCCTGAAAATTGACAAATTTCAATAAACTTGTATTCATGGATATGGGCGTGGTATATGTGGAGAAAAAGATTAGAATAAAACTCGCGAATTCAAGTTATCATTTTTTTCTTATGATGTATCAAAATATTTTAAAAAATTAAGAAGGCATAAACCTAGTGTTTGCTCATCTGAATACCATATAATTCTTTGCGCTAATCGGTTAAGGTTTAATGGGGTGTAACCGCTAATGCCGTTTGTATGGAAATTCGCCACTACATGGCCACTACACATTCAGTTCCTTTTCAGTGCGAGTCGGACTAGGCAAATTAACTTATTAATTTTCAGTAAAATTAAGCAACACATTTTATATCTCTCATAACGAGCACTTTCATTTGATATAAACCATGACGTATGTACTTACTTGAGAATTCTTTTTAATTGTATATTTTTCCCCCAAAGTGATAATTTTATTTGGGGGATTTGGATTCCTAAGGGGGGATAATAATTTTTCTTGTATATATTTGAACCCATGATATTAAAGTTATAAATAAAATATGCTTATACTTTTATCTTTTTATAATATAAACACTTTCATTTGACACGTCACTAGGAGCCTGAAATTATTTTTTTGATTTTCTACTTTGCTCCCCAAAAAGGAAATATTTCATTTACGCTATACATTCGTTATTGGGCCACCAAACTCTGTACATGTATCGAATTTCAACTTTTGCATTTAGTAGATTTGGAGAAAGAGGCTGTGACGGATGGACAGACAGAGGGACACCAGAATGACCCTATTTGGGTTCCTTTTTTCATCTTTGATGTACGAGACCCTAAAAAGTAACCCTCATAGAATCACTTCGTTGTCCGTCCGTAAGTCTGTCCAGGCCCTTTTTCTCCGGAACGCGTGGAGATATCAAGTATCAAATACTTAGGTTAGTTTTATTTATTTGAATTAATTATATGAGATGTGTTCATGAATTAACGAAAATTGCCTAGCTTTCGTATTAAGATCCTAGAACGTGTACTTATTATATATAATATACATTTTAATATAACATGTAGGT
Source organism: Luffia ferchaultella (assembly GCA_949709985.1). Lineage (NCBI taxonomy): Eukaryota > Metazoa > Arthropoda > Insecta > Lepidoptera > Psychidae > Luffia > Luffia ferchaultella. The sequence continues at coordinate 8,487,629 of OX453252.1, read as the reverse complement.
ATATAAGTTCACTTAATAGTAATATAATCAACTGTTACCTCAAAATTTTGAGAGATGGCGTTCCTTGTACGCTATATATACTCGTATTTACCGTTACTATTTTTTTTATTATTATTTTGATACAACGAAAGAAAAAATAAGTAATTAATTGGGATTTTTTTAAGGAGCGAGTTTTTTCTCGAAATTGTTTCATTTTTCACATATGTTCAACATGAAACGAATTGCATTTTCATAACATGTTGTCCACCTAGTTTTTGGTGATCTGTATATTATATAAATTTTTTCCCGCAACCGGTTAAGGTTTAATGGCATGCAACCGCTAACGCCGTTTGTATGGAAATTCGCCAGTTTACTCTCTCTTCCTCTTAAGTTTGATACCTACCTTATGTGGGAAGATAATGTACCTATATGCAGGTATATTATTAAATGAATCATATTAATTACGCAGTTCCACCGCAATCTTGACCTTCGCAAAATCGATCACGGCGTAGATCGTGGACCAGTCACATGTATCTACATTCATACACGTTTTATTACACCTATACGCTGGCATTACGTGACCATAGTAAAGTATAGTAGGTATATTTCCGTATTGTATTCAATAGTGAATTACGATATAGTTATTTAACTCCCTGGAATGTGTCCGATGGGTGCTATTGCCCCCTGACACACGACCGAATTTTGACCAAATTCAAATAATCAAACTTACAGTCTATCAAATTTTTGGTTCAGGACGAAACTTTTGGAAGATAGGTAGGTAATGTCACACAAAAATTACCTTTCCCTAAATAATATTTTGTATCCGCAGCGAATTTGTTTGCATAATAAGAAACTTAATGTCACGTAGGTACCTACACGATTTGTGATTTTCTGTGTATGATCAGAGGTTAAAGTATATAATTGCTGTTCGATATAAAAAACATTAAACTAGAAATAACTACGTTATAAGTATTTATTGAATCAAAATAGATAATTGATGTTCTTTACGCCCTCGGAGAGCAGGATTTAACAAAAAACGTAAAGGTGATTTCAATTGTTGTCAAAGAAAGTTGTCCAACTGTGGAAAAAATGGTAATCGGTCCGGAGAGCGCGGAGTATCGGAGGGTGACAAAAGATTTCTAAATGTAACTTTTGAATATATCAGTTTAAAGTCTTGCGTGGTCATGCAACAATAACGGTGAAGAATCGATAGCCCGCAGTCGGGGTTGTTTCCTGGCAGTTTTACTATTATTTCCAAATTCTTGATAAAAATAAAGTCTTACTCTTCAGCTGTTACCGATACACCGGATCTGAAGAAGCTATTTGGATAATACCATGACTGGAACATCAGTCACCAGTAACCTTTATGTGGGTAAGGTTCTTTTTAAGGTAATGTTCTACTTATGACCTGGGTTCCACTATTGGGTCTTTCGATTCCGGTTATAGTAAATGATTCATTTTCCTTCCAATTATGTCCAAAATCCTGTTCTAAATCGATTAATCAAACCGAAGCCTTCGAGGAGTACACTTTTGAGTAGGTGCCAATTTTGCAATAGATTTATGGTGGATCAGCTTCCACCAAGGCTTGAAGTTCTTCATTATTGACTTTACTAACTGCATGGTTTACTTCTTGGTTCATTTTGCAAGTCGTTTCCACTGCAAAAACAATTAAAGCAAAAATACAAGGTGCGTTCATTAGTCATATTTCTTCCAAACACAGTATGTATGTTACAAGCTGTATCAGCTGCGTTAGTGTCACGACGGAAATCGTATTCAAACGGAGGCATGTCCATTATCAAAGCAATTATCAAATTGTTTTATTTAATTTGGAATTTTATTTTTTAAATTCCAAATAAAAACTGTCACCTTGCAAGTTTTATTTCATTTAAAGTGGCCATCTAAAACCCCCTACTTCACGCCTACTATAAAATTATTTAGCGACTAATAAAGTGTCAATTCTGTCTCTTCATCAAACGTGTAAAAATTCATCTATGTCGGAGGGTACAAAAAACATAGACACGACAAACGTACGAACAGTTGCACATATGACGAAATTATGACGAGTTTCAGAACTCTAAATATATTCATCGTACTGTGCTAAATATTCCATGCACGAAATATTACGCAAGGTCGTGGGTCAAAACGAATGTAACGCAGCGATAAGCTGCATCCGCATATAATCATGAATGTAGTCGGTGATGTAGCTCGAAGGTCTTTGACACTTCCTAGGAGCATCTAGCTAGTTGATAATTGTATACATTGTATAAACTAGTGATCGCTCTAATCACGACATTCATAGGGTGAGCAATATGTTTGTATTATTCTGATTTTAACATATAGCTCATACAGTATCATATCTCATACATCGAAAGCTAATTTTTAGGTTTCCGTAGCCAAATGGTAAAAAAGGAAGCCTTATAGTTTGTTCATGTCCGTCCGCCCGTCTGTTTGTGTTCTTTCTCGGAAACTATTGGCAATGTATAGATGAAATTTGGAAGGTAGGTGTAATCTATAAACAGCTACACAACGACGTAGTGAAAATAAGAAACATTTTTTTTTTATCGGTCGCCATACATGTAACTGAAGTACAAAAAAATAAAATTATCGTATATTAACGCGAGAAGTACCAAACGACAGGTCTTAAAAACTTATATCTAGATTTAAAAAAAAACATTGTTATTTAAGTCAACAGTTGTTGAGATATGCACTCCTAAAATCCTAATTTTTGTTAGAATCAAGTGTGTCCCCCCCCCCCCCTCTACCAGCTAAACCGTTGTTTTTGGATATGTGGTAAAAATTATGACAGGAGTATATATAACGGTAGTTACACAGCTAACGAGACTGTATTATTTAGCAAGTAATAGATTAACTTATAAAATGTACTTTTATACTTAAGTAAAACTTTTGTAAAATTCCATAGAAAATGAGAAATAGCGTTTAGCCAATAAACGAAAACTGCAAAAAATGCATATGCATTTTATCTTTGTGATATTGTTTAAAAAAAATTAAATTTTATGATGAAAACTACGTTGTATCACTAGGTACTGTAAATTTGCGCTTTCCTTTCCAGAGCTTATTCTCTTCACAATCGATACTAAAAGTCAAAGATTCACTGTAATAAAATAAGTAATAAAAATTGTCTCTAGCTATCAGTGCACTTATGTTATTACTTTTCGGATTAGCCAGAGAGGATCGAGCACCTTCTAAATAACTAACGAAATAAAAATGAAATATATTTACACAATAATTCTTAAATTACATAATAATAACGATTAATGGTTAAGTTCGATTAAAGTCGCTCTCGTTTTTTTATATTGTGTGGTGGTACGGAAACCTTCGTGTGCGAGTCCGATTCGCACTTGTTTTATAAGTTTGTTCTATCTTTATAGGGTTTTGTATCCAAAGGGTACCAACGGGAACCCTATTACTAAGGCTCCGCTGTCTGTCCGTCAGTCCGTGCGTCTGTCACAGGGCTGTATCATCTTATTAATAGATAGACAAATGAAACGTTCACAGATTGTATTACTTCTTCTTGTTCTTAGTCGTCTTGGTCATGGAGCGTCTACTTGGTTATCCAGTTATGTATTACTAAATAATAAAAATAAAATAAAGTTAAATATTAAAGCGGATCCCCATACAAAAAAACGTGTTTTTTAATTCGTGAACAAAATAGACCCTTTGAGCTTTGATAAGATTCGTAATTAATAAAATAAATACACTTAGAAGATACGATTTTACAATTAAACAAAAAAATTTCCTCTTCAGATCTCAGAGGAATACAACGTCAGCGTATTCATCACAAACCAGATGACTGCAGACCCTGGGGCTACATTGAGTTTCCAAGCTGACCCGAAGAAACCGATAGGTGGTAACATATTGGCGCATGCTTCTACCACAAGGATTTATCTGAGGAAAGCACGCGGGGAGAACAGGATCGCGAAAATATATGATTCCCCAGATCTACCAGAAAGTGAAGCTACCTTCGCCATTACAAATGGTGGAGTGGCCGATTCTAGGGATTAGTGTTGTATTTCATTGATATTAGTACTAGTTTCCATATTCATTTTTAAGCTGTTACATAAAAATAAGTCATACTTATTTGGCATTTCGAAATAAATTGTATAAGTAATTAATTTGTAGTAATTCATTTTACAAATTATATTATTACCTAAACTACCTACCCATGGCTATTTTGGCTTACCCTTCATCAAAAACGTGCATTTTTTGTAAGTTGTCTTCTGCAAGCATATATAGGTACCTACCTACACAAGGCGTGTTCAGATGTCGCATTTTCTTCATACATTTATATCTGGTTCTATAAAAAAGGGTGATTTATGTGAGACTAACTCATCAATATAATAAAATTCTTATAGACGCATTGGTCTAGAATCCTTACTTATGATAAAATTCTACAAGTTTTAATAACTCAAAAACACTCATATTAACTAAGTTTTATAATTTTTACTACCGTACAAATTAGGCATTCTTCAATATTTTACAACATGCCACGAAAAGTTTTGTATAGTAAGTATCTAGGAATATAGGTGTCCTTATTCAGCAGAAAAAATGTGATTTATTTATGGAGACGGATCAAATAATAGAGAAATAAAAAGAAAATATGCAACATTTATGTGATGTCACTATTACATACAGCGGTCGACGGCCATACAAACAGCTATAATTTTTTGACAATCGATTATTCTTGAAAATGCATATATAAACATTTTAAAATATTACAAAATAACTTCAGATTGTCTATATTTTCATTAAAAAAAAATATTGCAATATATGAAAACTTTTGGTTAATGCCCATTTTTGGCAGTTATAGGAAAAAGTGTTTTATAACTGTATGATTTGAGAATAAACATTATAGGTAATTTGATTAGAGTATTTGTATGTCAGTTGTACATACCCTATTGCACATAGTTAAGATTTAGAGCTTATGATGTAGCTTCTGTGAGCTTCTATAAAAGTATTATTTAAAACATTTAGAAGATCATGTTTGAAAAACTCCGGCTAGCACCCGACAAGAATGAATATTATTATTATTATTTGTCCTATACATACAATATTAATCAAAAAAATCAACGGATCTCCTGCTTTCGCACGAACTTCTGACGACATTGGAAATGAACCTAACGGAATAAAGTAAACACACATATTTTGAATAATATTTTTCGAAATAAATTTTTTTCAAAAAAAAAGAAAATAACACAACTGTATGTGAATAAGCTTAAAACTTCTACATATAACATTCTTTACGACATTTCGATCGAACAAACCGAATTAGTACGAAATATAACACCGATGCATATCCGACTTCCAACTAAGGGCACCCTTAACCACTACTTCCGGTTGTCCGATTCTAACAATTTTAGTCTCAATCGATCCCCTGTCTAATTACTCCGAGCCTTTTTTTATTTTTTTCTTATTCGGACCTAGTTCTCGAGATATCGGGCTCCCAAAATGAAAATCGGGGAAAAAAAATTGTGATTTTTTCGTTTTTTGCCGATAATTTTATTGTTTTTGAACTTTTTCCAAATTGTCTTTTGCCATCTTGTAGAGCTAGGCGAGCTGCGCTTTTGACACCACGTTCATCTCGATATCTCGAAAGCTCTTCGTACAATCTGTCTGTCTCACTTGAACTCCCAAATGACCCCCTATACTCAAACGAAATGAAAGTCATTCCCAATGATAAAACATTAAATATTTTAGGAATAATTGTTTCTCTCTGCGTTATGTATGACAAGAAAAATAATTCTGATCTTGAAAGGGTTTTGAAAACAGCTTTTTAACTATTCTAAAAAACATAGAGAAGAGTATTCGAACTCGTATAGTATATACGAGTAATCACAATCAAAGAGCTTACTAGCGTATTTGTCTTATATGATAGTACTAAATCAAGTGTTTTTAGATTTGTATCAATATACACTTCTAAAAACACTACTACACTCATCTCTATGTTTTTCAGAAGAGTTAAAAAGCTGTTTTCAAAACCCTCGCCGATACAAGGCAAAATAATGCTTTGTAAATCTTTTCAGAATTCTAATGGTACTCTAGCAACTTTATCGAAACTAAAATACCTAATATGTGGTTTACTAATTATTTGTCTAACTAAAGACAAAAATACTAAAATACATTGTTGAGACGGCCTGTTAAAAATTCAGTCTAAAACATAGCATATATCACCGAAAAAATATTTTTTTAAACAAATTATTTTAAGTCCCAGTAAGAACACAATCCCATCAAAAACAATACTTGTCAAAAAAACCAAGTCTCGCAACTCAGTTGTTCTGCGGTAAAAAGAAATGAGATCCATGTAATACCAAGTCGGTTATTAATTTATTCGGTTATAAATATATTGAGACTTGGCCATCGCCTGAAAACACGTGTAAATTCAATCGCCTGAAAACACATGTAAATTCAATTATTTAGTGCGATGGCCAAGTCTCAATATATTTATAACCGAATAAATTAATAACCGACTTGGTATTACATGGATCTCACAACTTTTTACCGCAGAACAACTGAGTTGCGAGACTTGGTTTTTTTGACAAGTATTGTTTTTGATGGGATCTCATTTCTTTTTGTATTTTGTAGACAGTTCTACTTTTTTCCTTTTCGGTACCTTCTACTTATTGTATATATGTATATCTATATGTATATAGTTTTTCTAAGATATATTATACAACCTTACGCACGCGTAATAAGTACGAATACGCACGTAGGTACGTTTTTTGCATTAGAAAATAATTTAATACAGGTGTTTTCATGACGGGAATACCCATTTTTTGCTCGATTTGGCAGGGGCACTACCATGCGCCTATATTTATATGGGACTAGCTTAAACCCGCGGCTTCGAACGCAATATAATAATAACTGCCGTAATAAAACATCGTTACGAATAAAGCCAATATTGAAAAATTTAACTGAAGACTTGGCTGTATGGGCTTAATTTTTTTTTGCGGTCTTTTCTAGATTTTTTAGTTTTTCCTTGATTCATACACCAAACACTACTTATGTTCCAAATTTGAAGCTTCTAGGTCTGCTAGAAGTGCCTTAGAATTTTGATGATCGGTGAGTCAGTGAGTGACAAAATTAAGAAATTTGACCCGTTATAATTTCTTAAAAATACTGGTTCAAATTGAAAATATACGTGTAATATGCTTATATAATATGCCTGCATGGTTACTGAAAATTTCAGTCTTCTAGTTTTATCCACAACGAAGTTACAGGGGGTCGAAAATGGTCTGAATTGCTTCGAGAAAAGGATGGTACGGCCGTGACGCTTTTTCGCTCGACTTGGTGGGGGCACGGCCGTGCCCCCAGATTAGTCCAGTCAATGAAAGTTTTCACCTCCGATTTCGTTGAATCTCCATCGATTTTCATGAAAATTGGTGAGTAGGTGGAGGATACCTTAAGAAACAAAAGTGACATAGTGTCAACTTGCGCTTTTGCCCTGAGGGGTGGATGCCAGCCCTTCTCGTGGGTGAAAATTATTTTTATAAAAATAACCACAGAAATCGATAGAAAAACAAATTCTAAGCAAAATTTAAATATAAAGTATTTAGAATTAATCCAATACTTTTGTGATTTCTCGTGATAAAAATACATGTTTTAAAGCGGTTTTTCATAAATAACTCAAAAACTATGAGTTTTTAGAAAAAATGTGAACCAAACAAACAATGATCTACTTTGAAAAACCTTCTAATATTAATTTAAAGTGAGCTATAGGTAATTGTATGTATATTTTTTTTTCGGCGAGTACTTAAATCTAAGTATTTAAACTTAAATAACGGGAAACCGATGCATTTTATGACATATACTTTCTAAACATTTTTAAAGTACTCAGAAATACCTTGCTAATGAGCATTGTAAAAAGTTAATAGCATCAATGTTAAGAGCAAGTTATGATAAAAATAAGATGACACTTTCGAATTTTTTTGGAAAAAACTAGAAATAAAACCTTAACCATTTCCACAAAAATTCAAATTCACGGTTATCCTTAAAGGACTTTAATTTCCTTTAGCATAAGTGATGACCTCAAAAATTTTGCCTGGTTTAGAATGCTTATTTTTGAAAAAAAGTATGATTTAATAAAATCGAATATTTTCAAATTTTCATAAATTTCATTTTCTTTTGAAAATGACTTCAAAGATGTTGGATATTCGTAAAAAATAATAAAGAACGAAATTTGAGTTCTTTTTTTAATAAAGATTTTAGTTTTTTTTTATTTTTATAGGATGAAAAATAACGGAGTTAAAGACATTTAAAGCCTAACTTTTACTGTTAGAACCATGTAACCGGGAGCCTTTAACCCTTTATCTTTTAAAAATAAAGGCTTTAAAAATATCTTATTTAAAACGATCTTATAGATCTTGAAATTACCTTTCAAATGGTTTTTGGATGAACCTGATATCTTAAAAATTTACGGCGTTATTGTAAAAAAACAAATTATATTTTATTGGATAAATTTTTGGAGCAGATATTTGGTATGCATGCATGCTTACTAAATAACCACGTATGGGTGTGTGTATTTGTGTGCATGCATGGGCTGGCAGGTACTGCACAATATTATTGTACGGAAGTGCGAAAAATGTTAATAAGTATAAGTAAACTGCAACGCATTTAAAGCCTATCTGCTCATTTGGAACGGATGCGTTATGAGTCCTTTATGAAGGCTACAATTAAAATAATAGTGCGGTAAAATTGTCTTCTCTTGTCCCAACAGTTGCTGCATTAGACGAACACATCAAAAGAGTGTTTTTGCAAATCCAAATATGGCTTGGAAACAAAGGAAACAAAGAAATTCGTCCAGTTGACTGGGGATGGGGTCAAACTGGAGAGTCTTTGTTTCGAAACTAAAACTCTCATCCACCTGCTCCAGAAGAGCTATTAAAAATGAATTTTTGCCGTTGCAAAGAATTTTGCGGTGCTTCTTGTGGGTGTCGTAGGGTAGAGCTATTTTGTAATTCAATCTGCGGATCACGCAGCGGTGATAATTGCCAAAATAGCCCTCCAACAAATGAAGAAGTTGGTGAAGAGAGCTGTGATGAGCAATAATAAAAATGTATTTAAATAAAAGATGAATAAACGTTTCATAAATTTTAATATCTATTTTAATACATTTTTCTCTTAATTAATAAATTAAATTTACCTGTCCAAAAATATGTCACGAGCCAAAAAATTTCAAAAAATTATTTCCAACTTTACAGTATGCTTTTTCGTCACTTTTTGCACAAAGGGTAGTCTGAAGTCGTAGTTTGAAGAATGTGCATTGAATAATATTACTACATCTTGAAATGTATTAATAAAATTTATCTTAACTATTGAAAAAGATTCTAACTAATTAAAGCTGATAAAAAAAATTTCCATTATTATTATGACAAGGGGTAGTTTTTAAGGGTGAAAAATTTCGCAATAAATAAATAAATATGTTAATACTCAGTAAATAAGATTTCACTTCAGTAATGTACTATTTAATAAATTAAAGTTTTTGAAACCAATTTTTACAGTGATTCTGCAATAAGGGGGAAATTTCAACCCTTTTAAGGGTTGAAATTTCCGAAATTTTAAGGGTTAAATTTCACTGTCAACAAAAATTATATCATAAGTATCAAACAAACTGTTTATGTAATGTTAATATGCGATTTTAAGACTCAGAAATACAAAAAATGATTTTTTCATGATTTTCGATTTAAGGGGTGGTTGCGAAAAGGGTTTATAATTAAATTCATAAATCATGCATATAAATATTAAAAATCATTTCTTTTATCTAATTAAACACAATTACTTATGCCAGAATGGTAAAATCTGCATTTTTTCCCATTCTTAACAAAGGGGTGGATTTCACCCCTAAAATTCAAAAAGCGCAAGACGAGCATATGTCACTTTTAAAGTAGAGGGTAAAACATACTTAATCCCAAATTTTCATCCAAATTTATGGAGGTTCAACGAAATCGGAGGTTGTAGCTGATTTTTGCCTTCATTGACTGTACTAAAGCTATTTTTATAAATTCACATTTACAAATGACTTAACAATACAATTTTACACACTGACTTATATGTACCTAGGGTACTAGACGGTACATACTACAGTATGAAACTCCGCATGAAAATCGTTTCAGATCGCGGTGCTCTGAACGACTTTGAAATAGTCAGATCATTAAAAGATGTAGGTACAGATATAAGTAAAAGTGTTGTTTTTACTAGTGGAGTAGATATTAGGGAAATTTAAAAAAGCGGCGGTTCTACGAACTCAGATCTAATATTGTTTTCATTGGAGTAAAAAGTTTTTTTTAGATCATAATGCCATTAACAGATAATGCCTTATATGAGGCCGAACAGTTAGGTATATAGAACATGATTTCATTTCTAAAATGTAACCAGACTACTAAAATTATGAATAAAAAAAATTGTGTTATAGTACATGACTAACAATTTGTGAATATTGAAAAATAAATGAGTCAATGGACGTCTTTAGTTGAATAAGTATAGTTCGCCTCAAACTTTATGGCGGATCGGAATACAACGCTATAAGCGTGCTTGCGCAGGTACAGTCATTAGACCCCTCGCTCCACTGCGTCCCGATATATCTAAAACTGATTACTGCGACGCGACTTGTGCCTATATTCAGATCCGCTGATGATTGGAACGGTACTGCGAATTTTATATACGGAAAAACCGGAAAACAGTTAGCAGATCTGAATAGAGTAACACGGATGTTCGATATCAAGAAAACTCACCCAGACCTTATATCACGTTTATCGTAAACCTCATTTATTTAAGAACTAGCTTTCCGCCCGCGGCTTCGCTCGCGTGGACCACACAGTTGTATTGTGATAGTTAAAAGAACACGATGCTTGTACAGAATATTGTAAAACTTTCTAGAACATTCTGAAACTTAACTACCTAAGACATCGATCTCCATACCAAATGTCATAAAAATCCATTTAGCCATTTTAGTATGAAGAATAGCTATCCCACAAGTCGGTCCCAAAATCAGTCAGCCGTTTCGAAGATTAACCGGAACAGACAGACTAACAGACACTACGATTTTTTATATGTACATAAAAAAAAATACTTTTCGCTCCTGACAATGCCCTCTTTATGTTTGCAAAATTACAGTAAAATAGGGTCAACCGCTTCGACGATTATCCCTAACAAACAGACAGACAAACACACAGACAAAAACAAACTTTTTGTAAATTAGCCGGAACAAAAAGACAAACAGACAACCACACGGACAAAAACTTACCTATACCACTCCTGACAACCTATTTTTAATGTCTGCTAGTATGAATTCTAAGAACAGTTAAATAATAATTTTACGTAAAAAATTTTGACCTTTCATTGAAATCGGTTCAGCCGTTTCAGAGATTAGCTCGAACAGACGGACAGACGGACCGACAGATAAAAAATATCGAATCTCACTCCCGATAATCTTTTCATCATATCTATGAAGTTTCATTGAAATCAGTTCAGCCGTTTCGGAGATCAGCTCGAACAGACAGATAGACGGACAGACAGACAGGCAAAAAGCAGCCTATGTCACTCCCGATAATGCCCTCAGCACGTATGCCAAGTTTCATTGAAATCGGTCCAGCCGTTTCAGAGTTCAGCTTGAGCAGACAGACAGACGGACAGACAGACAGACGGTCAACCAGACCGACAAGAAGTAGCCTATGTTACCCCCAATAATGCCCTCTGCACGTCTGCAAAGTTTCATTGAAATCGGTTTAGCCGTTTCGAAGATTAGCCGGAACAGACAGACAGTCACTATAATTTTATTAATACAGATTTATTAATTTGCTCATCATTATATATACCTACGTATCGAATGTCCCGAAATAGCTGTTCACTATAAATTACACTTATCAATATTAACCTCGCTACCAACATTTGCCCCACAAATCAACTTACAACGTTAAAAGCAAAAACACTAATTAAACTATACGACCAGTCATATATTATTATTGTTCTACCGTGTCATCGTACGCTTGAATGTATCTGTCGCAGGAAAAATTGAAAGATCAGTTAAATTTTGATTTTACTAGATAAATTACTATAACTAGTTTTATTGTGATTCAAAAATTTGAGTAAATTTTTTTGAATATCTTGTATTAATTTCACCAAGCTGTTTTATCAACATTACAAGCTATAATTTTGTAACTGGTAAGCATTTTCAATGCTGGTAGGTAGTTAGAGTTATTAAAGGGACCGTCATAATCTTCTTGGTATTTTTTTATAAAAACACAGAACAAACTTTAAATTTTTCTGATTTTGGGAGAAATTTGCTACGACTTAGTATTTATCACATATTACTGAAATCTATAAGTTAAATTATGTATTATATTAAGCAGTTATAATAATAATAATAATAATAATAATAATAAAAAATAAAACTAATCCAATAATCCACCCCTCGTCGCCCCCGACGCAAATGTGCCCATGACGCTCATCGCATTGCCGCGCTGAATTGCAATGGCAATTATGTATTGTACGAAAGGTCAAAAATTTTTTTATTAAAATTATTATTTAACTGTTCTTAGAATTCGTACTGCAACATATCCAAAGTCCGCTCAGTGGTCCGACAATTACATTAAATGCTTATAATGTGGCGTGACACCGACCAACCAATGAGCTGCTACTCTAGAACTGTTGTTACCGATTAGATAAAATATTTACATTAACCATTTGAATATAATTAATTGTTTTTAGGTACAAAAATTATGTAATTGCAACGTGAAAATGACCAGATAACGATCAATGACGAATATATATGACGATCATTATAGTAAAATAATTCATTCCTTACATTTAGATAGTACGTAGGTATAGTACCTACTCGTATTTTTACGTTATCTATTACTAATGTTTGGTACTGGATTATTTTTTGTCCTATAACAGCTATATTTATCGATTAATGCGTTTCAAATATTAGTTCGCATTAGTCTGTTCTCGATCTTGTTCCCGTTTTATAAAATAAATAAAAATATTGTCAATTAACCGGTCAATCGCTGCATTTAATTTTCTACTCAGTTGAATATTTATATTTATTCAATCATAACATATCATAGCTGGAAACTAACCCCAATTTTTTCGAAGAGAGTATTTAATTACCCCTTTTACCTCTTTTAAAAGATCTTATGATACGAAGACAATTTTTTTATTCAATAGATGTTCCGTTTAGGTATCCTCCTGAAATGCATCCTGACAACATTCGAAGATATAAGGTATAAGGTAAGGCCTAGCTTAATTTCATCGCTACGTAATTAGTTGAAAAAAAGGGCCAAGTGCGAGTCGTCGTACACGAAGGTTTCCATAACACCGTACAATATAAAACAAAACACGTTGCTTGTATAGAGACCCCTTTAATTTTTAACTTTTTTTATTCGTTGTTATAGCGTTATAGTAATACATATTGTGAACATTTCAAGTGTCTACGGACAAAATCTAGCAAGTTTACAAAACTGTTTTAGTTCTGAATTAGCCCAACACAAATTATACATAGGTATAGTTCCAATCAACCTTTATGGCGGATGTGAACATAGGCACAAGTCGCGTCGCAGTAACCAGTTTTAGGTATAGCGGGGCGCAGTGGAGCGAGGGGCTATGACTGAACCTGCACAAGCATGCTTTATAGCATTGTATTCCAATCCGCTATAAAGTTTGATTGGAACTATACTTTAATAATACAATGAAGTTCGAATCCTTTAACATATTTCAAATATGAACTCATTCGTGATCCCTTTGATTTGACCCATTAACGAATTCCCTCGCCGCATCTGTCTGAGCGCGATAAACTCAAAAACTACCGAACGGAATTTCATACAGTTGTTACCAATGGACGGAGTAGGTAATTCAAGAGAAATGTGTATAATTTCATGTGTAAGTATAATTTCCTAATGTTTTGTATAAATTGGTTGAAATATGAAGATAATTGTTGAAAATTTCAGAAAAAATCAAGCAGACTGGGATCTTTTATGAAAACGCTGCCTAATTCCTTTAAAATATAACAAAACAATTTATTTATAGGGATTGTTCCTCTTTTATAGGTCTAAAAAAAATCCGCTATGGCATATTATGTCTATCTTCACTATCACTACATATTATAAAATAAAGTCCCCCGCCGCGTCTGTCTGTCTGTCTGTCTGTCTGAACGCGATAAACTCAAAAACTACCGAACGAATTGGCATAGGTATTATTGACACCATTGGACGGAGTGATTCAAGAGGAAGATTTATGTGTATAATTTATTAATGTTTTGTGGAAATTAGTTGAAATATTATGACGATTTTTGTAGAAGAAGTCGGAAAAAAATCAAGCCGGTTGGGAGCTTTCATCGAAAAACGCTGCTTAATTCCTTTGACAGCATATGCTTGAAATGGAAGGCACTTTACCTCACAAGCACTCATTCGTTAAGTTCGTAATGAACTAAGGATGCGTTACTATTGAGGTCGATGGAGGTGCTGCTGTTGGTATTTGATTCAGAATAGTTAATCCTCTTTTTTTGTGTCTAAAAAATCGAACGTTCGAGTTTTCCATAAGTATAAAAAGTAAATTGTGCATAAACATAGTAATTTTATTGAAAGTATACCACATTGTAATTTTCCCCTTTTCTGTGCTTCCCAATCCCTGCAATTATTTTTAAATCTACCGTATTTTTCGAGCGGATTCACAGTTGACAAGATTTTGAACATGGCAACACTGTGTGAGACGAGCTCAGCGACTGTGCGTAGTGCGTACGACTGACATTTCGCGAATCGCGACCACAGAACAATATATACTTCCCTACGGGAAGAAGAAATGTAACTCTATAGGGAGAAAAAACGACAAGAACAGCGCTAACTACTGGTCGCCCCTAGAACCATTTAATTGTCAGCAATGACAGCAATCACAAACCTCATGCCTCACACTCCTGTATCTAAACACACACACAAACACACTTATTTTTGACGTAAAATTATTAGCCCCCACTGGCCCCCATACATAACTGATTAATCAGGCAAACTTGCAGTGTTACCATGTAGTAATGCGCAATAATATTTTCATGTATTTGAGGTAGAATTCTTATAGTTACAGTTCTTACCAGTTCTTACCTAGTTTAAGAGATACAGATTGCCAATTGATATTATATGTTATTTAGATGGATTATATGATTACGAATAATAATATCAGTACTGAATAACTACGAGAATTTTTAGTTATGTGAAACACCGAATAAAATATTTTGTTATAATTTTACTAATAAAAAATCATTATTATCTTACTATATAGTTATGTAATGAAAAATTTATAAATGAAATTGTAACATATTCGTATGGTCAACCCTGGATATTTTTAATTTTATAAGATAAATTTTTAATAAATTTATAAAATTATAAAAATAAATATAAAATTTAAATTATTTAAGATATAAATTTTATAAGATATTTTTCCAAAACAATAATTGTTATGGGTTATGACGACAGCTTATCCTAGTGGGTAGCGACCCTGCCTACGAAGCTGGAGGTCCCAGAACGGGTCAGTATTTAAATGATGAATATTGATACTGGTACCGGTAATCCTGGTCTTGGTTGTTATATGTATGTGTTGCCTTCGTTTGGTACCTAAAACACAAGCTAATGCTTAGATTGCTTAAGCGCCCTTTTCGGCCAAGACGTTGTTGTGATGTAGACGTTATTATTATTATTATGTGTGGGTAGACGATAATTAAAACAATCGTTTTGGGAATTTTTATCTATTTGTATAAACACCATAATAAAACACAAAAACTACTGAACCTATTTCGGTAAAACTTTTTGTGATTTAGCAGTCGTAATCAAAGGTCTAATCTAATATACAATTTGAAGATAAGGTTGCAGAAATCAAACATCAGTGATGTAAAATCAAATAAATATATATAGGTAGGTAATTATTATTTACAAAAATTTGTTTGTGTAGTTGTCTACATGTTATGTATATGTGAGTAAAATATTTACACTAGATTTATTCATCATCTGTAAAACTTTAATATTATGACTAAAATATTGAGATACAGCGCTGTGGCGACGCGCCAGTGACTAACAATAACATTGTAGCATTTGTAGCGGTCAGCGGCCATTTGTGGGATACCCCTCACTGTAACTCGCAGTCGCGCCGTTATTGCGTGAATTTATGTTTAACTTAGTAGGTAATCTCGAAAAATGTTGTACTTGTGCATTGTCCTGGTGGAACGTAGAAGATAATTTGTTTCTTCGTGAAATGCCGAAGTGTTTTCATAAATATTTTATGAAAACGGTTCACAAATCGAAATAACATTCGCTGTTGAGAGTTTTTCATTTCTGGAGGTAGGAAATGTGGATTACACCATAAGCATCCGAAAAAAATTAAGTCATTTTGTTAGACGATAAAAAACATTGACTGACTTATTGGCCGAAAGGTTAGAGACCCTAATCGCAGAACCAAAGGTCACAGATTCAACTCCCGCCCGAGACTAATATTTGTGTGCTTCAACATGTTTATCTGTTTGGTGCCTGAGTGCAAAATATCTATGTATGTATATACTGCAAAGAATATTAAGCATGTATATCAGTTGTCTAGTGCCCATAATACAAGCAAAAACTTGCTTACTTTGGGACTAGGTGGCGCTGTTAAGATTAATTTCCATTCAACTTGAGTTCGTTAGATAGAACAAAGTATTATGGAAACTGTCTTATTACTTGTATAATTCAATTTCGTTATCATACACTTATAATTTTTTAATTCATGTTTCTTAAAAGTGACTGGGTAAGGGTAAGACCATATTTTCTAACGTACAGTATTTATGATCAAATGGAAACATATTGGTATAATATGTTAATGTTTCTGCACTTTATGCTTTGAATTGTTTATTAAAAGAAGGCAACTTTACAGTTTATACAAACTTTTTATCAAAATGACCTAAACTTCACATGCGCCATTCCGAAAAAAATCTTAATCAAGCAGTCGTAAATCAGTGACTGGAAATCCATTTCAACTCTATACTCTCAATGGACTTGTTAATATGTCGTCATTTGGTCGTCAGGTTTCGGTCAGTCAATCGCCTTTTTAAAAAATCAAAAGAACTAAATTATGTTTTTTTTTTAATTTTTAACCATATTTTGGATATAAAACAAAAAATGTACACTATAAAAAGTGATCCTATCGAATTGACCATTCCCAAAATTTTTAAATAAATTACAATACATTTTTTTTAAAGAATATGCAATTTTAATAACAAAATAGATAATTTATTTGATTGATGGGACAATAATCAACAGTTTAATTAAAAAGTTCGTACAAATATTTCACACAATGATTTTGTTAAATTCTTAATTAACTTGCTCACTGCACGCGCATAGTTTATGAATTGTTCCATATACATCGTTCATAGTCGAATAAAACACTTTTGTTACAGTCATTCATACATTCTGCTGCGATTATCTTGGGAAAAAAATCTTGAAAACATAGGATAATTGTGTTTCTGGTATCATTGGCAAATAATGTTGCTACAATAAAAAAGAAAAGTTGGCACACAGTAACTGGTATCACAGCTCCTGGCCCCCGTAGGTATGTCATGAACGCGGCGAACAAGTTGCCTGGGCCTGATCGCGACGCGACAGTTCGCGATCGCGGTAGGGTGTTTGAGGGCGTTTGATGGTATGCTGTGTGGTTGTGTAGTTTTTATGGAAATTAATTTAATTATTGACGATTGTTCTGAATATTTGAAGAAATCATTTTTAAATTCAAATTAATCTCATCTAAATTTTCCCGTAAATTGTATTAAATAATGGATGACGTGAAAGGGAAAAAACCTATTCGTGTATGGTGTGATGGATGGTTAGTCAAATTAAATTTTTTATGAATATATTACTACTGTTCGGATTCAATACACATTATAAAAATCATTAACTTGTTTCGTTTTATGTATTTTATGAACGATTTTCAATGCTTTATAGTTGTTACATTTTTGTTATTTAATTTATTATAATAAGTATATTTTGTTCGAATTAATTACGCCTTTTAAACGATTTTGCTCAGGTCATTATATTTAATTCAGTAAATATATTAATATTGGAAATCCAAGTAAAATATTGGCATTGCTCTGTTTTGTCACTAAATATTCAACCCTAAACAAAAAAAAAACTCGACTTATTTTTTGTGTAACTTTTTCAGTTATGACATGGTACATTTTGGTCATGCAAATTCACTCCGGCAAGCTAAAGCGCTCGGAGATGTATTAATAGTTGGAGTTCATACTGATGAAGAAATAGCAAAACATAAGGGGCCACCTGTATTCACCCAGGAGGAACGTTATAAGATGGTAAAGGCAATTAAATGGGTTGATCAAGTGGTGGAAGGAGCCCCATATGTCACAACGCTTGAAACATTGGACAAATATCAGTGTGATTTTTGTGTACATGGCGGTAAGTTCTGCTTTATTAATAGTGCTCTAATTAGTGCAAGTATTCTTTTTTTATTTTACTTTATTGTGACCATTAAATGATAAGTGATTAAGAAATATACACAGATGTTCTATTTTGTAACTTTATTTTTCTATAGACCACATAATTGAACCTATACATCCAGTACAAAAAGACAATTCATTGGTACCTATGATGCTCACATGTAAATTAGTCCTACTTGCACTATGACTATGAATTATAGATGAGTCACGGACATCACAATTAAGGTACAAAAAATTTAACAAGAATCATGTATATGATTCACTGAACAAGTTATTAAATAAGAGGTGTTTTAAAAAAATAACAGGCCTATGGATTTCTTGTTTGATGATTAATCACTTCTTATGTTTATGCCATGCAAACAACGTTATTGACTGTCTGAAATTTTTAAATAAAATTGTAGGTATTACAAAATTATTACAAATAAAAAACTTACAATTTTGTTTTTATTTATTTATATTTGTTTTCTAATATATTTGCAGCTATAAAATATTTTTTATTAAGTAATTTTCAAATTACGATTATTATGTCTTGCTTAGTTGTTAAACATTTCTAAAATAACATCTGATACAATGTCGCAAATTCATTATTGTAAATGATTTTTCATGCTTTACACAAAATTTTCTGCTACTGCAAAGCATACTATGTGGTAAATACATAATATATGCAAATTCCGTTACGGCCGTAGTATTTTAATACCCCAAACTAATAGTACACATTATTTTCAGATGACATCACCGTAACTGCAGATGGAGTGGATACGTATCATTTAGTAAAAAAAGCTGGTCGTTATAGGTGTGTAATTTAATTTTTTTCTTTCTCTAATAAAATTCATCTCCAGTCACCATCTCCTGATTGGTAATCTTATTTCTTATGGGGTTAGACCTCCTAATCTTCCTGCATCATTCCTCTCTCTATAGCAAACCTTTTTTAAAAAGTAGAAAAAGTTTGTTTTTACATTTAGAGTGAAATTTGTGCCATGTTTTTTAAATATATTTTATTATACACAACGGAATGTACTAACCAGCATTAATAATGTTATAAATATTAATTTAAATAAAACATAAAAGCTAACAGAATAGCAGATTTCCCTTGAAATATGTGATATCAAAAGTAATGTTGTTTCCTGGTTTTTTGTTGTGAGTTTTTATGTTTTAAACATGAACTATGAAGTATTTTAGGAGAATGTAAAATCTGTGAATATATTTTATTATTATAAACTGGTATGTTACAGGGAAGTGCAAAGGACTGCTGGAGTTTCCACAACAGACTTAGTGGGTCGAATGCTACTGCTGACCAGAGAACATTTCAAGTAATTATTGTGAACAACATTAACTATTAGATGATCTCTATACAAAACTTTAAGGGCCGATGTTGCCTGTTAGTAAGGCTATTTAATAATAGATGCAGCCGCCATACAAAGAAAATTTTATTTTTTTATTTTTCATTGTCACAATGACGACCGCTTAGCCTAGTGGGTAGCGACCCTGCCTACGAAGCTGGAGGTCCCGGGTTCGAATCCCAGGTCGGGTCAGTATTAATATGATGAATATTGATACTGGTACCGGGTCTTGGTTGTTATATGTGTGTGGTGTCTTCGCAAAAATATATATGTATATATTATAAAGAATATTTAAGTATGTATATCAGTTGTCTAGTAACCCATAACACAAGCATAATACTTGCTTAATTTGGGACTAGATGATGCTGTGTGGGAAGTCCCATGTATTATTATTATTATTATTTCTATGTTTCAGCTGATAAAAAATAACATGCGGCTATAAAAAATATTTCTCTTTAAAGTTTTTAAGTAACATTATTGATTATTTCGACAGTTTTAAAGCGTTTGTACAAAAACCTAATATTTGTGGAAAATAGAATTTTTTAGACTAATTTATATAATGGTTCTTTCAATAGTTACGAATCTTTGCTGCAAAACCTAATTTTACACAAAGGAGATCATTCAGGCTTCATACATTTTTGGGCCTTTTCTAAAAGTGCCGGCCAACAAAAAAAAATTTACGTATTAGAACTAGCCATTTGGAGCAATAGTTAATTTGGCACAAAAGTTTTAGGATCACTCTGAACCAATTTATACAAGTTTGATGATTCATCATTTTCATGCATTTATTGATTTTTTAAAGTGCTGGAAAACATCTTTATGTTTTGAATGATTGATATTGCTAGAACTAATTATCTAAAGCAATTGTCATTACAGCGCGAAATCATGCGACTCACGTTACATTGGACGGCTACCTGCTTACGTTGTCGTAAGACTATAATAGTGATATTTTTTGCAATAATAAACAACATGAATAAGAATTTTGCTTTTTTTCTTTTACTACACTATTGCTCCAAATGTCTAGTTTTAATAATACGTACAATTTTTTTTTTGCTGGCCGGCACTTTCAGAAAACGCCCAAAAAAAAATGACATCCTTTAAGGTTTTTGGTGGGTTTGGGGGTACCTTGAGTTTGAGATGCTGCCTGTCAGTGTGGCTATTTAATAACAGACAGAAAAATAAGGTTTTTCAACAAACGATTCCAAACTATTGAAAGAACCATTATTTAAATCAGTTGAAAAAACCTTATTTTCCACAAATTTTAGGTTTTTGAAAAACGCTTCGAAACTGTTGAAACACTCAATAAAGACAGTCAAAAACATTAAAAAAAAATTTTTTGTAGTCGCATCTTATGTTTTATCAACTGAAACATAGAAATGTAATCAGGAAAAAATAAAAATCATTACTTTACATGGTGGCTCCGTCTATTACTCAATAGTCGCACTAACAGGCTACATCCCACATTAAGAGGTTTGTGTAGTGACAAATTTCTATACAAACGGCGTTACCGGTGGACCCCATTAAACCTTAAGCGATTGGCACAAAAAATTATATGGTATTCAGTTCTACAAAAACTAGGTTTACTTTACATTTTTAATTTTTAAATATTTTAATGCATCATAAGAAAAAAAAAACTTAATTGCGCGGAATTTTTTTTTTCGAAATTGTTTAATTTTTCACTTGTTCAACATGAAACTAATTGCATTAATGAAATGAAAATGGAGCAAACGCGTCAGCATTTGCGTGCCATAATTCATAACTTTCCTCCAGGGTTATTTTAAAATGAAGGTTTTGCTGAACTTCTTTCTATTTATGATGTCGAAGCACTTAGTCAAACGACAATATATCATCGCTGGTATGCAAATTTCCCACGAGGTCTTGCCACTCTCAGCACTATACCTTCTATAATGTCGACCTAACCCCTGAAAACGTCTTTGCTGTGCAAAAAATTATACAAGCTAACTGACATATGACATACGAGCAGATTCAGGCAACTATGGATATTGAAATGTCTGCAATCGACAAACTATTTTGCACAATGAATTGGGGTCATAAAGCTAGTTTCCCGCTGAGTATCCCATGATTTGACTGAAGAACAAAAGGTCATTCAACACCGACTTTAGACTAGAATTACTGTTTCAATGATTTGTTTTATCGATTGCAAAAGTGCATAAACTTTAATGGAGGATACTTCATAAAATGTATCCTGTATCTTGTTTTTTTTTTATTCTCCGATCATTCCAGTATGGTCCACATATGCAAATCTAGAGTCTGTAATTAATCCCTTTTACAAACTAGAGACCCGTGACATATGGACAGACAGATAGAAGGGTGACAACTTCAGGACTCCAATAAATTGGCCACTTACTGTACGAGCTATCTAGATAAATATCTATCTCAAAAGAGAATTTTATTTTTTGTATTTTTTTATTTGTATTTTTAATGTGGCTTGGCACCATAAGACACCTCTTTGGAAATCTTCACCTAATTTCCACTCTCCCGATTGTTTGAAAGAGACAGAAACACGCTTTGTTTCATTTTCATACATATTAATTTGAATGCATTGCTTTGACAAATATTTAGCTATGAGACATTGAGGGTTTATGGCGTTAGAGTCAATAGAAATAAAAATATTTGTTTACAATATGCAACACAATAGAACTACTACAAATGTATTTGATTGCGCATCAAACCTTGTTTGTGGAATAAAAATTTATGAATGCATTTTTTACAAATATATTCTCTACCTGTTTTGTTTGATACACTTTCATTGTTAGAGGGATGTCTATGGATGTTTGTAAATGAAATGTCCATTGATAACAGAAAACCATAGATAAATAGCTGATGACAGTTTAATTTATCTGCTGTGTTAGATATTAAGTATTAACACTTGTTTATTATGTAACATCTTTAGGTATGGATTAGTGTTAACATTTTTAATAAATAAACTCAATTTGTTTTCATTTACAAAGCAAAGATATATGCAAAATCAATATTGAAACTTACAGAAGGGGCGAGAAAGAATATTCAGTGGCTCTAGAACATTCATCAAACTTAGGAACAGATTCAACTGCACGATCGCCATACACAGGTTGTTCTCAGTTTTTGCCGACAACACAAAAAATCATACAATTCAGTAGTGGTCTATCGCCTAAACCATCAGATAGGGTGAGTCTTTTTTAATATATATTTCATCAAATCACCAAAAGTGTATAAATAAATAATAGCAATGACACATTTGTTATCAATAGGATTTTAGATTAAAATAAATTGGCCGTTTTTATTTCATAATATTAATACATTAAGGAGTGGCTCAATACAATATCATTTACTAATTTACAATTACTTTCATTATTTAATTTATTTTATTTTATTGTTATTATGCGTATACTTCGCCTACGCCATACGATACTAGATATGTTACCCAAACAGAGTTTAATTACGCATTTTATTTAAGTAATTCTTGATTGCTTCAAAAATTATAAAAAAATATTTTTTGTGGCTTAAGTATAAGTGGGATCTAATAACTGGGTATCTTTTATTTATACGAGGAGAAATCAAAAAGTAGTGAGAATGAGATAGAATATAATAACTATTGAAAACTTAATAATTTATTTTTCTACATAGTCTCCGAGTCTCTACACACAGAGTCCAGCGGTATTACAAAGCTTCAATCCCTTTCAAAAAAAAGTTTTGTCTTGGTCCTGCAAAAAGCTTTCCACGGCATCTATCACCTCGTTATGGTCTTCATACCTGTTTCCCTTTAAGTATTCTTTCAATTTGGGGTACAGATGACAATCGCTAGGCGCCAGATCTGGTGAGTAAGGGGAGTGGGTGGTCAACCAATTCGAAATCAGCTTGTTGAATGGCAGCCATCGCAACTACCGAGCTGTGCGCGGGGGCGCTGTCGTGATGAGACAGCACGCCCTTTCGAAGTTTCCCTCTCCTTTTCTCTTTGATGGTATTCCTAAATTTGGGAATTAATGCTGCATAATGTTGGCCTGTAATAGTGATTACACGCTCCAAGTAATCAATCAACAATATTCTTTCTGAGTCGACATGAGTCCATGATATTGAGGCCATAATCTTGCCAGCCGATGCCACGGCACGAAACTTCTTCGGGGTCGGTGATGATGGCTGTTTCCATTGTGAAGATTGCTGTTTTGTTTCGGGATCAAAATGATGGACCCATGTTTCGTCCATTGTTACGAAATGAGACAAAAAAATTTCAAAATCTTCTTGAACCTTGTCCAACTATGTCTTCGAAATATCACGTCGATTTTGTTTCGGCACCTATCTTGCGGAGACTTTTCTCATATTCAAAGATTGTTTCAATATGGATTGAATACTTCCATATGAAATGCCCGTTTCTTGAACTAAGTAATGAATGGTAACTCTTCGATCGCTCAATACAATTTTCTTGACTTTAACAACATTTTCTTGGGTGACTGACGTCGATGGGCGGCCGCAACGATGTTCATCTTCCGTGCTTGTTCTCCCTTCTCGAAATTGAGAAGCCCACCTTGTGACAGTGGAATACGGCGGAGCAGACTCACCTAATGTTGCCTCCAAATCGCAGTGAATCTGTTGCGTCTTTAACTTTTTTAAACAGAGGTATTTAATAACGGCTCGCACTTCATTTTACTCCATTTTCGAGAAAACGTTCAGACACGAAGCAAACAAATGACTACATTCAGAAAAAAAAAACAAAAGAGAAACGAAGACTTTTTCTTTATTAACATTACAAATATCTGAGCTATGCCTGCCAGTATTTTTTTTTTTCTTACCAAGGAGTGTATATGTTGTTCTTACTAATTTTTGATCACTCCTAGTATTGTGAAATATGACATGGCGTGTAAATGTATGTGTAAAGGCTGCAGTATTTTGTAACATTTAGTTACACCATGAAAATTGTTGTGTATTTAAATTTTTAGCAGCAGTTATTACCTAAATAAATTGCACAATTAAACTGTAATTGTGCACTTAAAATATGGAATGGCGTAGATTCATGCATTGTAGTAGGACTACCTACTACAATGGATGAATCTTACAGCTTAAAGCTTGGCTTGTCTTTATAATGTTAGTGTATATATAGAAAATTGATGATTTAATTTTGTAGGTGGTGTATGTGGCAGGTGCGTTCGATCTTTTCCATGTCGGCCATCTGGACTTCTTAGCCGCGGCTCACACTCAAGGCGACTTCCTCATAGTTGGATTGCATACAGACCTGGAAGTTAACAGATACAAGGGTTCAAATTACCCAATCATGAACTTACATGAACGAGTGCTGTCTGTCCTCGCATGCAAGGTGATTCCTAAACTAATATTTAATAAAATAATTTTGCTTAACTATATTCACCAGCCCGATTCAATTTAAAATACATCAATTTCAATATTATATTAAAGGGCTATCCGTAAATTACGTCAAAGGTAAAGGGTAGAAGGGGTGAAGTACTATGAGAAGGCAGGTTAAGAGTTCCAAGCTTTGTCCAATATAGAAACTGCAAAGTAATTTGACTAGACTTAGTTTAGTTAATCATATTTTCAAACAACATTAATTTGTTTAAATACTTATCTACATTACTTTCTTAATTCTCTCCGATTTGTACATGAAATTATGATTTTGGGTTGTGCTCGCGTCGCGGTTTCAGCTAACGGAGTGTATACCTTTTAAGTATGAAATTCTCATTCTAGCTACTAGCCATTTTTAATGAAAATAAAACCTGCATGGAAGTTTTTTTTTCATATAAAATAATTAGCAGCATAGTTTGAGGTTAGCATACTCACAATATTGATCCACTTGCATCAAATTGGGATAATTTTAAAACTACAAAATTAGGTACCACGCGAATAGAATGACTTGCAGAAATGAGGAGATTTTAGACCGAATTATAACGTGCGACGAAAAAGACATTGTTTCCTTTAGCTCCAAGCGGGAAACTTAATAGCTTAAAGGAAATTGCCTTAAAAAGAATCGTACCCATAGAGAAAATGGTGACTGTTTGATGGTCCAGTGAAGGTATTGCCCAATGTAGCTTCCTCACTCTAGACCACAGCGGTTTATGATGCACCGGACATAACAGCTAAAGTCTACAGTCATCAATTTCGTCCCTCTCCATATTTTCTGAATTAACCATTTCCAATTTTTTTAACTAAAGTCCGTTATTTTATTTTTCATAAGAATAGGCAATTTTACGAAACTAATTAGAAATTTTTTTGTCGTGGATCGGTATTTACGTAGTTATATCATTTTGAAAATTCTTATAGCGTGACGTCACAGGGTAAATAAAGATGAATATGCAACGGCAATGGCTGACTTTATGATTCCACCCTGTGACGTCACCCTATAAGAATTTTCAAAATGATATAACTACGTTAATACCGATCTACAACAAAAAAAATAAATTCAAATTAGTTTTGTAATTTCGTAGCCTATTGTTTCGAAAAATAAAATAACGGACTTTAGTTCAAAAATTTGGGAATGGTCAAAAATTTTATTCCCGAAAAGCAGCGCAAATCGCCTTTCCGAACTTTGCCGAGTCCTAATCAGCAGAGTTCTAACACAAAGGCGTTCATAATCACCCTATTGGACGGCAGAAATGCTTAGAGAATGTGAGCAATTATTTCAATTGATATTTTCGTAGTAATTTCTATTTCGATTGTTTCATATAGCAAACAGCAATTATACCTGTAGGGGAAATCATACAAATGGGACTACCTATTACAAGGGCAAGGGGGGGTTAAAGAAGTATGTTTGTGTGATGTAATGTATGGATGCTCCCGAACATAAAACCACAGTAGTTAAGTATTTTGATTACATTAACATATTTGATGATTGGCTAGAGAGCTAATACAGGAAAACTTAAGCGTTAACAGTAAATGGTTGATGAAAGTTTGAATGCAAATCAGTCCGTCGTCTACGCTTAGGAGCTGCCTTCCATCTTCGCCGCGCACATACCTAAGGCGCGGTACAGCAGTTTCGGTCAAACTATAGGCCACGTTCACACGTGATTATTACCGGGCTAAGAAAAGAAATTACGTCATCCATTGTTGTGCTAGATTGTTTGAACCTTGCGCTTTATTTTGGGTGATTTTGGTGATTTATATTCTTTATGAAACATGAGCTATTAGCAGTCTAATTATTTATGAATCTGTGAGGTCAATGCTCTTTTATTTGTTGTACTGAAATCAATATAAAGAGAATTTTGTCCCATGCTTTCCCAATTCAGCCCGATTCAGGCTCTTTTCAATTTTGTTTATGACATTTGTTTCAATGCCGCATATCTACCGATTCTTAAATAAAGGTGCTCAAATATGCCATTAGTTATCATAATTTAGAATAAATAAATAATAACCAAAACTGTACAAAGACAGAATTTATCGTAGTGATTAAATCTAACAGAATGGCGATTTTCATTGATTCATTAAATCTGCATTTATAGTACAATTTGGTATCACAAAATTGATAAAACAAGCATCCTGAATACGTAAACCGTGATAACCTCAATGTTATTATGACTCATTATTGTAGATAACATATTATAACATAGATTAAAATATAGGTTTTGCAATTTCTAACATTATAATGAGTTTTTTCTTTATGTTAATGAATTATATGAAGTTAATTTTATAATATAGTTACCAATTATTTTAAAAATGGTATTTTTGTGACTCATTTTCATCTTATAATACTGATGTATTAACACAATTACATTTATGTATACAATACCTCAAATATTCTCGAAAGTTATGGGCCAGAAAGACATGAGTCCATATACTGAACAATCAGTTTTACTACTAACAGTGTGCTTCAAGATCTGATGTGTCTTATTCTATTCATGAGTTGTAGTATTAAAACAATAATAAAGTAATAAGAATACAAGAAAGTATAAATCTATATAAATTGGCACAAAAAATGTAGCTACCTATACCATTAGGGGCCGTCCATTAATCACGTGAGCCTTGAAAGGGGGGGGAGGGGTTTGACAAAAATCACGAAATGTCACAAGGGGGGGAGGGGGGTGTAGTAAGATATCACGTGTATTTATTTTTTCAAACGCGCTATTTTTAAATCGAAAAGCGGCAAGTAGTGTACACCATTCGTTTATTATTTTTATACCAATCAAAAACAACCTGCAACTTTTCTGTCTAGACATTTTTATCATGGTCCTTAATTTCAGAATAAAATAAGATTATACTTTATACCCGTAAGATAATATTCTAAACTATTCTAAAAAATTTAAGAATTTTTGTAGATAAATAATACACGTGATGTTGGATGGGGGGGGGGGGTAGTCTTAAACCTCACCATGTATCACCAAGGGGGAGTGGGGTTAAAAAATGCTTAAAAAAAGATCAGGTGGTTAATGGACGGCCCCTTACTTGCTACAAGATTTTTTTAAATATTTTGAGGTATCATGTCATAAACTGTTTTTTGATCCAAACGTCATATATACTGCCATTCTTCAAAATATGAGAATAAGAACTATTTACATCAATTTTTTCAGTATGTGCACGAAGTCGTGATTGGCGCTCCCTATGCAGTCACCGCTGACCTGATGGATCACTTCCGTGTGAGGGTGGTGTGTCACGGTGCGACGCGATGTGAGCCCGATGTCGACGGCTCTGATGCATACCTCGTACCCAAACAACGCGGTTGTTTTAAGGTGAACTTGATGTTTTATGTCTAAAAAATATAGAAAAGAAAATTACTATGGCTGCCTTGCTTAATAGTGCTATGGCGCTCATAATGTACATAAATATACCAAATAATAATTGTGCATACAATTATTATTATTAGTCACTGATTTAAAGTTATAAATATATATAATTAAATTAAATTAAATTTATAATTAAATTAAAAATAAATATAATTGTGCATATACATGAAGTACGGATGCTCATTGCGTGATTCATATATACCTCCGAGTGACGACACGATGCGCGACATGAAATAAAACGCTAACATATATACTTAAAGTTGTGGTGCATATTATTATGATGATTCTGTATTTGTACTAGTTTTTGTATTTAAAAAAAGTCTATGAACATGAATAAAAAAATATAAAGTTTTTTTTATTACATTATGTTCAGTCACTTTCAAGATATCTTCAGTCGCATAACTTTCAAGTAGTAGGTATATGTAAATAACTTGTGATATCAATTGATAATGAAGACAGTCAACATGAAAGGTCATGATATTTCTTTTTGTAGATTCCATAGAAATTTATAGATGATGTGTCGATATGCCACAATTTTTTAGCTCTTTTTTACCACTCTTTGTGGTTTACAGTGAGGTATGTATATAATCGGAGTAGGATTTATAATTTAAAAAAATGTAAGGAATGGGGTGGAGAAGGCAAAGCTTTTTCAGTTGGCGCTGTATTCGCTGGTAATTTGTCATTTCTTTGGAAAATTGTCATTCTTAATACCAATATATCATGTATTTATTGTGATATAAATATTATTTTTTAAATCTATAGTTTACTCTCCTTCGAGGGTAAACTATAGATTTTTTAGCGTGACGTCACCGGTTTCAATCAGTCAATCAAATCTCTTTATTTCGTAGGTATGTAACATAACCCTGAAATACGCCACATGGTGAAATTGTAAATTTAGCCGTTGCCGTTGCATATTGATAAACAGTTCTGAGATTTACACTGTTTTTATAAATATGCAATGGCAATGGTTAAACTTATAATTCCACCCGGTGATGTCACACTATATGAATTCTCAACATAATATATTATTATGTATAAATTGCCTATTCTTTCGAAATAAAATATAACTGATTTTAATTAAAAAATTTGGCAATGGTCAATTAAGTAGATGTGTAGAAAATGGATATGACTTTTTTCTACACACCTGATCCCGTAAAGTGTCATTTGATGGGTCTTTATAATGCAGTCATACCCGATTAACTTTTGAAGCGATGAAACTTAAAATCCGAAAAATAATACATACAGCAAACTTTAAATTAAAATATCTAATATTGCATTACAAAGTTACGGACTTTTCAATCAATTATTTAACCATACTACTAGCAAAAATTAAAAACACATTTTAACACAATACTTTAACTACAACAATAGTAAATGCTGCAATATATGTGCTCTTTTTAACTGTCTACAATTTGAAAAAAATATAATTTTCATTTTCATTTTAAATATAAACTAGGCATTAATGTGAAAACAATGCACGTAAATTATTTTACAATTACTAATAATTGAAATATTCGAATAATTAAGCCTTTTAAATAATATAGTGTTTTCTGTCCATGTTTAGGTTCGATCCAAAATATTGAACACAGAATGACAAAAAAATATCTATTTCAGATTTTGAACTCTGGCAACACAATGACAACCGAGGACATAGTACAGCGAATCATTCGCCATCGTTTGGAATTTGAAGAAAGGAATTTAAAGAAAGATAACAAGGAGCGAGCTCTCGTAAAAGCTTTAAAGAACCATCATGTCAGAGAAAATGGTGACCATAAGGCTGCAGAGTTTAACCATATAAATAATTTATAAATTTGTTCCTTGCTGTAATGTAGTACATAATTATAATGTCACCAATGATATTGAATAGGTATTTAGAGAGAAAAATATGTACCTAGCTTTGCTTAGGACAAATATTTAAGAGGGAGTACTACTGGGGCCTGTGGGACTGAATAAATCTAAAAAGTGTGAACAGAATGATAACTGACTTGCTTAAATTTATGATTATTTTAGTAATAAACATTAAATAAAGTTGATAACGCTTTGAAAATATCTACCCAAATATGTAGAATATTTTCACAGACATTTTTAGAGTGTATTCTGCATTCTTTTTTTTAATAAATAAAATTTTACTCAATGTATTGCGTTTTTTCAACATTCAAAATATAATCGCATATACTTTTTTTTTCAGGTATAAATTCACTTGTTTTCGCCTTATTTGCACATAAAATGACCCACTTGAGGCATTACTTCCTGTTAAACATGCATTTTATTTATACTTAAACTGTGTCGCAGAATTTAAATAATTTGTTTGACTTTTATGTCATTGGGCGTTTTTCCCACTTGCCGGCACGGCACGGCACCGTTGTTCGGTTTTCCACTGAGCCTTGTACATCATGGCTCCCTCCTGTCCGCCCCGCGTACAAGAACATGCAAACGGCTACAGTACGTGTACAATACTTACGTAGTTTTGCCGGCCGGCTTCGAGCGGAAAGCTTGCTGTTACCGTCGCCGGCGCCGGCAAACATTGTTGCTTCTCCGGCAGCCGTGCCGTCGCCGGCAAGTGGAATAACGCCCAGTACAAAATCAAATTTTATATCATTATATTGTGTAACACTTACTAAAATTAAGGAATTGTTATAAATTTATAATGTATGTGTTTTATTGTTCTATATTTACTTATTACTCGGTTAAAGCTATGTTCATTCAGTAGGTATGTTAAAACATTGATCTGTGATTGTAATTTTGTTAATTTTACAACTGTCTACACCAAAAAAATAGCATATTGGAATGCAAATTGACTCGTAATTTTCTTGAATGATTTATTTATTTTAGTAATGTAATCATGACATGATATATAAATTGCCATATAAGTGATTATTTTAGTAATTTATCTGTAGGTGATACTTAGTGTCTAATATTAACTACTTAACATGTAAATAACTTGTTGCTGGCCACTTGCCATTGTTTATTTATTAATATCAGAACAATGATGTTCTAGAGCAATCTATTCTTTATACACAATCTGAATAGAAAATTTCTAAATTTTGTTATCAACATTAATATTGGATGTATAAAAGTTAAGACATTTATTTAGTCGCCATATATCGGTACAACTATTTTTTCTAACATACCATTTTTTTAATGTTTTCTATCGAAATAAAATATGATTCAAAATAATACTAATCTCGATTTAAAAAAAAAAACAAATATTCATTAATTACTAATTTTTAAAACTGGTGATTGACAAGACCGGTTAAGACGACATTTAACTATTCCACAGAGTTGAAATGATTTTTTGCCTCTGATTGACAACTGCTTGGCTAGAACTTTTTTTTGAAATGGCGCGGGTGGAACGACGTGCAATTTGGGTCATTATGAGAAAAATGTCGGATTAATTGTATAACGTTGTCTTTTTTTATATTTTATGTATTTAATTTACATGAACCTACTTCAAATTTACAAGGACGTGTGGCCGTGGTTCGAATCCAGGCGTGTACCAATGGTTTTCCTGACTTAAGTACATAACTATCACTGATTCCGTGCCTCGGAGAGCACGTGAAGTAGTCGGTACCGGTTGCTGTCTAATAGATGGCAGTCGTTACAGACGGCGAACCCGCATTGGAGCAGCGTGGTGGATTTAAGCTCCAAGCCCTCTCACCCTGGAGGGAGGCCTAAGCCCTGCAGTGGTGTATAATGGGCTAATGACATGGCATATGATTTTCCACTTTGTAATTATATTGAGTTTTCCTCAAAATTACACAAAAACTGTCACTCCACGTGCGCTAAATTGAAAAAACTCAGCCAAGCAGTTGTCAATCAGTGGCATAGAGTCCATTTCAACTCTACTCTCTATGAAATTATTAGTATGTCGTCATATCAGGTATTGTTCATTCACCATTTTTAAAATTATTAACTAAAAAAATCATGTTTTTTTAATATAAAGAATGAAATTAGTTTTTAGGATTCCGTACGCAAAAGGTACCAATGGGGACCCTGTTACTAACTAAGCCACCGCTGTCTACCCGTTCGTCTGTCATAGGGTTGTATAAACTGCAATAGGTAGACACTGGAAACTGCCACAGAGTATGTATTACTATGGCCGCAACAAATAATAAAAATAAAATAAAGCTATAAATTGAATTGGGTTCCTATAAGAGACGTGTTTTTTTTCGACGTATTTGGTGTTTGTAAGTGCTTACATTTGTAATTTTCATGAAATATGTAGTACATGGCCGTTATGACAACAAATAATAACTATTATAAAGTTGAAAAAAATTAAAGAGAGTCCACACACAAAAACTATTTTTTTGACATTTTAGTGTTAGCAAATAAAACTAAAATAAAGTTAAAAACCCCCTTACAAGAAACTTGTTTTTTAATATTGCACAGTGGTACGAAATGCGTACGAAACTCTTCGTGTGCAACTCGCACTTGGCCGGTTTTTTTTTGTATTGAACCGTATTTTCGATAGAGAAGTTATAAACGGTATACTTATTTAAAAAAGTGTTCTAGCGAATTTACTGCTAATATATACTCTGGTGAGGCATATAAATTATCTGTGAAAATATTTGGAAGTCATTAATACAATATGTTGCTGGTACTTCCGGGATGAATATATTTTTCATTTTGTAAAAAAATATTCATGTTTTTATTTGTATTGCTAATTCCGTCGGTGTGGCCCGACGATGCACACAACCACGTCACCTCAGGTCTTCTTCTTCTTAATTATGGCGTTCATCTCAGGTCAATCTGATGAATTTAATTATTTTTCGTGAGTGGAAATTTTTTTTGTTATTATTTTTATACAATCTCGCTATGTAACTACTTCCAAACAGATTGTGTGAATATAATAAATAAAAAAACTCGGTTTTATGGCCCGAACACGTATGTAGTATGAAATCATCATTTTCAAACCACGCTAGTCAGTAGCATTATTTAAAAAAATATATAATAGAAACTCAATATTAGCTGTAAGCGTGGCTCTTTATGAAGCGATCACAATTTATAAATTAATCCAATAACTATAACTGATATGATAATAATAAGAATACCTGAGACATCACACACGGTACCATCATCTAGTCCCTAAATAAGCAGAGCTTGTATTATGAATATTGACCCCGTTGATATACTTAAATAATTTTCTGTAATATATACAGATATAGACATTTTACTCCCAGACATGGAACAAATGCACAACTTCATGCACACAAACATTTGTCCCGGGCAGGAATGGAACCTGTGACCTTTGGTTCTGTAGTTAAGATCTCTAACCACTGGGTCAATGATGTACACAATATGAATATGATAAAGAGGGCATGTCTTTGCTGTATTGTATTTGTACTAAAAGTGTAAAGTGTACCCTGCCCTTAAAAATTTACTAATATTCAACGGCCAATAGGACTATTAATTTAAGCAAATGGGTTTGTGCAAATCCACCAATTTACTGTATACATAAAAATTTACAAATTGAAATTTTTTATGCTTCTAATGTTTAATCATAATGAAAATATTCCAATGACTACTCGAATAGAATACCGTACATGAGCGCCGTGCACTATCGAAACTATTATATCATTAGAAACAGTGATGCACAGCAACAAGCAGAATACTTCTACAAAGAGCCCTCTGCAATTTTTGACATTGTTGGCTTTAGTTTCGTCACATGTCATTGACGGATCAGTTGGCCGAGTGGATAGATACCCTAACTGTAGAAGCAAAGGTCGCGGGTTCGATTCCCGCCCGGAACAAATATTTGTGTGTATGAACATGTCATTTGTTTTGTGTCTGGGTGTAAAATATATATATTTGTATATATTATAAAGAAAATTTAAAAATGTATATCAGTTGCCAAGTACCCCAAAATAATAGAAAAGTACTTGCTTACTTTGGGACTAGATGGCCCAGTGTGAGATGTCTGGTATTTATTTATCACTACTTCTGGCTGTCGTCAAGCTAGCTTTTTCATCAATATGATGGTATGCGCATTTTAAACATCTTTGCAGTTGACTTTGCATTTATAACGTAATATTCCTAATTCTCCTATGTATCATAATAACTTATTACATTTACATAGTATTTTTTTTATTATAGAGGAATAAATAAATTGTATATAATATTTTCTCAAATAGATAAACATAATAAATGTTATGCATGTATAATGTTATGTATGTAGTTATTTTAATCGTAACATGTTTTATTGTGTCTGTTGTTATTTAATTAATATAATATGAATATCAAAAACTTGCTTATTTACTTTATCTCGTCATGTACCTAGACAAAGTACCTACTAGTTCCTTAAAGTAATGAAATCGATAAAGGTTTTGCTTGGGTTCTGATTCTTTGAAAATATTAATTGTATTATTTCCCTTCACCGTTTCTTATATGAATTATATTACAATAGACAAGATTATATTAGTCTTTGAAATTCTAAATCAATCCATATGATTGGTAAATGAAGACTTTGTGTAGCCAGCGACTATAAGTAGCGTTCTTGCAACCCGCCGCCGTAAGAATATCGAATACAACATGATACAACCTAATATTTAAAATTCCCGCGCCATATGAGTTTCCATTCCGATGAGATTCCGATGACATAAACTGGAGCGCTAGTGAGCTACCATGTATCCATTTTTGAAGATTTTTTGGTATGAAAATGGTATGAAGTTATTGTTCTTCTCGAAGAGTAGAATGTTCTGTGACGTAATTCTGTGTTGATGACACATGTGGAATGGCATCGCTTTGGCGTCATTTTGAGGGAAAAAATGGAGTTTTTTTCAAAATGGCGCATGTGCAACGTCCATAGGGAACGTCATAGTTTCTGGTGGTATTTTGAAAAAAAACTCCATATTAACCGTACTACGTTGCCTAAGAAGAAGATTTAGTTTACCTCCATGCATTTCCTGTATCAAAGTAACAAACTCGACTCTGGCGAAATTGCTATAAACAGAAAACGCCATTCAGTAAGAAAAAAAAATCCGTATAATAAGGTGCGTCCCATGTATGGTCCCATGGGTGTGTCATGGGTAAGTCACACAAAACTTTTGTAGACGACGCTTTCGGGAAAGGTACCTTCTTTACCTATATATTGTGACATATGTTTTGTGAATATATGTATGTAGAAGTTTGTAAAAATTCTTATTCTTAGTTAATAGCGTTTTTTGCTTGTAGCAATTTCGCCCGTATAAAAGTTCATGAAAGATTCCTATTTGTATTGAGTCGAAGTCAATTGAGTACCGTCGCTCATGCGCTACCTGGTGAGAGAATTAGAAATCTACATTAGTCTGTGGTAGGAAAGAACTAAAAAACCACAGTGAA
Organism: Luffia ferchaultella; assembly: GCA_949709985.1. NCBI lineage: Eukaryota > Metazoa > Arthropoda > Insecta > Lepidoptera > Psychidae > Luffia > Luffia ferchaultella. Next base: position 8,451,804 of record OX453252.1, on the reverse strand, counting down.
AAACTATTTAGAGAGTTCCTTAAACGAATCAGTTCCATAAAATTGCACATAATTGAATCAAATTTTTGATAAGAAACATAAAAACGCTTAGTTAGAGTCAGGCCACCTAGGTCATAGGTTTAGATGGCCGAGGTGGCCATGCCGAATTCAATTTTCTGCAAAGGAGTTACATCCAGAGCCCTCAGAAAAAAATATCAATTCAACCAACATGGCTGCGCAATGTGAAAAGTAGCAGAAGGAATGTGATATTTTTGTGTTGTGCTATAATATAATAAAAAGTGACGTGGTGCAAGGAACGTAGTTATTTGAACAGAAAAACAATTATACCAATGAGCTAGTGGTTAATTGCCGGTGATAGAAAAGGTGTTTATTGAAGAAGGTAAAGTAAAATTTGTTTTTCGGCAGCCGCCCACTACTTTTAAGCAATCTGTTTCTTTTTTAGTCTGATTTTATTGCTTAGGTGTATTGATCATAGGCGTTGTTATCGAAATTTATGTAATGCGATAGTAAAACATAGTATATTAAATATTAATTTTGAAATTCTATATCAGCTGTTAATTGAAAGTTCGTTGAACATTTGTCACTTAGTGAACTGACGCGGATATTGTTCCGTAACCAGATACTAAGATAGGACTAGGTGTATACGTATTAGTTTATTATTAACTTTTTGATCAACAGATAGGTAGGTGTTTATTGTAGTTTTCCACTTCGTTTCAACGCGTTGTATGAACGTTCGTAATTTATTACGTATTTAGAGGTTGTAGGGCCTAGAAATTGACATGTAAACAATGTCTAGTGGACTTGTTATTTTCAAATTGACATAAAATGTAATTGTAGATACAAGTATTTTAGCTATCTTCTTATCACAAAAATTAAGCAAACAATATAATTTCATATACTTAATTCTAAATTTTATAAGCTGAATTCCATAATACACAACTAGTTTTTAAACGAAATTTTAATAAAATTCTTGGAACTGCCTATAGTATAATAGGGTCCCTTTAAACGTATCTATATGTCAGCCCTTCTTAACATGCATTAGTTCATCACAGCCTCTTAACTATTACAATTTACCCCTAAGGTGATGATATTCCATAGAAACCTGCTTTGATATTTGTAATGTTATATGTGAAAAGAAATTGTAAAAACTAAAACTTTTTAATACTTGCTTTATGGTAGAATACATGGTACAGTATTTGCATCATAACTTTGTGGTTCACAGGCTTTTGCCCGCACAGTTACAATACCAGAACTAAATCTTTGAATAATATGAAATAAGTAATTGTCTAATTTGTTCCCAGCCTAATGTTTAAGCTCTTAAAATAGTTTCTTATAGGTACATAATATAAAGTCTTATTTCTTAATATAAATATGACCTTTTTAGTTTTTTATGTAACCATATGGTTTTAATAATCTAAAAATTAATAAGCAGGTAAAAAAAATAATTATTACTGTGTAAATTTGTGTACACAAAAATAATGTCAGATTACTTAGGTAGAGGTAGACAAAAATGATAAAGAAACATTTTTGTATTGCCATATTTAATGAATACGCAAAGAGAGGTAAACTTATCAATAACTGTATTTGGGATGAACTGTGCTGTCCATGCAGAGAAAAAAATAGTATAAATTTGATGACCTCAGTGATGCATAATACATTCTACAAGCGAGGTTAGAAGATCATTGCATCATACTTGAATTGTAGAACACAATATATTTGATGTAAACAAAATGGACTCTGTCAGAGCATCTCCGGTCATGTACTTCCCTCAGGGTGAAGTGAAGCTCAGTATTTTTATTTATTTTTTTTGTTGAAATCACCTTTTTTGTAAAATATATTTGTATAGGTTTACGTACTGATTTAATATGAATACCTAGACGTAACTTCTTTTGACTTTCTTTATCCATAGGAAATTTTGTATTTGTGTTAATTTGTTAATATACCTAACTTATTTACTCTAAGAACCAACTCTTAGGTGATAACTGTGTAACCCAAAAAACCGCTTCAAAATCCTTCTAGCTGTTTTAGAGAAACATATCTATTGCAGCGCCCCCTGATGACCCTTAACCGCAAAACTTATCGGAGAACCTGCTCTTAAGTAATATCTATATAACGTTACAAACTACATCAAGATAGGAAGAGAAAAAAAAATGTAAGAGTGCACTGTAGCGCCAAAAAACTGTTAATCAGTTTGGCGATATAGTTAAAGTGTTAATTTGTATTTCCTTTTGTTGATTAATAAACTAAAAAAAATACTTCCAGCTGTTGGTCATTGACCGCAAACATTATCTAAGAACATGCTCTTAAGTGATATCTATATAATGCAAAAAACCGCTTTAAGACACTCCCAGTTGTTTTAGAGAAACATATTTATAGGAGCGCCCCTCGGTGGCTCATCATAACCGCAAACTAATCTAAAATTCTGCTCTTAGGTTATAGTGTTATATTATGTTTTACCTACGCTTGTCGATGGTATGGCTATCGGAGAAACCTAAAATGGTGTTTGATAAGTCAAGTGCATGTCAATGAACTTTTTTTAATTAAAGTTTTATTTCATTCATTCATTCATTTATGTACTGCACAATACCACATCTAGAACTTCCCAGCTGATGTAACCATGACGATGTAAACAGTACCTAGAGAAGATATTGCAACGGTTTATTACATCGCAAAAAGCATCTTTAAGGCTGGAGCTTATCTGTTCCAGACATTGTTATGAGGTTAGATGGAACCATGTAGATATAATGATTTATATTTTTTTATGGACACGTTGCTATGTTATAACAAACAATTTCGTCTGCTCTCCCCTCCCTCTACTTTGGGTGAATATTTGTGATGGGAACGAAAACGGAAAAGGAAAGAGGGAGAATAAGATAAGACTCAAATAAAAAGTGAATCTTTTGGAGCACAAATACTGCACGAGCGAAACTGGTCGCGCCGTGTCGTAAAATCAACGCGAACGAAGTCGAGGGTAGATGCTAGTGTATCTATCAATAAATGAAGTAGGTACTACTAATAAGTATAATAAATAATAATAATGGAACTTCCCACATAGCGTCATCTAGTCTCAAAGTAAACAAGTATTATACTTGTATTATGGGTTACTAGACAACTGATATACATACTTAAATAATCTTTATAATATATATATATATATATATTTCACACCCAGACCTGGAACGAAATAAACATGTTCATGCACACAAACATTTGTCCCGGGCGGGAATCGAACCCGTGACCTTCGGCTCCGTAGTTAGGGTCTATAACCACTGGGCCATTCAGTCAGTCAATAAAGTTTAATATAATAAATAAAGTACTAATAAAATTATAATACTAAGATAGCAAGGTACGTTTTGTTTTCACATAGTTTTTGTATATGCTGCCTCAGGGAGACACATATTTTAATAGGCACATTAACGCGATTTTGGCTATCTGTTCTACGTTGCATACTCTTTGAGATGTTTTCGCGTCGCGCGATGATGTCGCGCGTCCATTATCTAATATCTTCTTTGACTGCATACATATTAATTGTAAATCTTGATGATCCAAAAGTACCTACTTGTACAAGTCTACTTGAATGAAAATATTGTGATTTGATGTGTTTCTCCATTCTCACCAAAAATAACAGAGAGTTGCCGAATATAAGAGTGTAACAATATTGGTCTAGTTTCGCCAATATAAGATGCAATATCCAGGTTTCAGCTAGCAGTTCCCCATGGTACCATTGAGTTGCCCCATTAACGGGTCCACGCGGATTTTTTTTTCGCTGTGGTCCTATTACCTAGTGATGGGATTAAAATCATATTTTTATCGAAAGTAATTATATCATTATATTAATTTCATCATTATGAACAACAGAAATAAAAGAGTCATAGGAATTCATATAAGGATTCGGCTTGTACATAGTATATCTATATTTCTATTTAACTGGCGTAAATTAGAAAGTGTAATAAGATTAATTCAGGCAGATAGGATCAAGACATTTTTGCGAAAAATATGTTTATTATTTATAAATTTCAATACATTTGTCAACCTAAATATTGCTCTTGTTGATCATGATGATGAAAAATAGGTATTTGACTACTATTGAATACATTGTATTTCTCAAGAAAATATATAAATACTCTTTATACGATAAGAAAATGTATAAACAAAGTTATATTTGGTTGAATACTATGGAAATTATAGGCTTTTAAAATTTTATCTCGGTCTCTTTCTTGCAAAATGATATTTAACATTATTTTAAATGGCCTGACGTCACACATAGGTACGCCGTGTGGTATTGCTCTCTCTGTCTAACAATGCATTTTAAACATTCATAATTTTTGTTTATAATGATTTTTTTAAAATTCTTTCAGTGTTATGATATATTTAGAAAACTTATTCATATATATTTTTTTAAATAGTCAAGTAGCCTATTATAACGAACAATGGTATACATATTACTTTCGATATAAAAATATTTTAATTCCTATTTCATAAGGACCACAGGAAAAGGGTCCCTGTGGATACGTTGATCAGTCAAGTCGAACAAGGTAAAGGCTGTTTTGTGTCAGACGCACAGTGACGGCTGATCTTTTGACAGCGAGAGGGTAGTGATTGGGTGAAGTGTTGAATAAAACGAATCATGAGTATTTCCCTAACGCAAACATTACGCTAGGACGGCTCATACACAATGTTTTAATTAGAAGTACAAAAATCTAAACATATTAGTTTATAGACCTAATAAATGTCGTTATCGGTGGCATTTGTAAAATGTACCTAAATATTATACTGCTTGCTATTATAAAATTCATCCTACCTTAGTAGTAGGTAGTAATTCAAAAATATTATAATACACATTGATCATAACGTATTTGCTAGTCTATGCAATTAAAAAAATAAATATAGATGGTAAAATACCTCCATATTCAAGCCTAAATCTTTATAATATGAAACCGCTGACCTTATTATTTCTGTTGTTCATGACGGCGAAATCAATACAAAAATAAATAAATAATGTATACATGACAGCAACGTCTAGGCCCCGAACTAAGCATTAGTTTGTGTTTTGGATACCAAGCGAAGACACCACATACATATAACAACCAAGACCCGGTACCAGTATCAATATTCGTCATATAAACCTGACCCGACCTGGGATTCGAACCCGGGGCCTCCAGTTTCGTAGGCAGGGTCGCTACCCACTAGGCTAAGCGGTTGTCAATAAAAATGAAATAATGAAAATGAAATTAAAAAAATGAATACAAACTTTCGATAAAAATATGACTTTAATTACATAACTAGCTAATGGGACCACGGGGATTTTTTTCCCCGTGGTCCCATTAATGGGTCAACTCAATGGGACCACGGGGAAGTGCTCGTTTCAGCACATAAGTTTTTTAAGAATCTTGCTAGGAGTGTATAGCAGGCTATATACTGACGGCATTAAAGCCATGTTGACGTCTTGGGTTTGAATGTACCCGTTTAGTTACATAATAATAATAATAATACATGGGACTTCCCACACAGAGTCATCTAGTCTCAAAGTAAGCAAGTATTATGCTTGTATTATGGGTTACTAGACAACTAATACACATACTTAAATATTCTTGTATAATATATCCCATCAAAAACAATACTTGTCAAAAAAACCAAGTCTCGCAACTCAGTTGTTCTGCGGTAAAAAGTTGTGAGATCCATGTAATACCAAGTCGGTTATTAATTTATTCGGTTATAAATATATTGAGACTTGGCCATCGCCTGAAAACACGTGTAAATTCAATCGCCTGAAAACACATGTAAATTCAATTATTTAGTGCGATGGCCAAGTCTCAATATATTTATAACCGAATAAATTAATAACCGATTTGGTATTACATGGATCTCACAACTTTTTACCGCAGAACAACTGAGTTGCGAGACTTGGTTTTTTTGACAAGTATTGTTTTTGATGGGATCTCATTTCTTTTTGTATTTTGTAGACAGTTCTATTTTTTTCCTTTTCGGTACCTTCTACTTATTGTATATATGTATATCTATATGTATATAGTTTTTCTAAGATATATTATACAACCTTACGCACTCGTAATAAGTACGAATACGCACGTAGGTACGTTTTTTGCATTAATAAATAATTTAATACACGTGTTTTCATGACGGGAATACCCATTTTTTGCTCGATTTGGCAGGGGCACTACCATGCGCCTATATTTATATGGGACTAGCTTAAACCCGCGGCTTCGCACGCAATATAATAATAACTGCCGTAATAAAACATCGTTACGAATAAAGCCAATATTGAAAAATTTAACTGAAGACTTGGCTGTATGGGCTTAATTTTTTTTTTGCGGTCTTTTCTAGATTTTTTAGTTTTTCCTTGATTCATACACCAAACACTACTTATATTCCAAATTTGAAGCTTCTAGGTCTGCTAGAAGTGCCTTAGAATTTTGATGATCGGTGAGTGAGTGAGTGACAAAATGAAGAAATTTTACCCGTTATAATTTCTTAAAAATACTGGTTCCAATTGAATGAAATTTGAAAATATGCTTATATAATATGCCTGCATGGTTACTGAAAATTTCAGTCTTCTAGTTTTATCCACAACGAAGTTACAGGGGGTCGAAAATGGTCTGAATTGCTTCGAGAAAAGGATGGTACGGCCGTGACGCTTTTTCGCTCGACTTGGTGGGGGCACGGCCGTGCCCCCAGATACATATATAAATATTTTTGCGCAGACATCACACACATATAACAACCAAGACCCGGTACCAGTATCAATATTCATCATATCAATACTGATCCGACCTAGGATTCGAACCCGGGACCTCCAGCTTCGTAGGCAGGGTCGCTACCCACTAGGCTAAGCGGTCATCAAATATAGTGCATTTTATGATAATTATTTACATGTCTTATAAATGTTTATGATTTGATGCTATATTTATAAAATTCAGGGCTGAATAATATTTAGATAGTAGTTCAGTTTTTTGAGTTTGCTTCAGATTCCATGCATGGTATGATATAGTTCTATTTTATGTGTAGGTACTCTCTACAAATCCTGCTCTTATTTTAGTTAAGTTCTTGACCATACTCATTTTGTTGTTTCTATTTTCGATCATACCTGTTTGTATCTCATTGTCTATTGAGCTTGAGCGTTTACTGGTCATTTTCTGGTCCCTGTTATTTTACAAAATAAATATTATTTTAATCCACTTCTTGCAAGGGTTTGGTTGCTCGATTATGTGCCTGTACGTAATCTGTAAAGACACATTCCGGTTTTGGCTGAGTAGATGGTAAACTTGTATAGTAATAAAATAAAAATAAACGTGTTCTGTCATTAGGGTTGGAAAGATGCACCGTTTTGTTTTTATTTTGAATAAATCAAATATAAACATATGTTCTTGTTTTACTAGTTCTTTTTAAAATTTCTAACTCTTTTTTTTTAAAGTCTAGACATTAGTTAATCGCTACAAAACATGACAAACTCATAAGCGTATGTTGTAGCCAGAACTCGAATTGTCTGAAGGCGCATAGATAATTTTTTTAGTGAAAATCTTCAATATATTATAAAATTTATCAAAAACACAATTTAGATTATATAATTACGAGAACCATTTATGTTAGTTGATGTCAGACCTGAATTGGCCCACTTTGACTCCACGCAGGCTGTCTACCTGTACCTAGAGCAGATTTTAATGCCAATGACTCCATACAGGCTTATCTGCCTTACCTCCTAGGGTGTGAGAATTGCCAATTCCGACTCCACGCAGACTTGTCTGTTCTACTTCACGAGTGTTTTTGTGCAGCCAAAAACAAGAAGAGCAGCCCCCACCCGCTGTAACAAAGTGTAAACACCCATATAAATTGTAGCAGCTGAAGTTGTAAAAGGCGACCGAAATGTTGAAGCTATAAAGGCTAACATAATGTTTGCACCGTCTTACACCAAGGCGGAAGTGCTATTCCCCGCAGCGCCGGAGCAGTTTGCAATTTTAGGTCTCTTGTATTTCTGGAAAAAAATATTTCCTGAGAGGGATTTCCTCTCACCTGCCTTCTTATCTGAATTATTAAGGAATTCCTATAAACTTTTTTTAATGACTTACCATAACTTCATGCCTCCCTCTCCGCCAACTCTCAGGAAGGGAGGGACTATATCAATCAACTGATCCTGCCTTCCTGCCATCTCCATCCCTCTATTCTTTCCCCACGTAGCCATTAATTAACGCCTTACTATTTAAAAAGTATACTTCAGTACCTTTATGTTTCAAATTATGATCGAAGTGTATACATATCTTGCAGTATAATTATTGTATTTTTAGTAAAATCGTAATTTTACTAGAAATATTATAATCGTTAGTATTATTGAAGTAACTTTAATAATATTATACTTTTACTGTACTTAAGGGAGTGTCCTTTACGAATGTCTCTCTAGCTTTGCACGGAAGTAGCCAGGCGCGTGAACCTGAAGTCCGACAATCGCAAGCGTTTGACACAGTGATTAGATAAAGTTGGATATGCCAAAATACATTGATACTGAAATTGACCAAAAAAAGTTATCTATTTGGTGGTCTTGCACTGGTGTTTTCTACTACAGCTTCAGATTCAGTCCATCAATTTCAGCGGATGTCCATTGCAGCCAATGGACGACATAATGTGGGAGCACAACATCATCATCATCATCATCAACATAAAAACGTGCTTGATCACATTTAATATGAATAACAGTACACAAATTACCGAGCTCGGAAACTCTTTGTCACCCACAGAGTTCTCCAGACGTTGCATCAACTATCATTCCTTTTAGGCATTAGTTAACACTCAATTTAAAACAAGCAGTAGAAAATGCCTTTCCCTATTTTATTACTTCTCTTGAGGCTTCTTTGCTGCCTGTATTAACAAGCTACCATAAGGTGGCGAAATTGTATCGATAGTTAAAGCGCGTCGTTTGTTAAACTGGTTCGTATTTCGTTTAAGATTTTATAAACACAGACTTTGAATTCGAAGTAGGGCAGTTTACGCTTCATGATCCAATATGATAATCGGATGTCCGTTTCACAGTACTAGCTTGCGTTTTCCTGTTAACCACGTGCACCTCAGAGCAAAAATACCTGCAAGTTATCATTACATACTCTGCGATTCATGTGTACAATGAATAGCCCGGATGCGAAAGCAACGGGATCATCGTAGGACGCACGGCTTATGGCGTCACGGGGATTCTTCTACCGAGACTCATGAATATTATGTTATTGGATTGTAGTGAACGAATAATTTAAAACCTAGTAAATAATAAAAGTAAACTTTACATAACGTTTTAAAAATCGAGATATTTTGTTTGTGTTGTCACTACACTGAAATTTTTAGCTATGAGATCCATTCAACATAATTTGATTACTAAATTTCTTATAAAATATTGGCATCCGGTACGCATGTTTCGGGAGGCTATTGCGGTGTGGAGGCTTGAGCGGTACAGGTTGCTTTGCATCGGCGGCGTCAAAGGTGGGCGGGCGGGCAAGATATGAGTCAGCGCCGCCCAAAATAGGTTGAAGGCGCGGGCGCCGGCCGGGAGTCGGGCGGGCGGCTGTGGCGCGTGCTCAGTCAGTGGCAGCCGCGACGCCGCCGCCAGAGGAGTGGCGCCGAGGGTCTGACGCGCGAGCACGGCACGGCCGGCAGCGTGGTGGCGGTGCAGGCGCGGGATGCGCCGCCATGCCGGTGCGACACCGCGACCTGCCCGGCGACGAGCTCGCGCCACCGCAGCCCAAGCGCTGCAGGCACTGCGACGGTATGCACATGCTCTACGCAAAGAGCCTTAACAACACCACTAACTGCGCCTGCCCAAAGCCTATAACTACTTATTTACAACCTTTACAATTCGTCGCTGCATATTTCTCGACTCTTCTTCGCTGTGCTTTTGTATTCCATTTGTGGATCTTAGAGTCGCGTTATAGACTACCTTTAAATTAATAAAATTCGAGCATATTTAATAAAACTTTATATCTATACATTTAATTCATTAATTACATATGTGTTTCAGTTATCGTTGGCATACACTTATTTAAATGTCCTTATTGTTGAATAAAGGGCACAAATTTGATAAGAGAAACTCCGTGCGAATCGTCCTGTTGTTTGTGACTAACTTCGTAATTATGTAGAATTTTACAATTTATCATAAACTAAGAAATATTCCGCGAATCTATAATCTACTATCATAAAGATATAAAACAGAAATAATAACGAAGTCGGTATCACTGAGTACATCAGAGTTGAACTTACTAAATAATATATAACAATATACGCATATCTTTTTGTTTCTATCGTTTATATAGAAATAACCAAATATTGAAAGAAATTACCATAAATTTAATATTTTGTAGAGAATCAAGTAAGCACTATTTATTTCTTATTTCTCGTTATCTTTGTTATTCCACCTTATCATCTAACGCAATTTAAGCCACTCATTTGTTTACTATGAATTTAAAATCAGCCATTAAGTGCAACTCTTATTTTCGTGAGGTGGCTCTTCGTCTGTTATTTACCCAACAAACGTTAAGCCCGTAGTGCTTTAGACGGAATGAATTTACTTGAATTGAAAATCTATCATTGGACACTACAAAAATACATCTATTGCAGAAAATAAGTTGAAAACCAAAACACCCATATTAATAAAAAAAAAAAAAATTAAGCCTTGAGAAGTGTAAATTTATTTATTTTAGTATGTTTACATTGGTTTTTTACTTGTTTTATGATGTATGGTCTATTTTCATTAAAATTAGTATTTTAATAAATTGCAAGATCATGAATAACTGCGTTCGTTTAAATAGCAAACAGTTTAAGAAATGTAGAAAAGTTCAGCTAATTAACTCATTATGTCATTACTCTCAATGAGCAATTAAATGTTTATAAAACATGGGCTTTATTATAATAGTCTTACCATTTTATATTGAAAAAAATCTATCTTGTAAAAACACACCGGAGGGAGTTTGTTACCGGTTCTTCTCCCAGTATTTCCGAACTGACGCGGCGGTAAATGCATCTTGACTTTCAACGAATGTGTACATCTTACGTTGAATAAAATTTTGTATTTTTGCACTAATTCTTAGCTGGCTTAAACGTTCTACTTTTAAATGTGTTTAGGGAGTCTCTCTTGATCAGATAATTGTGACAGCAGTTACAGAAATCTATGTTACTTACTTGGGAAACAACTAACAGTCAAACTGTACACGCGCGTTCAAGTCTTCTACCTTTCCCTCTCACTATATCTCGTTATCCTTTCTGAGATTTCCATGGAGAACGAAAACTCGAGGTGAAAGGAAACTCAAAGATGACGGCGAGGACGAAGAATCCCAGGCACGATTGCGGCGACGAGGCTCGTCACCTCACCACCCATCATCAGGCGCGTCTAACCAGCAGCTGCGTCTACCGCCAGCTTTTTAACACTTTTCAAACCTAATATGATATATGTTTTCATTAATTAATTATTTTTTTCTTATACTTTCGGAAACATGTCTGGGAAATGACATTTAATTTACACAATATTTTTTTCATAATTTCAAACAATGAACTAAGTTCCCGTGAGCCTTCATTTAGTTTTTATTTGCCGGGTTAGCAAATAATGCTTTTTTCCGAAAGTTCTTTACTCATTAAATATTGCGAAGGACCAATATTAGAAGCACTTACCAGAAAATGTAGAATTTCGACTTAATTGAGCGGCTGCGGTTCAGTGTCTCCAACGCGCGAGTGCTTTGATTGTTTTGTTTTTTTTCAGAGAGTAATATTATCTCCTGTACATGTTGCCAACAAGAAAAGTTACGCATGCTCTAGTTCGTTGTCTCGTGAAAAATTATGAAAATGAATTGGCGCCGATTTTCATTGATTTTCATTCAAAATGATTGATATGCAGTCACGTCAATATTTTAATTTCGTAACGCTTGCATGTCTACAATATTTGTTAAATAAAAATTGGATTTATGCAACGCGTTAGAGTCGGAATAGAGATACGCAATTGATTATTAAAAAAAAAAATTAAAAATCGATAAGGTATTAAATTTTGTATGCAAATTGGCAGTTTTTGCAGTGAAAAATTTATTTTGCCTGGACGTCAATACTTGTTGGTGTGTTGGACGTACTCGTAAATGTCACAGACATTAAAAGTAAAATTTAACGATAACGATAGTACTGAAGTTCAATTCAGTAGTTCCTGGGATGTTATGTCCCAAATCAAATACTGACTGCTGACTTGGTAAAATATGTTTGCGTTACTCGAGACAAAATATCCCTTTAAACTTTTATAGAATGTTTAAAATAGGTTGTATATTTCGTAAGAGTGATTTTGGTAACCAACATACGGACTGATAAATTTCCCATCATAATTTAACCCACGTTCGTATTAAATTAATGGCTGCGACTATCTACACCAGTCATGCGATCCGTTATCCCGTTAATTTGGAGAAAAATGATGTTTAGGCTGTCCTTAGTCACTCGAACAAGTAATATGTGTCACGGGGCGCCGGGAATGGAAAGTGCATATAAATAGAGTGTAAAAGCGCACGAATGCGGCGCTCTTACGTAACTGAAAGTCCGTAAACAAATGCTCTTCAATTTACCGCAACGCGCTGCAACGCGTAATTGGTTGCGCTCACGCAGTGCTACCAAATTGATAGATGTCACTCGGGAGATAAATATATTTAAAATATGATGATATTAAAACTGACAGCAAAAAAAAGAGCTGGTAATTTTTTCAATAGAAATGACTAAAATTTTAGGTTTTTGTGACTTTAAGAACGGAGAATAATTAAAAAAAAAAATGTGAAACATCAAAATATTATTTTTCAATAGAAACGACTGTGAAGTTAGCGTCTTGTCACCTATAGAAAGTAAATGACTTCGTAATCGTAACAAATGACCTAAATGATTATATTCCGGTCGTGGCACGGTCACCACGTGCGACAAGGGTCGTGTTGTGACGGGGTGCACAACGGCGGCGGTGCGGTGGCGCGCCGCTGCGCTGTTGTGACAGGTGGACGGCGTCTGCCGCGAGATAGCGAATTGGCTGCACCGACCGCTGCGCTGTCACGATACCGATAAGTGACTGCCGTGAACCTAGATTTAAATTGTAAGCTGTACCGTATCTGCGGCAAAATGCAATATAAAATAATCTCACTCGTCACTGATACCGAACCGTCAAAAGTTTGTTACATTATAAACGGTCGTATACCGCTTTGGACGTGAATTATTTATTATCCTAGAAGTAGTGTATGCGAAAGGGCGACATCTTGTGGTTTTAATGTATGGTTACAAAATAAGAATAGTAATACTACTGAAAAGTGAGACAATTTTTTTATATTACTGTCGGCGTACACGTTCACAGCGCGATGCAGACTATAGTATATTTGTACAATAAATTTGTTCATTGCGACATGAATATTTCATACAATCCATAGGTACCGCGTTTTTTTAGTGGGATGCAGCAGGGTGTACCTATTATTCGAATACCACATTATTTTTAGCTACGATAACGGTAACGATAGCGTTGTTATACATCTATAAGAGAAGCTATAAGAAGTAAAGAAATTATAGGTCAATTTTTTAAATAATTTTCGTTTTCTGCAAAGACAACGGAGGTCCCATAAAATCTCTTTAGTTAACAATTATGTTGCTAACTTGTTGAAAAATGAACTTTTTTTCCAACGGGATCTTATTCTTTCACATGTTAAGAATACACCGTAATTTATTAAAATTTTTAAACGAATATTTAATAATAATACCTGGGACATCCTACTTAATACTATTAAAAAAAAAAATAATGTGACGTAGGTGCGTGCTTCTCGTAACCGCCACACAGAACCCTATTTTCAGTTTTAATTTAAAATTATAAATTTATAAATAAATATATATAGAGAGTTCCGGGAGTTCAAACTTTTTATTGGAAATTTCCTCCCCTTTGAAAATCTTTCGATTTTAGTTATTTTAGTTTTTGAGACATAAGTGAAAAACTAAATGTCTTTTTTCTTTCATCTTAATTTTTATTTATAACTTTTGCAATTGTTTATGTCCTAATTTTTCTACACGTCATTCGGAATCCAATGAGCTACCGCTCATATTTTTGGTAGCTATTTCAAGAATTAACACCTTTTTGAAATTATGAACGTAAACTAGACAATACATTTCATAATTCTAGATCAATAGAATGTTCCCCATAGGTTTTTATGTGCGAGTTTATAAAATATGTTATTTTACACCTCAAAGGCACCATAGATTTTAGTATTTGATATTAATTTCAACTTCAAACGTCTACCCGTTCCTTACAAAAAGGGTATTGACAGACGGACGGACGTACAACAAAGTAATTCTATAGAAGTTCCGTTATTCTTTTTCTTTTGAGACCCTAAAAATGTGCAATTCAGACGGAATTTTGAATTACATCTTCAGGTTTACAAACGAATCGTACAGCGTATCTAAGACATATTTCTTTTGTCACTATTCTTTGAATAGTAAAATTAGATAAATATTGAAATAAGTTTTTTCAAATAACTCAATATATCAAAAATACTTTAAAAATACTTGCTAGCTCAATCTCTAGTTAGTGGTGTAATACAAACTCGGTACGTGCAACGGCGACAGAATGGAGTATATTCTGAAAAAAAATTTTTTTTTACTCGTCATAGAAAACGATTGATCTTTCTATTTAATTCCCTCAGTCAATCATTTCTTCAACGTAACATAAATCTCTATAGTTATAAAATTGATTATCATCGGAAAAGCTTTTTATATTTCTAGTAGTTTAGGCGTGAACTACGTCGGAAAATTAGGAAAATGTCTGTTCAGCGGATCGCACGTGTATGATTTTCATAGTTTTGTTTACAGTTTTCATACATACAACAGAGTACTGTCTAGACAGATTTTTCCTGTTATTAAAAAAACATACGAAGAACTTTGTCTTGTTAATTTTCCTCGTAAAAAAGGGAACCAGTGTTGTTTTCGTGTAGTTTTATTGCGAGTCGTCGGCGAACGATTTTCGATGTTTTCGTTGTCCGAGGCGGTTTTATTGCCGCCCACGGCGTTGTGCAGTCTTGTCTTGTCTCACGCCTCTTCGACTGTTAGAAAAGTTTAGATCGTTTTTTTGCGTTTTAGTTCGATAACAAAATCGATAAATTAATTTCGTAAAGGGCACGAGTCACATTTTTTTTTCATAATAAATATTTTCACGTCATTTCGATATTTGAAAGGTTTTATATATTCTCTGTGAAAAGGGCCTAAAAACAATCTCATGCATAGTCGAAGTAAAAGGCAATCAAAAAGTTAAGTCTACGTGTAAATGACACGAGTTCTAGACACTTATGCTTGTTTTGTCTGGATTGATTTGACTGTACCAGACCACTTTCGCCACCAATTAACACTCCTACACATTTTGACAAAGTGCCATTCTATGACAGAAATGAGAAAATTTTAGTATAGTGTTTAAAATTGATGTTTCAGCAAATTACCCAAACCGCAATTCAGAATTTTTTCATGGCTAACTACAAGAAACGCTGAATTTTATTCAATTAATTATGATAACTAACAGTTTCTCTGAAAACTTTTCGATTTACGTTTGTATATACGAAGCAATTTAGAAAAAGGTACAAATAAAAAAAAACCGTTTTCGAAAATACAATGGGCCGCAAAAATAACGGGTCATACAGAAAAACCGAGATAACACACTAATGGCGCGCCATTAAGACCTATAGGGCATTTCCCATTAAAATGTTAAAATACGGAGCACACCGGGCACGATTCCGATTAGCACTTAGCCAGTTTTTAATTCTTCAATATACAATATCTTATCTTCAAATACAATAGTGTGTTAAGGTGCAATAAAAAACAAAGTGCATCAACATTAAAAGTGCTAGAAGTAAGTATAACGCGAATCGAACCACTTAAGCGATTCACACTTACCTTAAAGAAGTTTAAAACATCAGTACATAGGTAAATCATTACCATGTCATGCATGAACACTGGGGATGATGTCCTACTTGCTTGTCATTTGCATCCTGTCCGATAATCGTAAAAATATTAAAACAAGCTTCTCTTATAACCATAGAGATAATATTACTAGAATAGGCACGCTCCATAAAGCCCTGTATGTAGCGGTTGGGCATCGGTTTGACATGGGAGAAAAAAGGATAGAACATCATTGTATTCCATGTAAATTGAGGTATTCCTACGAGGTACTCTTATTCTATGTCTCTTTCTATTGAGACCCACATTTCGGACTGGCTTGTCTGCTCTATTCTATTATCTCTATGCTTATAACACTTGAAATCATAAATAAAAATACTCCAGTCTTCTTTATACTTGTCTTCATCTAATTTGTTGACGAACCTTGTTGACAGATAGTTTTTGGTTGATGTTTATTCCAAGTGTCGAGTTGACGGACTCGCTCGATTCACATTTCCGTGGCGTTTAACGTTACCTCTAAAACACCATCTCGCATTCACATATCCAAAGTCTCCTATTTCCGTAACTGCGCGTTTCATAATTATCGTTCCTTCGGCACAAGAATTCAAATGTTTGGACATTTGAAGAAAACAAACGAGCACAATAGTGATTCCACGAAGCGCAGGCGCGGTGACGCAGTTACAACATGTTGTTAAGTTGCTTGACGGTGTCGGGATTATCGTTAGAAAAACAGTAACATGTTTCGTCAAAAAGTATTTTCAATACTATGAAAGTTTTCATTACACACAGATGTTTTACTAGACAGGCTGTTCTTGTATGGCCTACGTGTGTTAGCGAATAAAAGCTTCAGCGGTTGATCAGCTTCTATTTCTTTTGAGAACTTAATTAGTTAAAAGCACTGTTTTCTTCAATTTTTCCATCGTGAATGTACATTTTGGTTGTACGTCTGATTTACTGGGAAATAAAAGAAAAAAATGGCGCTCGAGGGATAGAGAACGATGGTGTAATAACTCAACCGACTAGATTAATAGACAGTCGGTCGCTAAACTTTGGACACGGAATAGAGACGCTGCTGAGGCGATCTTTGGACACGACTACTCTTGAGCGGATGCTATACAAAAACCAGAAAATATTTAGTCGCGATTGAACGGTGGGCCTTTACGAGAATCCAAATAAGTATTGATATAATCGTCGACTTTAATTTGGACTGAAAATGAAAAAAAAACAATAGGTAATCGATATAATATTCGTCGCCTTCAAAGACTAAAACCAAAATAATCTATCAGTGGGAACCTGTCAATGGCTGACTGTCAACCACTCACTGCTAATTATTTTCATTTGTGTGTAACTGTTGGTTCTCTTTTATCATCATCATCAGCCCGTGTCTTTCCACTGCAGGATATAGGCCTCTCCCAAGGCTCGTTCCGCATCCAATTATACCGGGGTATGGTGCTTTAGGTCGTCAGGTTGCTTGTCCTTAATATATAAATAAATAAATAAAAATAAATAATATTTAACATAAGTGAATTCACTCGATTAATATTTCTTGCACTAGTATGGATTGTATTTATGCAATTTATTACCTTGAGTGAGAACAATGCGGTTATTTTAAGATACATCACAAAAAAAATCAATTTTTCAGTGCAACAAATAGATAATGTGTCTTCTGAACGATTGGACAGTATCAGTTAAAATATATTGGTTTTCGTAAGAGCGCTTTCGCGAATAGAAATTTGGCACTTGTCGCTAGGCGATTACGTAATCCGACAATAAAACTACTAGATAAAATTGTCTATCGCATATGTCAACACAGGACACATTTGTTATTTTCGGTTGTTTAGGAAAATGCCGTTTGGTGTTGCGCGCGCGCTCGACTACAAAAAATCGTCGATCCTCGTCTATAAAAAGTTTTTTTTCTTTTACGTCTTTATATATTTTAAATGATAATTATTACAAGTTAAAGTTATGTATAGTATATGAATTTATGTATTCAACTGCAGATACTTCGAAATTCATAATCGGCCCAGAATCAGAATCAGAAATTTCTTTATTGTCTCTCATTTCTTAAATATATTAATATAATTACATACGCAGTAATAGTAACAGTATGACCTGTTTTGTCCTTGTGGATCTTACAGGTTATGCTATGTTTATCTTAATGTAAGCAAATAACATCAAAAATTAAATTCCTATAGTAAAACTAAGACTATTGGGGACTACCGGGTGCTAACCTTCTACTGATTGGCTTTGCCCGTTCTTTTCTACTTACATAGGAGATATCGCGCTTCGTCTCTATATAGAGCGCCAAAAAAAAAACAAACATACATGCATGTATAGACTGATCCATACATTACCCACTTTAGCGTCGCGCAATCGTACAATAAACAAAAAGTGAGCCCTACACAATACAGCGACAAAAAGCGTCAGAAAATGTTGCGACACTCAACTGAACATTGCTATTTATACTCAACTCGTAATATAGAAGAAATATCTATGCTTGTATCTTATTGGCCATTACGTTTTGAATTTGACGATCTTCTTTAAAGCGTCTTTTAGGTAATTTTCATGAATTTAAAATGTTTCGTATTGCGCTCCTTCTTATTAAATGGACACAATTTACACAGAACTCTTACTTCTGAAACATGTTGAACGACAAATATGCGACATAATTTCATTGTTTTTTTTTTTTTTTTTTTAATGTAAAGGACCTGAACTCTCGAGTTATATCCTTGGTTTACCACAAGGCATCGAAAGGTAAAGCGTTGTCGTTATTTCCATGGGAACGGTTATTATTGACATCGCTTTAGCGATGCAATTAACGAAACACGTCCTCGTTCTAAATCTATACCTTGACCGCCTTGTCGCTTCACTACGAACTGTCTAGTTTTGAAACGTTGCTTAGTTTTTTTTTTTAAATATTATAGGTAGAGCACGTGTGTCGTAGATCATAAGCAGGTAATCGGTTTTTTTTTTGTGGGTTTTGGTGTTACAATTTTCTTTAGAAACTACTGTATGGATTTCTATGAGGTTTTTTGTTTGTACTACATATGTATCACCTTAGAGTAGGTTTTCAGATATGTTTTACGTTTATAGGCCCTCGGGGGTTCTACTGTAAATCTTTTTCTCTGAAACAACTGAGGCCCATTTTGATGAGGTTTTTTTTTTGCATTAGGTACATAAGTATCAGCTCAGCGCAGAACAAGTTCTTGCGTTACTTTGTTTATGATTATAAACCGTCACAGGACACTGGAATATATTCCTTCAAAACAGTATCATCATCATAGTCAGTCTATAAACGATTTAATCGTGGGCACAGGTTTACTATTCTTTAAAAAGTAATAAGTACAAATTGTGAAATTAAACATTTTAAAAACGCACGAATTAAAAAAAAAAAGATGAATAAAAGAATATTAAAGTTATTTATTTCGCTCTTTTTAGAGGACTAGCTTTCCAATGTTTTTTTGTTGTGGGTTTACAATTTTTTTAAATTTTATTTGATTTCGCGTTACGTTTACGAAACGTAACGTAAAGATATTATATGAGTGCGTTAAAATCGTTTAAAATGTTCAGATTAATTGTCGTTTCTTTGACAGGTGATTTTTTGACAGGTACGAATTGGCAAGAACAATTTTCTTTTCTCTCGCTAGTCGCTAATACGCTAGAAAAAAGTACCTATGTTCTATAGTTTTGTATGTTTCAAACGACTCACATCAACAATTTGTGATCAACCAATTTCAAATATCAAGTCCTTACATTTAGAGTTGCGCAATGCTAACTTTGCACCTGTCTATAGATACTAGATTTGAAAAAAATCATATATTGTATTCCCAAATGTGAGGCGGATAATGCATTTGATACTAGTTTGTTTAAAATATTGATTTATTTTTGAATTTTGATTATAAGTACTTTGGCAGCATTTTTATGAGGTCCTATTACAGGTGCATACCATATCGTAGGGGATAAATGTATTTATGCTATACAGGTAGGAACGAGCAGTAGTTTTATAAACTATCATTAAGGGTTTTTGTTAATAAATCGGTTAGGAATAAATAATTTGAACTTTGAACATTAATATGAACAATTCTTATAATAGCATCGACATCTCCTACTCGAATAAATCTGCTGTTCAGTAGGTGTCGAACTTTGTAAACGAGACAGCAGCTTTATTTTTGTATAAGAGTTACGAAAATGTTTTATTAGGCGGCGTTTTACATTGAAAAATTAAAACGAATGAAAAATTTGGATATTTGATCTATCGAAATATGTTCCCATTATAATAGATGCACTTCAGCCATTTTATAGGACCTTCATTTTGCTGAAAGATTTCTGAGAGCGAAAATCAATGAATGGATTCTAAAGGTATATTTAATTACTTTATGCAAGCGCTTAGGTATTATATACTAATTCATCTAAGATTATATAGCGTCGAAATGACGTGGTCGCATATGATAAAATGGAAAATTTTGACTTTTAGAAATCGGAAAACTATTGTACTTTTATGTACATTAATTTAGTAGAGGGGAAAACAAACTAAATGTATAACGGATGATGGTAGAAACTTATTGGGAATGATATTTCGGCACAGATGTCATTATGATTAACGACAAATGGCTCCTCCATAATAATATTTTTTTGCGACGTTTTGTATTAGTACACCAGACGTGAATATGTCACCACACTCCAGAGATGAAAAGCAGTCCATACAATGGATCGCTTTCTTAGAACTCGTAACGAAAAAGGCCTAAGTAGTTTTCTCGGCCAACAAAGTCTACAGTTTTTTAGGACGCTCGTGGTATAATCCGCAATGACTACCTCCAGAAAGGCAATATCAATGACGAATAATATGCCGATTCTCTTTCACCAGGATAATGATACACATGTGTCGTTACAATGGCTAAGTTCCACGAACTGCTAGCTTATCCACCGTATTCTCTAGCTAGATTTAACCCTTTGCGACTAGTTCATTTTCCCTAATTAAAAAAAAAAATATTTAAGTACCAATGACAAGACTATTAGCAAAACAACCGCATGTTTTGAAAGGTTACCGAAATCATATTTTTGGAAAGGATCTAAAATTTAGGAAAGTGTTGAACGAAGTCGATCGATCCATGTAAAAATTGGTTGAAGTAGTGTGCAAAAGAATACTCTTTTATTTTTAAATTTTACCTGTCTTATCTCATATTATAAAACTGAGTGTGTGATAATACGACGACACATGTACAGAATGAAAACTCTAGCTATCTGTAATGAATTACGCTTGCAACAAGCTTAACATATATTAAGAGAAAAAGCTAATAGGCAACGAAATTAAAATCACTACGATTGCAGGAATTTCAGCTCCTCATTTTCTGCGCGCCACTACGACATCTACTTCTTTTAAGTAGGTACGTAAATAATTGTTGTAAATAATAAAATCGGCAGTCGCTTAGTTCCACTTGTAATAACTTGATTAGTTATAATAGGTGTTAATACGTTTGATAACATTATCGTTATCTGTCGACAGCATCTTGGAAGTGTGACAACTCGGTGACTGGGACGCGCTTTCATTTTAGCTCCTACACTATAACGTACGGTAAAATATTCTAATAATTTACAACTTTGAGTTTTAGTAATTTATCTAACTAGAGACCTTGTGTAGTTAAAATTTTGTGGCTCTTTCTTTTAAACTTGTGGGGCACAATGAAAGATAAAATAAAACGTGTTTATACTAAACTAGGTCCAAGTAAATGTTTCTGAATTTGATCGTCAAAATTCACAAAAACATCTAATATTATTAGATACGTAGGCACTGTAAAATGTGTAGTAAAATGAATCTTAATATAAATTTGTATTTACTAAATATAATACTTATTATTTGTTCCTTAATTGAAGGTTGGATTGATCTTCTAATATGCAGAAGTCATTATAGGTTATTCTCATAGAATTTGAAAACCGAACTCATCAAATTTAGAGAGTCGGAGTGACGAGATTTTACATCACTTTCCAGTCTCCATTTTGAAAAAAAAAGCCAAAAATTCACGTTTAAATATTTTTCCCCAATTTCTTTTTTGGTAGAGCGTAGTCGAGTCGCTAAAACAAACACGCTACGCAAACATTGTTACGCACGAGAAAGCGACGACGCGTTGTTACGGGAAGGGGTATCCTGTCGGTGGCCGCCGACCGAAGTAATTTTCAGTCGCCAATTGCCCGTAGGTGCCCACCGGATGATGTGATAACTTTATATCTCTCTATATCTCACTATTTCAGTACTGAGTGGTACTAAAAAAATATGTATTTTATTATTTGCCCTAAAGATCACAAAATGATAATATTGAAATTATGATCTTTGACGATAGTCTAAGATCCGAATTAACAACGACCTTCACCCATCTGTTTCAGCTATGAATTTTTTTTATGATGCCCCCTGGGCTAAGAAGAGTACTTGATATAAGGACCATAAATGTCGATACCGTAAAGCAGCATTTTTAGCTACTTCATTATTTTTCTAAAAGTACGTGAAAAATAGAAAATGACTATTGAATATAATGTTCAAGTTGTATTTCGAACGCATCTGTAAATCATTTATAATAGTTTATACTGAATGCATCCATTCGCAATGTTTATTACTCAAATTGGGGTTACCATTTTTGAGGATTTTCCCAACGCAAGTAATTCTAGACCGGATTCGAAAGGAAAGGGTTTTTTCAGAAAGTAATTAATTAAATATATTTAACTTACGTACAATAGAATTAAAAAAAATATTAATATTACACAGGTATACTTCAAAAAATGCTCTTTAATGATGAAACTACTGTTTTTATTAGTAGACTTATAATAATAATAATAACAACGTATACATGACAACAACAACGTGTAGTCCCCAAACTAAGCATTAGCTTGTGTTTTGGGTACCAAGCGAAGACACCACACACATATAACAACTAAGACCCGGTACCAGTATCGATATTCATCATAAAAATACTGACCCGACCTGGGATTCGAACCCGGGACCTCGAGCTTCATAGGCAGGGTCGCTACCCACTAGGCTAAGCGGTCGTTAAATTATTATGGAAAATTGATAAAATAGTTGAACATTGTATTTTGAACATTATTTTTTTCAGTTTAGTTTTACTAAAAATAATTTAAATTCTGAAAATAAGTTATAATGAGAATTTTCACATTTTCATTGCTATCATCATTGACGTGACTGTCATTCAGGTAACAAGACAGACAAATTGTGACCACAGTATAGTTTTGATAAGTGTTAACATTTCTTCTTTTATCTTTGGCAACTATCTTGCATTCTAGATAGTTTTGCCAGAGTCATGTTGCACTATACTACTTATTTGCATTCAAAAAGTTGTTATACGATTTATAGAGTTTTTATTTTTAAAACGACGCAAGAAGTCATTCTATGTTGGCTATTTTGAATAAAAGCGATCTTCTAACTAACTTATTATCTCTTTATCATTTTATAGAGGAGTTGCATTTATTTAACCTTTCACATCTTGATGCCGGTCAATTCCCAGCTTTAAAAGAAAAATGTCTATATCATAAGGCTTCATAGATCTATACAAATCAAACCACATGCACAAAATTCAAAGACCCATATTTTTTTTTCCTAGCCCATGTTTGTATGGGATGGCCGTCCTTTAGTACGTAAAAAATACATCACGAATGGGTTGGCTAAAAAATTCCTGGCAAGACTATGATTAATTAAATAATAATAATATAGCGATATATACTTATCTTGAAATTTTTGGAAAGGCTTTCAGGAAAGTAAATGAAAATAAACAAAATGAACATTTAAAAATTATAATTAACAAAAAACATACACGAAAGATGAATGTAACTGTCTATACCTGCCAACCCAGTAGCTATGCCATGTAAAAATTGATAACCCAACGTAACGCATATTCTGTAGGCTTCATACTTTCGATTGATATTAAATTCATTTGTTAAACTTTACTTCTTCACTTCACTCATCAGCCCATTTTTACCCCACTGCAGGGGCTTAGGCCTCCCCCAGGGTGGGGACAGGGTTTGGAGCTTAAATCCACTACGCTGCTCCACTGCGGGTTGGGGATTGTAAGGACCGCCATCTATTGACAGCGCCCGGGACCGACTGCTTAACGTGCTCTTCGAGGCACGGAGTCAGTGATAGTTATGTACTTAAGTCAGAAAAACTCATTGGTACACGCCCGAATTTCGAACCATGGCCCTATGGCCTTATAAATCTGAGACAGGTTCATTGCGCTTTGGGCTATCACGACAAATGTGTTTAACAACACATGTGTGCAATGTTTCAAATTTTCAAATTTTAATTAATCATAGCCTTGCCAGGAATTTTTTAGCCAACCCAATCGCGATGTATTTTCGACATACCTACCTACTATGTTCGTTAATTTATAACAAAAAAATTCATCGTTGAGACAAATGGGTGAAGGTCGTTGTTAATTCGGATCCTCTACTACAATAAAAAAATCACTCTGTATAATATGTACCTATTCATATATTGATTGTAGGTACCAGTGAACTATATTTTGGTACGCTATCCATAGAGGAAAATTAAATAAATCCAAACGAATGAACATCGAAATATTCCTCTCATGTCTGTCAAATATTAAGTAGGACACGCTTGTTGTGCGGTCGATTGCAAAACATTTCTGTGAAGTCGACTATAAAATATCATGACATATAACATTTTTCCGACTAATAAAAGGTGTTATTATTTAACCAAGAAAAAACTTTGGGTTGATTTGTTTCTTCGGCCAGCACAGTTTGCTTAGCTTTAGCTGGGTTTCGATGTTATTGCTTTTTTAAGATGATTTATCGAGAGAGGTTGATAGCCCCTTGGAATTAAAAAGGTCAGTAGCTTATAAAGTTTGTATCGGCAGAGAATCAGAACAAAGAAGATTATCAACACCAACACAAAAAATCTCCCCTTGTTATGGGCATCGTATTACAAAGAGATACTTGAAATCCGGGCAAATGGATGCGTGTACATCAGTCGTACAGTGCTTGCCATAATATGTCTGGTTCTGAAGTTAGTCACGAAATCATCGCAGTAACCCATGCAGTACCTAACATTATTTCACAGAAACATTGCGGCGGGAGGCACGGCGGCTTTCACAATAAGACATGCGTATCGCACTTCAGAGCCGCACATGTACAATGTTCCCACTTCCGGTAGGATCCAACTTTAAGCATGCATGGGAAATAGAAGAAAATTTATTGAGGAAAATGAGAAAAATTGAAAGTTTTGTGTTATAAATTCTTTCTCACAACCATCACAATTATTTTTTGATAATTTCGTCCATTTATTTCGTCACTTTGTATAAGGAAAAAGTCTACTTATCGTCTTCACTTTTATTAAGACACTTAAAAATATTTAACAATTTTCATAACTTTTTTCCTTAAAGAGCTTCGAGGCTGACATAGGAACAAACAGACATAAGTACAAGACGAATTTATAAACGCTCTCATATGCGAAATTACACGCTAGACGAAATTGCATTTACACATGAATTCGTATCTTATAAAATGATTAAAATATGATTATGGACGTGGGTGTTTAGTTATATACATGTTTAAAACTGGCCGCGTGTGTCGCCCGGGATTTCATAAGACCAAAATTAATGTCCCAACCCAGCCGGCATCCTCTGCTAACCTATTCCCAAATATAATATGCTCTAAAATTAAGTGTCTCACGGACGTCATTACATTGTGCGTCTACAAAGTAAAGTTGATTTATTCTATCCGGTGTCCATAGCGTAGTAATCGCTATTTAGTTATGTATGTTACCGTGAATGTCCGAAATGCTGCGCATATTAACTTATACTAGTGCATTTTGACATCCAAGAAAGAAAACTGGTGAAAGATAGTTTCTTTTTTGTTTGATCGTTTCGGTTCTACACCAGTGAATGTTAAAATACACCACAACGATCTTTTAATTATAAAAAAATATGTACATTTCTAAATGGATAGGTCTGTTTTTGCCAATATGAGGAACGATATGAAGCGAAGCGGCGAAATAGTTTAATTCTTTTGAAATCTTTTGATTTGCAATTTTTTCAATACATTTAAATATACAAATGATAGCTATATTATTACGCTTTCCGAGCAAACACCGTAGAATGTTGACATTCACTCACTTACTTACTGAATTATTGGTGATTCTAAGATACACTTGGTGTGTGTTAAGATGTACCGGTGCACGTGCAAATATTATAAAAAAATATTAAAATAGTTCTGTCGTTTCGGAAATAGGGATTGTCAGCATACTCCGTTGTATGTGATATTCTCAAATATCGGACATACTTGGTAAGATATACATATGTTACCAACAAAATGAGTAATATCGGCGACCTGCAGATTGTTGGGTACATGGTAAATTGAAGAGTACATTGTTAGTGCTGAATCGAAGATTATTTACGTAATCGGTACCTACACTGTCTAGTAAGTATAGCTGCTTATCGGCAGAATATTTACAAGTAAATTTGAGAATTCGATCATATGTTAATGCTAGATCTACGTTAGATAAGATTACCTCCCCATGTACAGATGCTTCACGAAAACATTTGTAATCGAAAATAATCGGAGTATCTGTAGAAAACATGATTTTTGCATTTATATTCAGAGCTTTTTCGTGAAACATGTATACCTAAATTCGAGGATCAGCTGCTCCCATTTACAAATGTTTTACGAAAAAGTCACCCGCACGAGTCCCCAAAAAATTAATCGAAAATAAATTTAGATAATACACGAAGACAACAAAGTTTTATCATCTAGGTAAGTTGTATAAGACGCGGGTCACCAAGATAATGCGCACACTAACTATATGGGTAACATAATATTATTCAATTCGATTCTTAATCGATGACAAGCGAAATATTTGTATTTCATTGGGTCAGTGAGTGGATTAACGAGGAGCTGAAATACTTAGCCTGATTAGACTGTATGTATCCATTTCCGCTGTGAGATGCGAGCGCCCAACGTCAGCAGTCGAAATTGCCCGTCCGTAAATGCATTCGCGGCCGGCTGACTCACTGCACTAGAATTCGCACGTATATAAGATTGCATTTTTATTGACCCTCTTAACTTTATTTTAAAGATCTACTTTTCAACTATTACTAACATAGGTTTGTTCTAGGTTCACTACGTGAAATTACGAAAAACAATATTTGATAGGTTTTGATTTTATTGTTTCTTTACTATGCCATATTTTGGGTCTTGCATTTGTATAAAGTTATATACTTTTGATTTAATTTATGAAATAAGTTTCATGCCGTAATATCTTGTTTTTGTAGTGCGCCTTTGGAAATTATGTCAAAAAGCAATAAACAATTTGGTTTTCATGAAATTGTTTTTGTTTGCGGCCTTAAAAAGAAAAAAAAAACCGGCCAAGCGCGAATCGGACTCGCGCACGAAGGGTTCCGTACCACCATACAATATAAAAAAACGAGCGCGACATTTTCGAACTTAACCATTAATTGTTATTATTATGCAATTTAAAAATTATTGTATGAATATATTTCATTTTTATTTCGTTAGTTATTTAGAGGGCTCTCGATCCTCTCTGGCTAATCCGAAAAGTAGTAACATGAGTGCACTGATAGCTAGAGACAAATTTTATTACTTATTACAGTGAACCTTTGACTTTTAATATCGATTGTGAAGAGAATATGCTCTGCAAAGAAGAGCGTAAATTTATCGTAGGTACCTAGTAATACAATGTAATTTTCATCATAATTGGAGTTTACTCCTTAAGAAACGATATAAGGGGCCCGGTATCAAAATTTTATGGAGAGTAAAATCGAGAAAGCGAGCGTTGAAGCGTTAAGTGCGTCTTGGCGGGGGTAACGGCGGAGCGAAGAAAGAGGGGGCAGGTATAAGCGTTCTAGCTGTGAAAGGCCCGACAGCGGGTAGAAAGTGGAGGGGATCGGAATAAAATGATTTACGGGGTCTATCTCTAAACTAAGTAGGAATTTGAAATTTCTGTATATTATGAACCATATAATGTAAACAACAAATATAGAAAACGTCGTTTCGTAGTGAAATTAGTAAGTTGTCTGATATATAAATTACTAAAATCGAATCATTCGAGTAAACTCCTATCGCGCGTCGGAGTTGACACGCACGGGTTTTTTTTTTTAAATTATCTTTTACAATAACATCACAAAGATAAAATGCATCTAATATTCGCTTATTGGCTAAACGCTATCTATCATTTTCTATGGATTTTTAAAAAAATTTTTACTTATAAAAGTACATTTTATAAGTTACTCTATTACTCGTTAAATAATACAGTCTAGTTAGCTGTGATAGTTTTCCTTCTAACTACGTCATAATATATACTCCTGTCATAATTTTTTTTCCATCCAAAAACAACTTGGATTTCACTATGTCACTACGTCATTGTGGACCAGTTCATAGATTACACCTACCTTCCAAATTTCATCTATATATTGCCTATAGTTTCCGAGAAAAACAGACAGACGGACCGATCGATCGAATAAACGTAAAATTAATATCAAATACTAAGGTCGGTGCTTTGGAGGTGTAACAAATTCAAGCGTCCGAGTCATCGCATTCGAAAGAAACAGCCATTTAAATCACATATGTTGATACTCGCAAACTCAGTCATAGGCCATAGCATACATCCCGTTAACCTGGAATTATGAAATGTAGCAAGAAGCAAGGTCTAGTAGAACAAATAACGAGATTAATCTGATAATTGTTAATTTGTAGTTATATATCACATTAAAGAATTACGATTACAAACTTAAATTTTGTGTGGCGGTACGGACCCTCGGTGCGCTAGTCCGATTCGCGCTTCACTCAGTAACTACTTTCATGATCAATAACTATTCGAAATGTACATGTGCTCCGATCCTTGGAAATCAATGTTTATCTCTAAATATACTCACATTTTTGTGAAAACTTTCAAGCCTGAAATAGACCATTTTTGTGTAACCATTGTAATTGAAGAAGTTACAGTATGGTCTAAATTAAAAAAGTACCGCACTAAGGGCAAATTTTTGTGACAACATATGGACAACGCCCATTCGTAATCCGGCGCGGCGGCAGTTGCCTGTGCCGCGACACAACTGTCTAAAGAAGTCCTATTTGGCGAGAGGAAATGAAATAAATAGTCAACTATCTGGACTTGAAAACGTCTGTCTGGAATATATTCTGGTGTGACATTGTGTGCGTGGTATTTGTATGCTAAAAAATACGTAAAAGTTTTTTTATTTTTTTTTTTATTTCTGTGTATAATATAGAATTGTTATTACAATACAATCTATTTTGAATATTATTGCTCATTTACGCACTGAACTAGGTATACGTAGGCCTAAAATGAAATGTTTCTGTTACGTAGCGGGGATGTTTATGCTAGCTGACCGTGAGCTCGTCGAAAATAACATTACTTGTACCGTATCCGAAGTACAACTTTTGTTATATAATCCGCAAGAGTAAGATTTGTTGATTAGTGGTTGGCGTGTAATGTATACGGACATCTAGAAACCACATTTTAATTAGCTGCATCAGTCTAGCAATTTTATAAATATCTTCATTAAGATAGGAATTTGTAATGCGTCAACGTTAATCCAACTAGTGTGAACTTTTAATCTATATTACGGTAACCCTGGTTTTGGCAAACACGTCGGTCGGTCATCAAGCGGCAGCCGTTACTCATGCAACGGGATAATTTGCATGGAAATAGATGCGAGGAATTGTTGCCAATCGTCTAACTGACGACAGCCGCGATGTTGACTTGTGTCTTAGCAGCTCGAACCTTGCCACTTCTCTATATCAATCGGCCAATTAATTAAATATATGATCTCTACTTTTATAAGTCATTCAAATGTCAAAAAATATTTTCTTCTTGAGCTTTTATTATCTGAAATTACATTTTATCCACGTCTTCATGTTTTCTTATACTAAGTCGAAATTACTAGATTTCCCAACGTTTAGTGAAACGTTTGTCACTCGGCCATGTTTTAAGCCTTGCGTTCTAGATTTGTTTGAGAGCGGCTGCGGCCGGTGTATGTGCACCATGTTGATATACGCGGTGCAGCTGCAGAGAAGTTCCATTCGGATCCACTAGACGCGTTAATTCTGTATATGTGACTCAGGCGCTAGAGAGTGGCCAACTTGCGTAACATTACGCCCATTCATGGCGCATCGCCGCCAAACGCGAAACCGCTGCGACGCCTCATGCCAGAAGATTCACGCGGGCTTCGTCGCCGATTTACTGCTTCGGTGACGGAATTTCGTTAGTGTGTCAGAGAGCACGTGCCCGGCGGAAATGCCGGATTTGTTTAGTTTGCAAATTTATTTCGGTCGCGGCGGTGTCATCTGAGGGCGTCACCCGGCGGCCACGGGCCGGACTGGCCGCTTGGCGCTTAGTGACGCACATTTCGCAACCGGCCAGTGCTCGCCCGTCGATGGAAATACGGGCTGTATGCACTTGCGAAACGAATAATTGCATTTGGTGCGATGCCTCTTTAACCTTTCGACGGGGTGTGTATTGTATCGTACATTCGTTTTGTAGCTACTTTCCTCTTCAATGTTGTGAAATTCCTCATTTTTTCACTGTCTAATGCATAACGACAGCCGTACTCTGTGAACGACCGTGTGAACGTGTCAATTATATTTCCCTTTTCACCTGTTTCTCATTAGTCACCCAGAAGCAGCACTGAGTGCCATCAAATGCCCAACGATTAGGTACAATGTTGCAACAGATTAAAATAGTCGACTGGTTTTGCGGCCAACGTGGCCGGCGAGAGCGGGCGGCGGCCGGTCGCGGACCATTGACAGCCGGCAACATTCAACAAAATGCCAACTTGGGTCGCGAATTGCACATTAGTGGAGTTGGCGCACGCGTTCCTTGGTACACGGCCAGAATGGTCGATCCTTTTGGCGTGTCGATACGCCGATCGTGGCCCATCCCGGCGAAAATAATCATCAGTTCGGAGACTAACGAACTTCAGCCGCCTGACCTACAAAACGAGTCTCTCTCGTTCGACCGGTACGTTTACCAAGTTCTACTTTTGGTCATGTATTTTAGTAACACTATAAGGTTACGCGATGTTTGATTTTCTACAACTTTACTGTGAACATTGTTAGTAATTTAAAGATGCATTAGGTTTATCGTCTTCTAAGAGCCGTTAAGCGAACGGGCGCGGCTGGGGCGTGGGCTGTCGAGCTGTCAAACGCGGTCACAGGCTTATTTACGTATCTTCCTCAATTACTGAGATCTTTAAGACTCACTCTAGGCGCCGCCAAAAGAAAACTGTCACTTTATGACACTATTGTCAATGTCCTTCACGTACTTATTATACAACTGTGTCTTACGCAACTAGAATGTTTATATTATCACCTAGTGATGATATTCATAAAATATAACATTTATCTACAATCTATGAACATGACAGAAAAAAATTAATAAAAACTTAAATGCGGTACATTTTTGATGGTAAACTTAAAATTTCTAATTTGTCCCGTGTACGTCTAATATTTTCGTATTTCAGTTTATTTATTGCTTATTTAATTATTACGTCAAAACATAGACAAAATGGCGTCCGAATGAATGTAAGAGTAAAAAATTAAATAGTTATCATAATCGACTATTTCGATTAATCGTTAAATTTAATGGTTTCTATTTAATTTTATTAATTTAATCTATTTCGATTAATCGTTGATAATTATAGTCTCATTACTATTAAAAACTTTTTTTTTCTTTCGCTTTTAATAGTTTGTCATGAGTGTAGGTATAATAAATACTGTTATTTTGTATTTTCAGGTAATTAACCTTCTTGTATCATCTCAGAGAGCAAACGCTTGGCAAATACACGGTTTTTGGGTGAGTTCGAGGGCACACACTAATTAGTCTCGCACAGATTTTTTTTTAATTTAGGATATTTTCGTCTCATCCAAGTCTTGGCGCCAACGCGTACGGAACAACAATGGTAGGTTACACATAATCTATCGAAGCAACAACGACAGCAGGCCTATCATGTTAGTTGATAATGGCTGTAAGTTGTTAGTGACTGACCGATTGAGTTTGACCGAGATTGACCGAGCGTTTAGAGACCTTAACTGCGGAGCCAAAGGTCGCGGGTTCGATTCCCGCCCAGGACAAATATTTGTGTGCATGAACATGTTTATTTCGTTCCGGGTCTGGTTGTAAAGTATTTATATATATATGTAATATATAAAGAGAAAATAATTTAAGTATTTTTAACAGTTGTCTAGTAATCTATAACACAAGCATAATAAATGCTTACTTTGGGACTATATGGCGCCGTGTTGGTTGTCCCATGTATTTCAATGGACTTAAGTCTGTTTTCAAACTAAAAAGATGACTTCTTATTTTTTTTTATTTTCCGTTTGGACCAGCTCGAATCCATTTCGATATCGTTTGTAAAATAAAATACAATAATGGTGTTTGATAAAACTTTATTTTAGGTTTTTGGTAAACGCTAAGAAACATTAAAATGAGCATTTTTATAGGCTTCACTTTTATAATCTGTATAAATATATTTTCAACAATAATAAAATAAAATTATGCAACAAAAAGCAGTAACTCAAAATTAATAATCCGAAAACGAAATTGCGGATATATGGATACAAATATATTTAAACTAGCGACCGCCCGCAGCTTCGCTTGCGTAGACTACACATTCCTGTTTTAGGTAGTATTAACATTCGAAATGTTTTATATGTAGGTACTTTTTGCTGAAACTAATATTGGGTACACCCATTCAAACTTGCAATCTTCATTCTCCCCACTCCTTTAAGAAAACCGATACTCCCATACTTTTCACTTTCCGTTTCCCACCCTTAAAATATGGAAATCCAAAAACCCTGAAACACGTCATTATTTATTTATGTTAAAATTTTTATGTTTCTAACTTTAAAGAACAAAGACTCTCATACAAAGCCCCTCCGCCCCTCCCTCCTTAAATTTGAAATTTCCATATATTCCTTTCTTAAAAAATTAATACTCACGTTATAAAATAAACCACTGTTCCAAATTTCGGCTTCCTAGACTTAGTAGTTTCGGCTTTATCTACGCTGATAGATCAGTGAGGACCAACGACAGACAGCCACAAAAAGTAACTGATGTCACTCTTGACAACCTTCTCTCACGTCTGTAAGGTTTCATTAAAATCGGTTTTGGAGATTAGCTCGAATAGACACATAGACGTACAGAAAGACAGATGGACAAAAAGTAACGTGTGTCACTTTTGACCACCTCCTTTTCATACCCGTGAAATTTCATTAAAATCGGTTTAGCCGTTTTAGAGATTAGCTCGAATAGACAGATGGACGTACATACAGACATACAAAAAGTAGTGTATGTCATTTTTGACCACTTCCTTTCCACATCTGTGAAATTTCCTCAAAATCGGTTTAGCCGTTTTGGAGATTTGCTCGAATAGACAGACAGACAGATAGTATTATTTAATACATATAGCCCATAGCCTTCCTCAATAAACAGAGTATCCAACACAAAAATAATTTTTCATTTCGAACCAGTAGTTCCTGAGATTTGCGCGTTCAAACAAACAAACAAACAAACTCTTCAGCTTTATAATATTAGTATAGATTACTTTTTAAAAACTAAAACAAATATGATTAAAGTGACGCGAAAAGAACTTTCAAAAAATATTTTTTTTTCTTTGAACTCTTTTTAAGTTGTCGCTTTTTTGGCTTGTAAAGGCAGTTTGGTGCTATAAAGGTGTGGATATGTATTTGTAACCACAATTACTTATGTATCTAAAAATCATCCAAAAGGTATTTTTTATTCTAAGGCTACGGAATACTACTTTACGGTTTACTTCACAGTTTAACCCGACAAGGAAGAAATCCATGTATAGCAAGCCCACTCATATGTTCGTAACGTAAGTTTCGATTCTTTTTTTTTAGTTTGCAAAAGTGGGTCATCATTTTTTGTGTGTTTTTACCTTGTAAAAGTTTACTGATGACTAGAACTACAACAATTTCAATTTTTAACATGAAATTCTCTCGGATATGATAAATAATAAATGGAATTAGTATAGGAAGCGACGACGCGGACGCCTATTTGATGCGTGTTATTATCCAGTCGAGGGTATACGCGTTTCACGGTTCCGTATCTCAAGGAAAAAAGGAATCTTTATATGATCACTTCGTTGTCCGTCTGTCAGTCTGTTGTGAGCATTTGTCTCGGGAATGCGTGCTGGTATCAAGTTATCAAAAGGAATGTATGGTGCAGTAGAAAGTGCAATATCAGTTTTAATGTGAAACGAAGGCGATCCGAAATGGCGGGGGTGAAGCCTCCGAGTCGTCAGCTGACTGTTTGACCACACTTGGAAACTAAAAAAGAAATTAATATCGAATACTCATTGTTTACGGTCCCTTGGAACTCTAATAGACTATCTTCTAAATTAACCCAAGCAAAAAAATACGGTCATTTATGGCGCATGTTTCGACACTTGCAGATAAACCAAAACCTATTGGGTATTTATTTCTCGTTGACCTATAGTCATGAAATTTGACAAGAAGCAAAGCTTTAATTTGTTCTGATATCACATAAAATATTTTTTTGCTATTATCTACAATTTTTTTAAATTTTTTTGTAAATACATCAAACACATATATCGCGTATATACGGAACCGTTGGTGCCCGAGTCCGGTTCGCACTCGGCCGGTTTTTTCAAAATATCTGGGTTATGATATTCAGATTCATTTTAATGTTAAGTTGGATTGTTGCGGAGTTTAAGATGGAGTCCGAAACATGAAAAAAACTCGTTCTGCTGATTTTACGCTAATTAGAGATCACAGAACTCGCGCTTTAAAAGTGGGTCATTTAAATATTTCTAGACGTTTTAAAATGACCGCTCATTTTCATAACACGTCCTTTACGGCCTCGCTAGACGTTCAAACTCACATTATATATATGTTGTAATGGTAAAATTTTAACGAGAACAATTTATCGGGATCGTAATTCGATGTGTATGTACCTACTTGTTATATTAGACTTATTTTAACAAAAAAAAATCATTTTTATCTGTAAGTTATTGGTTACAGAAACTAATCGATTCTGTATGCATATTTGACGCATCAAAATCTTATTGAAAGCTTACAATAATTATTTGAGTAGGTATATTAATTTATAACTGTATTTTACAAAAAAAAAAAAAAAAACTGAGGATGCTATTTAGAACACTTTTTTTTTTTCACAATTTCTTTTCATATTACAGCCCTCGTCATACTTCATATCAGTTAGTCACCTTTTTTTCCAATGTGTCTCGCTGTATGTTCTGATAGATTTGTCTTAGATAAAAATGCATGCATTCAAGCAATTCTTACAAAGATGTTCAGCGTCACCAAGTGAAAGCCTTAAGGTTCCTCTTGCTGGTTACTTCATCATACAAACGGCGAAGAGTGATCACTAATTCATTGACGCAGGGCCAAAGCAAAGCTGGTTATCGAATTATCTCATCAATTAGGTACTGGATTTGTAATAAAATAAAACAATTATTAGTCTTGATATATTTGTTTCGTTGCATAAATTTTAGCTATGATAATCCGTCAACTCGCATTGGAGCAGCGTAGGGGATTTAAGCTCCAAGCCCCCTCATCTTGAGGAGATGCTTAAGCCCCTGCAGTGGGGTATAAAAGGGGCTGATGGAATGGAATAAATTTTAGCATAATTTCGGTCGTAAATAAATTCTATAAGGTACATAAACCTCAAAGTAATTTTATTGCATGCGTAGTTTAGTTAACCATATTTTCAAATAACTTCACTCGTTTAAATAATTAATAATAATATAGATTCATAACTTTTCGAATACTCTTTATTTCTTCGGTATAAAACTTTGCACGTCTCACAGAAATATTTTTATAACTTGTTTGAAACAGTTACAAAACTTGTTTGCATCTAGTATAATGGTCGTTACCCCTAAAATATTTTCAATTTTTGGAATATTGTTTAGGATTCCATACAAAAAAAAACAATCCTTATGAAATCACTCGTCTGTCCGTCTGTCAGTCATAGACTTTTCCCAGAGACCACGTATAATAGAAATTTGAGATGTAACACCTTCTATCCCCTACGTTTTAGGTTTCCTAAACTAAATTAATATTTTTAAGATTATTAGGTATTAGGTCATATCCGGTCACAGCAATACTCAGGTTTTTTGGCCAGTTTTATTACTGATAAAAATAAAAAAATATATATATATAAAAAAATTAAATACAATATTAAATATATAAATAATTAGTCTAATTCTTTGTGCAGTTGATTTTTAGAATGTAGAATATTGAATTGTTGTTTTATATTTTTCAGATTACAATGTAATTTTTTGAATATAATTTAACCGTAATTTTCTATTTCCGCATTTTTTAAAAATTCAACTATTTGTTGATTTAGTAGTGATACGAAACTCTGATTGCGCGAGCACCTAATTTTTACCAGTTTTTTTGTACTGTATTCGAAAGCATATATTTTAAATCCAAAAAAGGAATTTGATTAAAAGTGTTATCCATGAAACTAGTGGTTTCTAAATTTTGACTAAGTTTTCTGTTTAATTTCTAGAGTACTTCGTTTAAAATTAAATAAGAAAAATCTTGTGGTATGAATAAGCGCGTCAAACTCGCTGTTGACCTTTTCTATGACTATACGTTTTATATCTTTTATTTGAATTGCTTAAATCCTTTTATATTGCGACTTGTAAAAATAGTGCCAAGTTGTTCTGACGCAAAATGAATGCTTTTTTCGTCGCTTTGTAGAAAAAAAAATGTCTAGATTTAATCCGAGCGCAACTGAGAACATTTAGTGCGCCCACGCACGTATCTATCAAAAAATTCAAGGCCTTTTAGAACATAAAGAGTATATCAAATTTAAGAAAATGTACAAGTTTCCATTTAGCAAATATTTATTATCTAAAATTATATTTGGAAAGCGACGTACCTGTCTTTAATTAATATGCTGTGTAACTGTATTCGGGTTTTAATGTGGTTCGGTGTTAGAGTTGGCCGCGCATGCGCACGTCTGTTTCGAATAACGGTCGCCGAAGCTGTTCGCCGCTTTAATTGTATATATATATTTTTTCTTGAATATTGCATTAATTTAATTTAAACCGCCAGTTGTTTGGTACTGTTTGTGCACTGTGCAGCTACAAAATTGAATCGTTAGTTTTCGGTCGTTGCTTTTAATATAACGGTGCTCTGTGATACTTTGAAATTGCCTAATGTTGTATATGAATATGGTAAATTACAATCACACCTACTATTTCGCCTATCTCCTACGACTAAACTGAACCACTCAGTGGGTATTTTCTCTATTTATACGTTAAAAAACGTGTTTATCTTATATGCTTATATAGTTGAATCGATCGCGTTGAACACATTCCGTACGCGCTACAGACTAGAATAGAAAAACTAGCGAAATATTTGATATATCCTCCTAACGTTTGTGCGTGTGCGCGAGAGTAGGTAACTTTTTACTGGTTGGAAATTTAAAAACTCGACGGCACATTTTCGTGGCTGCTTGTTTTTCGCGTCACAGAAATAGACGCGTCCACTACTTCGCTAAATAATAAGAAAAAGCTCCGGATTGGCCGTGTACGAAATGACCATCCTCATCAATCAGCTGCTTGGATGTCGTCCAAGATTTTTTCCACGTTTAGGTTTCGTAGTTTTAGTTCAATAATTCGCTAGCTTCACATGCCGGTGGAGGCACCGTGTATTACTTTCGTCGCACACTTGATGGTTACCAAATCACATCTCTCCAATATGACAATTCGAGTTTAGCAGCGGTACTGTATAATTGCATAGAGATAATATAACTATACCTGTACTACTGTATTTGACGACCGCTTAGCCTAGTGGGTAGCGACCCTGCTTACGAAGCTGGAGGTCCCGGGTTCGAATCCTAGGTCGGGTCAGTATTTATATGATGAATATTGATACTGGTACCGGATCTTGGTTGTTATATGTGTGTGGTGTCTTCGCAAAAATATTTATATATGTACATATTATAAAGAATATTTATGTATGTAAATCAGTTGTCTAGTAAGTAACCCATAACACAAGCATAATACTTGATTACTTTGGGACTAGATGGTGCTGTGTGAGAAGTCCAGTGTATTATGTACAGTAGGCAACTTTGGTAGGCAAGCTCCATGAAGTCCTGTATGTAACGGTTGGGCATGGGATAAAAAAGGATGCAAAATAATTATACCTAGCTGTATCCTTATTTTATTTTTAAGTCGCAATGCTTATATGACTCATTTTACAGTCACAGTGGTTACAGCTATCAACCAACGAGATATTAACTGCGAATGCTCAAAATAAAAAGAGATAGGCTTATTATATTACAAGTACAAGTGAAGGTATTTTTATCTCTGTCTCGTTCTGTTGAGGCCCGCATTTCGGACTGGCTTGCCTACTATATTCTATTATCTCTATGGTATATTGTATTTAAATGGCTTTGACGTCTGTTTTTTTTTTTACAAAGCTAGCTAAATTTTTTCTAGTAGTCGCTCTAACGTACTGCTCAATTTAAGTCAAAGTAACGTCCGATGTGACAAATGGTGGAAAACAGCGCGACAGAAACTCTTTCCAAACGTTTCCACTAGACATTACACACTCGTATTGGTTGATATATTGTAAAGTCAACAGTAGATGTTTTTATACCGCGTATTCAAGTTAATTGAATGTAAATGTAAATTAAATATAGAAATCGTCTAGTCTAAAATTGCGGGCCCCTCCACTGAATGTTGTTTTTTTAATGTGTAATATGTTTATTAATTTTTCTTTTACGTTAGACAATAATACAAGTAATTTAAAAATTAAAATCTAGACACGAAAGTATAAAACATAAAAAATAAACGTACATTTTATTTCAGAAAATCTAGTTCAGTGGGGGGCCGCCTAACTTTATATTACACAATCTCTACAGTATTACTATTTGAAAATTATTATTTAAACACATAAACACATGGAAGTTGTGATTTTCTTAATTATTTTGATTAAAGTTAGTGTTCAGGTATTCATTTAAATAATATTATACTTTCCAGACATTACGGTTATAAATGCGGGTTGACTGTATTTAAAAAAAATCAAATCATTTTACCACTTGGAACACTGATAAATGTAATTGATGTGCACTATGGCTGAACATTGAACTCTCATTTTGCCACCCTAGACCCTGATCCAGTATTTATTTTTTTAATGAATATTTGTACATATATTATGTATCAAAAAGAGAAGATATTTCTATGTTCTCATGGTTTTGTTTTAAGATGTATTTATTATATGTACTTAGGATTTCGTTTATAATGCAGAATTTGTATTTTATTTAATTATACTACGTAGTGTCAAGCTAATGATGAGAATTATCAAAATATTTCATTTCTAAAACATGCAGTGCAAAAGGAACGAATGAAATGTGTCATAATTCTACTTTTCGAATGTTTTATTTGTAACATGATCATGCCCGAAAAATTTGGGTCGAAGAAAAACATCTGCTGCGTATCTTTATTATTATTTTTTTTTTTTGTATATTTGAAGCTAGAAAATGTGTTATGTTCAATGGAAGTAATTTTTGCGCATCTTCAATTCGTCAACGTAATAAGAATGTGCATCGGACGTGTTCGAATATGTTTTTGGCAGAAACTGTTGCCTTTTTTTTTGTTGTTGCAAAGTATTTTTAAGAGAGGTACTCGTATGTGAGGTACACAATACCTATGCGCATACGAATATACAGTTAAACACTTCGCCACAGCAAACAATCATTCAGCGTCTTAAATTAGCGACACGTCCGCAAGTTCGTCACGGTACGATAACGACTTTTGGGCCAGTTAGCTATTTACGACATTGTTGACGGACGCTAATGGTATTTCTGGGTTTTCGTTGTAGTGAAAAGTTCGCGCGAGACGTTTTCGTTACGAGGCGTCTTTACGCAATTCCTGTCTCACGCCCTAGCGCTTGCCAAACCGCCACGTCACGTCACGTATAGTGAGTTACCACTCTTCGAGGAAATTGCAACGCGTCCGACGTTTGTGTTCCTGCGACAGACTTCTTCGTTTACTACGTTAGTTATGGTGGCGAGTTCCAATGACGTAGGGATCCGACGGCAACCT
Organism: Luffia ferchaultella; assembly: GCA_949709985.1. Classification (NCBI taxonomy): domain Eukaryota; kingdom Metazoa; phylum Arthropoda; class Insecta; order Lepidoptera; family Psychidae; genus Luffia; species Luffia ferchaultella. The sequence goes on along the minus strand of OX453252.1, from coordinate 8,411,773 downwards.
AGTTAACGATCCGACGGGGACGAAACCACTGCCGTCATAAACTATTGCCTCATTGCTAACGGCCACCGCCGTTAACTACATTATTTGTAGTTAACGGCTAGCCGTCTGCGAAAGAATAAAATTTCAGGTTTTTACGAACGCATTGTCCTTGTATGATTTTATGATAGCTTGTACGTACGTTATGTTCAGAAACGGCCAGTTTATAGTTTGTTCGCTGCAACCGAACCGGCTTTTCATCTTTGTTATTATTCGATGTGTCAGTAATAAAGTAGATAATGATTCGCGTCATACACAACGATCCGTTTAGTAAAAAATGGGCGTTCGACTTTTGTAGTCAAATGTCCCAAAACATAACTATTTATTATGATTTTTATTCTGTGTCTGTCGGCTGTCCGTCTGTCATAGTTATTTTATTCGGAGTCTATTGGCACTATGCAGATAAAATTTGGAAAATAAATGTAATTTATAAGAAGAATCTAAAATTTCCCTGCATCATTAACGAATGGAGTACCTATAGATAGTCTTTAAAAATGACAAAGTATCAAAATCACTTTTTTATTCAATTTAATAGTTTTTGATATTTGCGTCATAGTCCTAAAAATATGTGTCCTCTCGCCTCTTTAATTTTTCCACCATTAGGTACAGTTCCAATCAACCTTTGCGGCGGATGTGAACATAGGCACAAGTCGTGTCGCAGTAACCAGTTTTAGGTGTAGCGGGACGCAGTGGTATTGAATCTGCGTAAGCATGTATAAAGCGTTGTATTCCGATCCGCAATAAAGTTTGATTGGAACTATACAACTTAAAAAACAACACCAAGTTAGTACGACTTAAAAAAAAAAAACGGCTTGAAACGAAAATTGGTTTGAATAAGATAGGTTGAGTATACAGCTTTTGAGATATTTCTTGTAAAAACTTATTATTTTATTTGACGTTCATCCCGCTTAACGGAATCCTTGACTGTTCCTGATCCGATAAGCACTTAGCCGGTTTTTCCACGTTTTCACTTGACGTTCCATTAAACTGTGACCTGCAGTTCAGATGTAAACAACCAGTGAAAGACGTCATGCGCGATCGACGCACGATTTCGTCGAGGGGTTATGTTTAAAAAGAGTGAAAAGATTATGTCGCTAAGTCTAATGGGTTCCTCTGGCGTTTTCGTCTTAGTTCGTGGGCGGCCGTTGAACCTTTGCTCCTTATTTAGATTATAAATTGGAGACGACGAACGGCGCAGTCGCGCTCCTGCGAAACACGAATCACTTCCGCAATCTACGTTCTGAAACTAAACGATTATAATTTTTTCATGAGGCTAGTTTGTTTAAAGTCGCAATTAACATTGTTGGCATGGATTGTAAAATCACGATAAACATACGTTACATGATGATCTTGAACATTTTTTTATAGCATTGATAATTACTCGTGTCCGAATATACTAGGTTTTCTATCGGGTCGTGTTGTTGTAGATCGTAAACGACATACTTTATAAAGCGATCGCGGCAAGCTAGCCGTCGCGTCGCGTCGTCGACGTCGCGTCGTTTTGATGCAACGCAGAAATAGACCGCGGAAGCTTCGTCCGACCCGTTTGGTATTTGTTCTGCGTTGACCTAAAACAGAGCTCGGTTTAGTTATTGGCATCACGACCGGCTGTTATGGTCACAGTTAGCTCAGGACAACTTGGAGAATCAATTATAGCACTTTCGATACATTATGTTAACTTTTGTTGACTTTTGCCCGTTTTGAGCGATATCGATTTATCATTGAATTATTGTTCTAATCAGATTACACTAATGCAGTGTAAAACGATTGTGCAAGTGATCCTAAATAAAGTTTGTGCTGTGCTAAAATACAAGGTTTCGATTCCATGTTTTATCTGTTGTTTTGCCTCAATTAGTTTTATATCAATATCAACTTTCCGAAAAATCGGCATTCAAAAATGAATAACGATTTCATCATACCTAAGTTTTTTTTTTTAATGTAAGGCAATAGTATGTTAGTTAAATATTGACGTCTTTACTAAACTTCAAAAGGATATTAAGATAATTATGTTTACGATCCGTAATAGCAATCTCTTCCCAATCGATGGTTGTAGTGCATAGCGAGCGATCGGCGCGTGGCAAGGCGCCAACACGCGGCAAACGTAATATCGCTCTTAGGATATTGACGGATGAATGAAGGCGGCATCACGTGCTAACAAAGTCCGCACCTTATTCGCGAGCAACATTAAAATGAAATTCTATAATTTATGGAGCTTGTTTTTTACTTTTCGGTTAATTATTTTTTATGTTATGCGCAGGGATGACGAGTATGTAGGCAGAAGAATGTTAAGTATGAATGTGGAAGGACGTAAAAAGAGGGGAAGACCGAGGAAAAGATGGATAGATTGTGTAAAGGAGGATATGATAGCGAAAGGAGTGAGTGATGAACTGACGAGTGACAGAGAGGAGTGGAAGAAAAAAACATGTTGGGCCGACCCCATCTAGAGTGGGATAAGGGCAGGAGAGAGAGAGAGAGAGAGAGAGGTTAATTAATTTTTACGCAGTCGGTTTTTGAATTTTTTGTACATCTTCGTCAATTTATTTAGGCTACTTTTCAAAGTCTATAAATTTTTCCTCTCTATCTTTTGAATTTAGTAATATTTATGACTGAACATAATAATAATAACGGGTACCTATAACACAGCAACTTCTTGGCCCCAAACTAGGTATTAGCTTGTGTTTTGAGGACCGAACGAAGACAACACATAGGTACATATAACAACCAAGACCCGGTACTCATCATATAAATACTGACCTGACCTGGGATTCAAACCCGCTACCTCCAGCTTCGTAGGCAGTGTCGCTTCCCACTAGGCTAAGCGTCGTCAACAAAAATCCGATTTAATTTTTTTATTTATTAATGACACTAAGTGTTATAATATTTTTTATTTATGTAAGTGTTATCGACCACAATCTTCGAATTTTATTAGAAGACAGCGTGTCGTGAATTTTTTATACAAATCATTTGCCAGATCGCTGAAGGAGTGCCGTGATACGAAACATTTATGCAAAAGCTATGATGATAGATGGTACAGAATCGCCAATTCGAAGCTCGGTATAGACGATTAATTTAAAAAAAAGTGCTATGGAAATGGGGTGGAAAAGTTTTGCAGGTTTGGAATAAGATTTTCTTGGCTCGCTTTCAAAATGTAATTTGGTAAAACCATTCCATTCAGTGGGATATATTTTGATGTTATATTTGACATTCAGTTGTATCCATTCGACCGGAGCAGAAAAGCGGCAAGGTGCAAATGTTGCCAAGGCAAGCAAGCGGCGGCGTCGAAAGTTATTTCACACTGTCTCCCGAGGCGCTTTACAAGTGTTTCGGTTAATTGTCTGGTGTCCACTCCCAGACTTGTGCCAATACGAATAAATTTAGTTAATCAACCGGCGATAATCGCGCGCATGCCTAACGTTCAACCGTTCAGGCGCCAAGGTTATTGAATTATTGCAGCGTGAGTTTATCATTTCTATGCGCCTTATTTTATAATAAAGCCCCAGTTTCTGTTATTTCACGATTTGATATACTGTTAAAATTAAACCTCTCGCCTTTTCACTCCACATCCATAGCATTTAGATCGCTATGAGGTAGGTGGGTTATACCCATTTATATTCATCGAAATGTTGATATCAACAAAGTACACATCGCTTCGGAAAGTGGTTACTGTTGAAAAGAAGCACCAAACAACAAACCAACAAACTCAACAGTTCGGGTTATATTGAATTTGATTTCATGTTTCAATCTATTCATAAAATACATCCCATACTAGTTTGTAACATTTACAGTGTTAGGTTTACCATTACAATATTATCCCGTTAAGAGTTTGGACCTCTGTTCTGTCCAATGTTGCATCAAAATTCAATTTGATCATATATAGAGTATATTTATTTTGTATTGCACACAGATTCTATCGAAAATGAAAATCCGCGTGACGAAGTAATTATGAAAAATAGCCAAGTGCGATTCGGACTCGCACACGAAGGGTTCCGTACCATCGGACAATATACGACGACACTTCATGTTTTTTCGTACTGTCAGGACGTCAAATTTAAAACAGTTTTTAAAAAACAAATTTTAATATTAACACAATTTATTTATTTAATTCACAAAAGCTGGAAATACACTAAGATCGATTAGGTCACTGCACTGTATGAAAGTCGGAAATGGAGTGAGTTCACGGAGTTGACGGCTGGTATATATATTGGTTTGATATTGCTTTGAAAACGAATAAGAAATGTTGAATAAACGATTTTTACATAAAATTTCAGGGGTATAACTGTACCATCTTACAATATTTAACCCTACATGTTTTTATTAAATAGTTTAGTAAAAAAAACCAAGAGAGATTATATCTGGGACATCCCACACAGCGCCATCTAATCCCAAAGTAAGCAAGTATTATGCTTGTATTATAGGGTACTAAGACAACTGATACATGTACTTATATATTCTTTTTTTTTCATGATATATAAATATATAGATACTTTCACACCCAGATACGAAACTAATAGACATGTTCATGCACACTAATATTTGTCGTTGGAAATCGAACCTGCGACCCTCGGCTTCGCAGTTAGGGTCTCTAATCACTCGACCAACGGGTCAGTCAAATGCTATAGCAATGTGTGATTATTCGTGAAGATCTGTAAAGTAATTGTCTAATTAAGAAGACATAGTAACTTAATGAAAATTTCAAGTGTTTAACTATTTCTGTTCAGACTATACAGCCCTGTGACAGACGACGGACAGATGACAGACGGACGGCGTAGCCTTAGTAGTAGGGTTCCTATTGGTATACTTTGGGTACAGAACCCTAGAAATCGAAGATAACCCGAAACCCATACAGATTTTTGAAAAAGCTCAGTTTTATGACACTATCCCTGTTAATGTCTCACGTAGTTCAGTAGAACTTCAGCTAGACAAATTCTGCAACTACCTACTTGAAATACATTAATTTGAAGAAACAATTAGAAAATATAACGACAGAAAACGTGATTGACAAATTGATAATTAATTCAGTTCATTCGGAATGACAGGGATGTCACGTGTTATCAATTTTCTTATCAGTTAAGTTCACTCCAGACGTTCAGCGAGACCTTTCATCGAGAACCTTGTCGTCGATTCGTTCATTCACACCTGTTCACACTTTGAAAGAAAAGAAACAAGTGTTAATGTATCGATGGACAGTTGAGTGTTATAAAATTAATATTATTAGGTTACTTCATTTTTAAAGTCATAAAATTATATTCCTTATACAAAATCTATATTCCTGTGGGAAAATCAGGTAAATATAGAAACTTATTATAATCATATTTTGATATTAATACGCGAAACTTTTTTGTGCCATTTATGGGTCTTAATTATCCTTTAAAATTATTTGTAAGAATGTTTGGTAAAAGGTATTTAATTTTTATGGTGTTAACCGCGAGAAACAGCAATGGCTTTATATCTGAGAATGAACAAACAGCCCTCAAATATCTCTTTGACCGTCTGAATATCAATTGCCTAGTGATACCGTCGTCCGTCCACCGCCAACGCTCGACCCTCAAACTCGTCGATTTATCACTGATATCGCTAATCCCACGACACTAAAAGTAGCAGTGTGACACTAGCGGCGGTGTGTTATATGTTTTCACTCCCAAATGTATACAGTCTCAGAGTTGGATAAGCCGTACACACTAACGCACACGCGCACGAGAATGTCACCTATGCAGTCGTTAAATGTGGATATTCGGCGCTAAAACCGAAATAAGCGACAAATAGTTGAAGCCTATGGCCATCTGCCCAGAGACATTCTTCCGACGACGGCGCGCCACCAGTTGTCGTCATACTATGGATGCTATCTAGTTAATGATACGTAAAATTTTCTCGACCTTGGACGACGAAGTATTTTCAGTGTTCATGATTAATTCCTGTTGATAGTTTTAAACGATTCTAGAAATATTTTTAACGGCGCGAGAGTTCGATGTCGTTTTTCGTTCTCCGGCATGGATACAGCGAGGTATTGAACGCGGGTTTGAGTCGTAGACTAAGGAGAAAGTCGTATGTTATTTATAATGACAAAACCAACGTTATTTCCTGATTATGATCTATTATAAATTATTCAACATCTTAAAATTAAATGATTAATACTTTGAATATCTATAAGCTTAGAGTTGTGGCTCAATGCAATGACCCCAAAAAAACAGGCTAACTTTTATATGCTTGTATGTGACAATTTGTGACACCACATACTCTCGCTACGCCATATTAACCATGTACCTAACAACCGTTTCTGTTTGTATCAATTATAACCGAACAGTTAGATGATATTTTTATCTACGTTTTTCGACACTATATCTCAATTTGGAGATGTATATAGCAATATCATCGGCCGGCCACGCAAAGGAGGGTAATGTGTTTATTAGTTATGTGTGAATTAGCTATTGGGAATAAACCTAGGTCTGCCTTCGCAAGTTTTTTTTTTTTTAGACCAAAATGCCAGATGTCCATTTATTTATTTTGAAACATTATTTATTTATTTTTGAAATTGTATTTCGGGTTAGATGTTGATACTTAGTAACACACTTCAAGCTGGCAGAAGGTTTAGAACACACCCGTTTAGTTTATAGTTTTTCGAGAAAAACGAAATATGTCGCGTTTCAAGATTTTTAAAAATTTAACCCCTAAGGGAGTGAAATAAGGGATAAACATTTGTATGAGATTTCCGTCAATTTTGAAGTTAAATGCATGAAATTGATATTTGGCCTTTAGGTTGGGAACTAAATATGTTGTCACAATTTTTGAAAATTTAACCCTTGTGGTGGTTAAATAGGTGATGAAGTACGAGAATTCCGTCGTTTTTAAAAACCGTTGAATGGAATAAGCGAATCACACGAGATTCGGACCTTAGGTTTCTTTCTTAATGTAAGTCTTACGAAAGGCAGATTTTCCGAAATCTATCCCTAAGGTAGAGAACTCACGGCGAGGTTTTTTCCCGCGCCCGCGGCGGGCGCGGGCCCGCCGCGGCTAGCGATTTTTTGACAAAACTCACGGAGCGGGCGTCAACCGCCTACCACGGCGGCTGCGGGCGCCGAGCAGTGACCGCTGCCCGCAGAAATTTGCAGGCGTAATCACGGAGTTAGCCATCAGCGTAGTCAAAAGATGGACGCACACCGCAAACGAGTTTTACTCTTGAATTTGTTTTACCATAGATTAAAAAGAAAAAGGCCGAAAAGATTCTGGATTCATCCAATAATTCCAACAAAAGATCGATACGTCATTTTCAGCACTAGGTTTCATATTTTAAAAAGTGACGAATTGAAGTTTTTCAATTCGTCACTTTTTAAATTTCGAGACTTTTGTCCCAGAGGACAGGCCTCTCATGAACTAACGAAATTAACAAATCTATTTCTACGTTACTCATATTTTGTTTTGTCATTTAAATCACAGCAAACGTCCTACCAATCTAATTGACTGCGGCCGAATACGAGCGGGAGCCGCGCGGGCGGCGGTTGCTCCCGCCGCCGCCCCCGCGGCCCCCGTTTGCGGGCGCAAAGCGAGGTTTGCGGCGACCGCCAGCGCCCGCGCGAATTGGCGGTTGAAAGTCGCGTCGTGAGTTTTGAAACTGCGATTTCATACTGTAGCACGTATCTGTACGGCTTGCGGGCCCGCGCCCGTCGCGGGCGCGGGAAAAAACCTCGCCGTGAGTTCTCTACCTAAGGGGGAAACATAGGAAATGTAATTTTGTAGTTAAATACATTAAAATTCGTATTTGTTTTTTGGATCCGAAACTAAATGTGTCTTGTTTTAATTTTTTTGGAAACTTAACTCTAAAGGGAGTAAAATAAAAGACTGACTGTCTGAAAGAACAGACAGAAAAACTATATATGGCACTTCGACCATTTTTTAATACTTAAAACCAAGACATAAAGTTTTTTGTGAAATCCCGTAACTTTTAAGAGGTAAAAACTATAGAAATTGGTATTTAACCTTATAGTTGGAATTTAAAAAAAATTAATAAAATTGTAATTAATCATTTAGTTGGAAATTAAAAACGAAATGTTTCAGTGTTTTAGTAAAATTGTAAAACAACCTTTAATAAATGCTAATACGCATACCAGTGTATTCCATGCAAGCGAAGCCGTGGGTGGTCGCTAGTGTCTTAGAACATATTAATTTAAATGTATATGACAGTATATCATATTATTTGCTTAAGTATGTGCATTCTACATTCCTCGAACAAAATGCTGTAGGTTATACATCTTGTTTTTCTCTCTTCGGTTAATTAATTTTTACGCAGTCAGGTTTTTTTTAAATCTCATCTGGAAAACCCCTTACTGGATGAAGCTGCGAAATCTCAAGAAAAAAAAAACTAGCTTTATAATTGCTTGCCCACCATAAAACAGCGTCGGCTTTATTAATAAACGTGAAATTATAAAAGTTAACTATCCAAAGATTTCTTACTCGTGCGGTCCGTAGGTTTCTTTTTTTTCTATTTATCTTTTTTTTTTTATTTATTTTTTTATTTAGTATTTCTTACCCACGTCTAGCACCTACTAATTTATTCGCGATCTAGGTTTTGTATATACTCTATCAACAGGAGCATACATTTCAAACACCAAGCTGTTGCGAATGTTTGGGGCAAACATTCAGATCATCCAGATTTATTTATGGTTCGCAATTTGAATCCCCTTCTCGAAAAAAAAAAGTCATTTTACATCAGTACCAAGTCGTAAATTCGGAGCGATTTCCTGCGTGGGCGCAACGACGCCAATTACGCAACTCTGCTCGTTAAAACTCTTTTTTTTTCAGAAATATTTATTATAATTATTATACTTATAGATTTTATTTCTTCATTGTATTATTATATTATTTTAGGGGATTTACTGTAACTGTTTATCGTTAAATTTGACTGTTAACTATAAAAGGTTTTTTGTTTTTATTCGGACCTTAGCTAAATTTTTAATTAATTTCATCGTAAAGACCCGAAAGTATATACAATAGGTCCTTCTATTTTATGAGTATTATTGTAGATCTCCGCCTGTGACGTAATTGTTAGTGATAATGATCGCCCGCGGCTTTGTTCGGATAGAATAAACGTTTGTGTCATTTCGGCTTTAACATAAATTATATTGGTGCATATTTTTTATGATATATTCAAAGCACTTTACCTCCCTTTCTTTTCCTATCTTTTTTCCTATTTATCATTTTCTTAAGTGATCCTCCTTGGTCCTTTCAAAACATATATGGCTCAAGCCATGATCGTATATAGGATAAGCATCGCATACCCACTATGATCACTGATTGTTTCATTAAAATATTCAACTGTTATTAAAATAGTCAAAGTGTCGTGATAGCCCAAACGCAGCGAACCTGTTTCAAATCTATAAGGCCATGTGGTCGTAGTTCGAATCCGGGCGTGTACTAATGAGTTTTTTCTGACTTAAGTACATTAACTATTACTGACGCCATGCCTCGGAGAGCACGTTAAGCAGTTGGTCCCGGTTGTTGTCAATAGATGGTGGTCGTTACAATCCGCCAACCCGCATTGGAGCAGCGTAGTGGATTTTAGCTCCAAGCCCCCTCAACATGAAGGGATGCCGAAGAGGAGGGAGAAAAGGGATGATGAAATTCAACTGTTTAGGAGCCCTTTCTGGCCAGACATCCAGAATGATAGACAAAATTTTTGCGATTAGTAATTTTGTGGTAATAGCTGAAATTCGAGCCATTCCCAAAGATACCATTTACTTATTTTCTACTCCACCATTTCTGAGACGATTGCAACAAAAACACCCACGGAGCTTAGTATTTGTTCACGATAATGATTGTAATCGAAACCCTTAAGATACCGAATTGAAGCAAAGAGCAGATGATTGCAAAATATAGAAACCCACTCGCTGAAAGTCGTATAAAAATTCATTCAGCTTTTTCGGAGTCGGTTCTGTACAAACGTACAGACCGATGATGTAGCTATTATATAAGACAAGTCCACTTGATTTATTAACATTATGAACGTTACTCGTGCTCTCAATCCGTATACGTACCTATATAGGTGTAGTCGGGAAAGGAACGAATACCGGAGACGCGTCACGCAACTATTTTCGTTGGGATTCATAATTATTTTAGCGCTTTTGGCACATGTTTGTGCAGTTAGTGCCATTTTTCCTTGTTTATAACGGTGTACTCGCGTCGGCGTCATGCCGTACCGTGGGTGTGTTACACAACGGGCGAGGAGGCGCGGGACTCGCCGCCGATGACTCTTTAATGCGATTTAGCGAAAACTCTGGCAATGTTTTGATTGGGTGTTTTTACAGCTGCAGTTCGGCACGCGCGCCGACGCCGCTCGGGCTCTAGTTCTAACTATGGGTCGACGATAAACAGGCCGCCGCTGTTGCCGGCCCGCTGAAAACGTCCTTTTACGTCAGTGGCCTCTACGCTTCGAGCCGCTACAGCGCTCGATTATGGCAACTGGTCCTATCAGTACATATTTAATATTATATTCTACGGTTACTAACCGATATTATATTGCACAATTCATATTCCAACCTAATATAAACCGATTTAATATTTAGAAAAAATCAAGAACGTACTATTTATTTATTTTCATACAACCAATTAAACTAGTTAGTGAATAGATGTAAATGTAGTGTTGGTACGAGGAGTGTTCAAAACGAAGGAATATGACATTTAATCTTTATTAAAGGTTTTTTTTTTACATTTTCAGCATAGTCAGCTTTTAGGTTTATGTATTTATTTCAAGTTTTGCGAACTTCTCATTGTGGTTTCTTTCTGAGCGTCGGTGAACATTTAGCACAAGTAAAATAAACAAAAAATTGAGTAACAGACGAGATTGTTAAGCATTCACGAAAATTTTGGAAATAGCTTTTTTTTTGCTTAAAAATAAAGATTCGATAAGTTAGTTCTTCCACAATAAAAGTTTATTTGCCTTGTTTTTTGCCGACAAACAACAGTGAAATTTTTTTAAACTATGTAAAAAGGAGTATGGGTTTCCGTGTATTTTTTAATGCAGCATTCCCAAATTCATACAACGACGTTGCGACAGGATTCATGATTGAAAAGGCGAAAATAAGACTTGATTGAGTAGGTACAATTTCTACATTTCTACATTTATTTTAGGTTAAAAACAAAGTAGGTTTTGCAACTACACTCTGACCTGATTCTGGCATGACTGTAATATCTCATGATTCAAAAACAAATACGGCATTCTTTATTGGGCGCGCAGACGCAACTTTGTCATCGTATCTATTGTATTTTAGAACGTATTCTCCTAATTTCAATAACTGCTCTTTTAAAATGTACTTCTCCAAAGAGTAAAAAAGAAGTTTTTACCAAAACCAAACCACCACCAAAAACAACTAGCTTTTGATAACAAACGAACACAAAAAGTTTAGTACTTTTTTATGCATTTACAATTTTTTTGTACGCTTATGTGGTCTTTTTGATTCCATATATTTTGATATTTTATACGACCACGTAGTTTCAATACTTTCGGAAAAATCGTACCTATTTCCACCGAAAAAATGTGCTCTCAAAGATTTTTTCAATGTCTAATTAGCTGTCGACTTTATAATACCTGACAATTAGTATTAAAAATTTAGTAATATATAAGTCAATGCTTTTCTGCTTTTATTACTCTTCATAATAAATTATCAATCTATCGACCCCTTGGCGATCAGACGAAACTGACCGTGAAGCACCGCTACGACCGCCGCGTCGGCGCGGTGTGTCGTCGGCAACTGAGCAACTACAGGCTCGAAGGTCGTCCGTTTTGATTGATTCGTTTGGGAAAGTTACTTATGAAAGGAAATGAGTGAACGCAGCAGTAAACTAACCGTGATTAACGTTCGACCGAAACAATTTTTTCAGGTTTTTTCATAATTTCTTCGACTACTGCTATCGTAGGGCGTCCTAAACGAAGATCGTTATTAATTGAAATTTTTACGTGTTTAAAATCAGATAATAACTGTTTTCGAAGTAAATATCTCATTCTCACTTTATGTCGAACACCGCCTTTTTAAAATATTTCATATCTTGCTGGCGACCTTTCTCCCTATGTTTTTATACTATTTTAATGTTCTAATGAGGCGCTCGATAAAGATGTGATACAAAAGGTGAACTCGGCGATTGCCAATATTTGCAACGTATGAGCGGATGCGCGGCCCGCGGCGTACGGCTACGTACCTACGGTCGACCTTCTGCAGGCGTCAGTCGTCGGCTCGCGATAGAAACTTCGCTCGCGGTTTGCCGTTAGCGGTGTTATTCCATACACCAGCTTACGAAAGTCAATTGGTATCCGAATTTAGCTTAGAGCGGCACGCCAAACTTATACGCGTTGTGCAAGCGGGAATCGGGAACGCCAATTGCGCCGTGTATGCCCGATTTCGATCTAATAGATCACGTACGAGTGCACGCACTTGGGAGAATTTCCAGGTCGCAGCACAAGCTTATTAAAACACACATCGATACACTGACTTTCGTTTTGAGTTTGCTTCCAAGGTGTAGCGTTTTTCTTTGTCAATGAAATCATCTCCACACCGAATCAGTAAGCTATATTTTATGCGATAATAACTACTATTAAACTATACACAACGATAAAAAAATATTACTAAGATCAATGCTATAGCGATCTAAATATTTTGTTCTCGAAAGATTGATGTGGAATCGATGATGGAAATCGGGTAAAAGAAGGTCCAGTTTACGTCGTCTGCCGATCTTGTAATCGAAATTTTATAAACACTTCTCGCGGTATTTTTATTGAAGCCGTGAGTCATAGGAGAATGCACATACGGTAAAATATAAAAAGTTATCTGATGTAAGTATATGGATTATAGTTGCGATGCCTTATTATGTCTAATTTATGTTTAAGTTATTTACACAATTACGAGAGTTGTTGTGGCTCAGTGGCTAAGCAACCCGCCTATGTCACGAAGGTTATTGGTTCGAACTCCACCTTAGGCGTATTAACCGTCATTGGATAATCAGTTTATGAAAATAATTATATTATAAATACACAGCACAGCTCGCCGACATAATCACTTTTATCATGGTCGAGGTCAACAAGACCAACGTGATGGACTTATGGTTTTAACTCCTTACGTCAAAGTAGAAGACGGGCTGTATATGTCGCAGGATGATTTGATAATAGGAGTTTAGCGAAAACCTAGGGATATTGCAAAAACACGGATAATTAGACAACGGTGAAAACATTTCTCAATCTTACTGGAAAAAGGCAGGGTTTTTGCAAGAACACGAGTCGCTCTAGTAATACTGCGAAACGAAACGTTATTTATTTTGAAATAAGAATGCTAATTGGCCGGTCGAAACGCTCAAAACGAAAAAAATGTTTTCACCGTTGTCTAATCGTCATTGTTGTCGCAATATTCCTAGGGTTTTCGCGAAAATTCGAATTATCAAATCATCCTACGACATATGTACAGATGCCTGCGCTCGTATCTGAACACTTTGTATTTTGATAACTTTCAAATAGCAGCTAACATCGCGAAGGAAAGACATAAAATGTGCACGCGGTGCCTTGCAGTAAGGTGGGGACTCTGTCTATCCGCTGCAATTAACGTGCAGGACGACAATGGTAGACTTCAGATATTACGAGAGCAGGCGTCTATATTCTACCGATGGAGGCATGAAAAGTATGACAAAAAATTTAATTTGTCATTGCCTACAAGTCCTTCGTTTGGTGAAACCATGAATTTAGATGTTTTTGGTCATTATATAAGCGATAGTCCTATTCTGTTTGTGGTTGTATTAGAAAAAACCCAACTACAGGTTATCCAAACGCTAATCATGCAGCTCAACATTGGACATTTTTAAACTAGGACTGTAAATCAAAGTAGTCAGTGATTTTACAACTGGACTATTTTATGGCTGTACATCAAACAAGGCGGATCGTAGTTATCAATCATAAAATAAAGTATTCATAGATACGTCATACATTTCTAGTTGTACTATTTACGAATGAAGTTTATTGCAAGTCGGAACAGCCGATGGCTTCCTTTATGGGTACACATGTTATACTCATTGGTTTTACTCACGAGACGTGTATAACGTCACTGTGTAGTATATCAATAAAAATAACAAGATATTTTTGACCTGTTTCCCATTTTTCTTGTAGAAACAATTTTTTATTTGGGTAAATACAAAAATATAAATAAAATATTTTAAATATTAAATACCTGCCATTATTTAATTATTGACCTAAAATATGGCCATACTAATCCTAATAATATTATAAACGCGAATGTTTGTATGTATGGCTACTGCCTACGAAGCTGGAGGGCCCGGGTTCGAATCCCAGGTCGGGTCAGTATTTATATGATGAATATCGATACTAGTACCGGGTCTTGGTTGTTATATGCATGTGGTGTCTTCGCTTTGTACCCAAAACACAAGCTAATGCTTAGTTTGGGGTCTAGACGTTGTTGTCATGTATGAATGTTTGTTGCTCTTTCACACAAAAACTACTGAATGGATTTCAATGAAACTTTACAATAATGTTGCTTATACACCATTATAACACATAGGCTATAATTTATAAAGATACTAGCTCCCTGCCCGCGGCTTGGCTCGCGTGGACTACACAGTTGTTCACTGATTTTAAAAATTCTTTCATATATAGAAAACTACATTTTCAGCAAGTAACATAGACAATATTTTATTTTCAAACTAGCTTTCCGGGGCGAGGTGGAGGAAGAAGTCGCTCCTCGCTGAGTGCGCGACCCGAACGCGGGCAGACGCGTGAGGGCAGACGTGATTAACGGTTCTGTCCGTTTTGCGAATTTTCAAGGCACTGGCGATTCGTTAAAAACGCACTGTACCTATCTAATGTAATGTAATATGATAGATATAGTAAAAAAAGAACATTTTAAGGGAGAGGTAGGGTACAGGGATAGGAGGCCAGGGGAGAGTAAGTGGGTGGAAAAGGAGGAGGGGTGGTGGAGGAAATGGGAAGAGGAACGTTTTTGTAGTCCACCCAGACAGAGCCGGGTACGACCGCTAGTCTGAAATATGTTTATCATAGTAATTGACGAAAAAATCTTAAGACGTACTTAAAATGGCTGAATCATACTTAGTTATTTGTATTATATATTTTCTGTGTGCTCAAGTAGAATCAGTTAGACGTCCTGGATAGAGGTATCTCCATTTATAACTTAACATATCGTGTATCGACACGGTGAGACTGCAGAATGACGTACAAAGTTTTACTTAAAGGTTACTAGACAATAGCAAATTAGACTGTTTCGATCGCTTCGTACTTTAGATTGGTCTTCTGTAGCCGTTAAGAACAACTATAACTTTATAATTTGTGATGCTTAAGTTTAAGCATTAAGCTTGTCTAGGGCGGTAGCCTACGTTAAGCAGTGAACATCTAGCTGTTGACATGATAATGCTGGTTAAGATAATTTTACTAACGGTAATAAAATTGTTTGTTGTCCTAATATAAAGTAAATTGCTTCCTTTCACGACGTTTGTGTTTAAGCCAATTTGTCAGCAAGTAAATGGGATACAAAAAAACTGGAAAAATGGCTTGCGTTTGTTCAGTTTTTTTTACAAATTTTTTTGTACAGTCATTTTAACAATAACATCTTATCTGCTTCAAGTATAAGTATAAATTATCGCTATAGAATGACATACCTACGATGATTGGTATTTTTCCTAAAATTAAGTCATTACTAAAAAATGAAATAAAAAATACTTACCTATTTTAATATTGTTGTAAGAAAGACGTCTCGCTACTGATACTCTGCTGTTCCTACAACAATAGTACACTATGATGCAAGTACGGTGAGCTGGATATTATAGTCGAGGTGTTTATAGGCACAAGACGAAGCAGAGTGCTTATAATAAACCAATGACTATAATAGCCAGCTTATTGAGAACGAGCATCTTACGACGTTTTTCAATACATTTGCGATTACCATAAAATAAAACAAGAATGAAGTTTACCGGATTAGGAATTTATTAAAGTTAAGAGTTAAAGCAGTATGTAAAATAACAATAATTTATGTTAATCGGGTACTATTTAGGTTTAATTTTTACAAAAAAATCATTAATCTCATATTCAGCATGAAAACTTTTTGCTCGGATTCTATGAAAAAAGCTCAATTGTGCATCTGTGCCATCGGGCTAATGATTGTGATTGGTATAAAGAAAAAGGCTTAGTCTGTAAAATACAACATTACGATTCAAGCTTCCATGTCATAAAAGCCATATTAATAGCAAATGTATTAAAATAAATAACTTATTAGTAAAATGAAAACTTTGCGATATGTCGAACGAGCCACCTTAAGTCATTCGAACAAGTCATGGGCGGTTGTTCGAAGTTTTTCAACACTTAGTATTGGCACGGATAGAACCAACCACCCAGAATTGTATAAGGAACAGCTTTATTGACCAGTACATCTGGTAATGCGACCTTGTCAAAAACCGGACACCCCCAGCCGAGTCCGACAACGTTTGCCCCAAGCTCCACTGGAATGGAATCTTCATAATAGTCGTTTAGAACAATATTGGCCAACGTACTTTATGGGTCGGATTATAGGTGTTTTAGTTACAGGCATGACCAAAAACGGGGTTAAAAGGTGACCGAAACTCTTGGAAATTTTACGAATTGGATATTCCATGTATATACGTTCCTCGTTTCACACAAAGCGGAATTTCGTACATAATAGTTGATTACACCGACGACAAGTCTTTGCGTGCCGATCATATACATATTTCGAAAATGAGAAAACCTTTATATATCACAATATAACTTTTTTTTGCCTTTTTCTGCCGAATAATCATTGTAGTGTTTTCATTTTCATGATAAAACAGTTATTACCAATATTAAGTGTGATCCTTTTGTTTTTTTTTTTAGCACGATACCGACACCCATATAATATAGTATCGGATAGATAGTCTATAGGACAATGTATTTTATAGACCATATAGTATGGTACCTGTAGATACGAGATATCAGTTGAATCGGTTCAGCCAGTTTCAGATGGTTACATTACTTCCGTTATATGAAAATGAAGATTTTCTGACTCTTATATATCGATATATGGGATGTTTGTCTCTAAAATCACCTCAGTCGAATTTGATTAGTTCAAGTGGCTCGTGCTTAAACGTGGATCGGTCAAAAACAAAATACAGAAGGTTCTGATCCTTCGAATAGGCTTTAACCACCTGATCTTTTGTTCGTACTGCCAGAGATGTGTCGCCGCTAGTCGAGCGATGAGAATTCACTCTTTCGCAATAAACGGGCATTATTTATTTGTGGTTTAACCAAGGAATATATTTCCAAATATTGTTAATTCTACTATTTTGTTTTAAAAAAATCTCGCATTCAAAGTTGTCACGTTTGCTATGTATATTAATTTAAAAAGATTATATTAATTATCGTTTACTTTAATCGGATCGTATCTCGTGTCGTGTCGTGTCCTGCTCTCATTCTGTCGTGAAAACTTGAAAGCGAATCTATCTGTCTAGATCAGAGGCAGGCCGGCGACCGCGCCGCGGGAAACGGAACGGGGCCAAATGTCTTGAATGTTTCCCAGATTCGCACCACAAATCATAAACGCCATTGCGGTACTGCCGCCCTTGTATTTTATGGATAATAATATAGATATTAAACTACAGTAATGTCCATTGTTCCGGTCGGATTCTTATTTTGTGTACAACATGCAAAACTTAAATACTTATAGTGTATACAACCGTGTATACACAAATATTGAATTAATTTAATCAGCTACTAGAAGTTTGTCTTACTAATTTTGTCTTCCGCTATTTATTGTAAATTATAAGGGGTTATTATTATTATAACGCATTGACATTCGTACATATTGCACACAAACTAGGATTCTCCGTGTAATTCCCGGTATAATAATTCATCACTTACGGGGGTGTATCCCAAAACCTATATCCGGACACATTAAAAAATACATTTTCAAAATGTAATTATTGACACGGGATTTCGACCACAGACTTTTTTGCTTTGCAGATTATGTGCTTGCTGACTTGCACTTCACATTTGTCAATATTGTAATAGTGCTTATTACTACACTGCGTTATCCAGGTTATACACAAATTGTATGAAGATTGTTCAAAAAGAAGTGAGAATAAGTATGACACAGTTGACTTTTGTTAAATAAGTTTTTTTATTAATCAACATAGTTACCTCTTAGGTGTTTAAATCTTTTTGATCACCTATAAAATTCTGCACCGCGGTTATTATACTGCATCTTCATTCCTTTAATTTCGTAAGTAGATATCTTTGATTATTTCAAAACAATGGCTAACATAGCAAATCTGAATTAGTGTACCGAGGCGTTGTTGTCTTGGCAAAATAAAAATATTGCAATGGGAACTCAGCAAACTAACGTGCGAACGTAGAATATCGAAGAGCATTAATCCCTAACATATCTCGTAATTTTTGATTTATTTGTATTGTATAATGACCATTTTCGCACACTCGTAGAAAGCAAACTAATGACTTCGTTCCTTTGAAATCAATTTTACAAATAAGTTACCTACAACCTGCCAGTTTTAATTTTGTTCAAAGGAGTTAATGTCTAATGCTCACTTTCCTCGTGGCTTAATGCTAACAACCCCTCGAATTCTGACCTTTTTTACGTAGTTCGTGCCAAAAGAAGTTAGATACGGGTTTCGATCTTTTCAAAGTATTCACCCTGAGCTCGTATACACTTTTCCATACGGCTAAACCACTTGGAAAATACCTCTGATTACTCTTCTTTAGACACTTCAGATATTTCTAAATTATAAGCAGCCATCTTCTTTGCTTTTAAACCTCTTGCCTTTCAATTTTTCTTTAATTTTTGTGAATAGGTAAAAATCACACGGTGCTAGGTCAGGAGAATATGACGGGTGAAGTAGGATAGGCACATTTTTTGAATGGAAAAGTCGAGTGTTGTCATGGTGCCAGAGTAGATGCCGGATTTAAAATTTCACCCGCTTGTCACACCAAGCTGATAATACTTTTAGGGCACAAACTGTCAAATACCACTCTTAGTTAACCGTTCTTTGATCCTCTAGCACCACAGTAGCAATATGACTCGTCTTGCAAAAAAATGAGGCGACCATTTGTTTCCTTATGCTTAGTGCACGGCGACATTTTGTTGGATTTGACTCAACTTCAAAGCATCATATCGTCGACTGTC
This sequence comes from Luffia ferchaultella, assembly GCA_949709985.1. Classification (NCBI taxonomy): domain Eukaryota; kingdom Metazoa; phylum Arthropoda; class Insecta; order Lepidoptera; family Psychidae; genus Luffia; species Luffia ferchaultella. Next base: position 8,392,559 of record OX453252.1, on the reverse strand, counting down.
GCTTACTTTCGGGATCATAGTTATATAGCCATGTTTCGTCACCAGTTAGTATATCATAAACTTTTTTTTTCTTACCTGCGTCGAATTTATCTATCATAAATCGGCACCAATCCACGCGACAACCTTTCTGTTTAGCGGTAGCGGTTTCTGTTTCCGGAGAGAGAGATCGTCGTGAACGATAGTTTGCATTGCTGCTGATCCAATGCCCTAATTCTTGCTCAAGCTTTATAGTATATGACATGTAATTCTTCGGTTTTCACGAATAACTTTCTTCGATTTCTCGCACATTTTCTTGAGTGACCGCGGTTTAGCGGCCGACCTGTCTTCGTCTCATCTTTAAAGCTACCCCATCCTCTATTAAAGTCAGCAAACAAATTAAAAACTGTTGCTCGTGAACAGGCAGACTCGCCAAAAGTACTAGTTATTGATTCAAAACATTCTTGGGGCTTTGAACCTTTTTTATACCTAATCATAATAAATAATGGTGCGAAAATCTCGCCGAGTGAGCTTCATTGTTACGAGCATATTTCCGCCCGATCTATCAGAAAAAAATATTTAAAAAAAGAATAATTCGAATTCATAGGTGTTCCATTTTAAAGTTTATCAGCAAGGAACCAGTCTTTATGAAAATGTATAATTGTCAGTGTCAAGCAAATGTGTAGAGTATCTAATTTCTTTTGGCATGACCCACGTATTTGTTTGCATCCGTTCTCATTGTAGAATTTTAATCCAATTATCCATTTCAGTTTTCCTTCGGAAAGTGATAGAAAATTTGGAAAGCTTGTAGATTAAAAAACCGGCGAAGTGCGTGCCCGATCACGAGTGATTCCGTAGTCGACATAAACTTTCATGGTAAATGTTCAAATAACTTTAAAAAAAAATTTCTCAATAGATTACACTTACTTCCCCAATTTCATTTTTAAAGTAGCAATAGTCTGTTGAATGGCTGTTACATACGAATGAACATATAGACAGATAGACGAACAGGATGAAATTATAAGGATTCCGTTTTTTTATCGTTTGGCTACGGAACCCTAAAAATCTGTGCGAAATTGGGCCAGATTCTTCAGTCCCCAAAATGTGAATGATTTTATACATAGTTTCAATTTAAACAATTTCTATAACTGCAACGGACTGATTTTGTACATGGAAGATATTATTGCATTTATTGTAATCCCGAAACGCAAAATTCACATTTGAAATTTTTTATTTTTGAACTTATACTTTAGAACCACAATGCTGATTTTAATGAAATTTCACTTTAAAATAACTAAAATTGTGACCGAACGTGGCAAAGCGTTAAAAAAATGTAGAGCGGAGCTTTACGAAATGGATTAGTACATACGCAAAAAATAGTTTGTCTGAAATTGTAAGAAATCTACTTTAGTATTTATGTGTATTTTTAATATGTGAATCGAAAACTAGAGCTTTACTCCTTAGGAATCAAAATTTTCTTCTAATCACATACCTAATTAATATACCTTTGTACTAACGATGTACGTATACCATAGAACAGACTATTATATAAAATAGCGACATTGCATAACAATAGACACGGTATGTTGCGCAAAAGAACATCTGTTTAACCATAATACTTCTAGAAAGAAAAGTAGGACGAAGTAGAGAAAGTAGGACGTTGAATGAGAAATGTTTATTATAGGAATGACCTGACGCCGCAGGTCTGACTTGAATGCTAGTATTCTAGAACCGAGAAACCCTGTCTGTAAAACACTGATTCTAAGCTCAATAGCTTTGGTGAAAACCAAATTTTCAAGACGAATGTCTTGCGAGATTATGTTGATTATGATATTTTCCTTTTAAGGTTCAATGGTTGCGCGCCTAGAAGAGTTGACAGATCATGGAAGTCTATAACTTATTGGCATATTAAATTAGTATTACGTAATTCGGCATAAGAAGAACAGACAGCACTGTTAAGTTTTGAAGTCATTATGAATATTATTTAAAACATTCGCATCTCCATAGGGTGAGTTGAGATAATAAAGATTTTAACAATGGATATATTTCTTTTTTTTGAACGCTCGTGTATGGGGTAAGTTCTATAGTGTGATATAATTAAACATTGCCCCGGACATTTGAAATCACAAGCTGGAGATCGGTGGAAACATAAAAAGATAGCCCAATTTCTTCCCGAAAAATTCATCTTGTGGAAAATCCACCATATTGAAGAAACCGCTATTATCATGGATTTGTCGAATTTTAAGTGGCTGAACTCGGAACCGAGCGTCTGATTGTATTCGTTTTTGCGCCAAATTACTTAATTCAAGCTGTGCTATTTTTCAAAACACTAAAAGTAATAATTATGTCCCAATTTTGGTGCTCGGAAACAAATAATATTTATTCAAATATGAAAAACCAAAGGAGTTCTAAAATTTTAACAAATGTGATCTTAACATACTAAAAAAAAGTAATTGAAGAAGACTTTTTAACACAAGGCGTAAAATATGCCAATAAACAGCGATACAAATAAGAATAAAATTATTTAGGGTAAAAGTTAGGTAGCTTTTTTTGTGTTATCAATATCTGTAATATGTTATATAAACATTTTCAATAATGACGGAACAGTTTTCAAAAAACATAATACAAAGGTTAAAATAAGGGGTATCTTGTGTGTCATCCTAATTGACTGACCGATTGGCTGAGTTATTAGAGATCCTAATTGCAGAACCAAGGGTCGCGGGTTTGATTCCCGTCCGAGACAAATGTTTGTGGGCATGAACATGTCTATTTGTTCCGTGTCTGGATGTAAAAGTATTTATATGAAAATATAATTATGTATGTCAGTTGTTTAGTACCCCATAATACAGGCATAATACATGCTTATTTTGGGACTACATTGCGATGTGTTGAATGTCCCAGACATTATTATTGTGAACTGGTTGTAGTTTTCGAATTTTAAAGCTTGTAATGGAATATGAAAACTAGAAACTGCTGGAAAGGATTGTATTGAAGCCTTTTTTAAGTTTTAAGTGTGGCTTTTTGTAAATACGTTGATTACTGAAAAAGTACGAAGTAAACTGCTCCACTTTTTCATACTTGCGGGGATAACTTATAAGGCGATTCTGGGTTGTTTACTTTAACCTTTATAGTATGTAAATTACGAAACATGTTATTATTTATATTCCTCAAAGTATGACCTTGACGTTATTAATCCGTTACAAATCGATTTAGTCCGTATAATGATTAATACAATTAATCAGCAACGAAACGTATTATTTAGCATATAGTTCGCATCCGGTAGTTTTATGAGTTTATTGTTAGTGTAAACAGGCTTCGCGGCGCGTGGGAGGCGGCAGGTGTCACCGCCCACGCGTACAGGTCAGTGCCGTGTGCATAAAGTGACGTCACCCACGAGCCTACAAACGACGATGACGTATTACCAAATCGTGCTATTTGTTCATTGTATTATCGTAATAGTGTTAAAATCATTACATCAAAGAATTCAGGTCAATGCTAACGCCGCTCTCAATAACTATTCCTTACTAGAGATCGAATTACCGAAATGGTTTCGAGCGATGGAGCACGTAAGTTTCTAGCATGTTTACTGAAAAGAATAGAAGTATATCTATTTTTATTATTCCGAATAGAGAAGACCTCCTGTCCGCGATAGAGTACACCGCGAAATGTCGTGGTACTTAGCTGAACTACCTACGCTTCGATCTAAACTGTTATGTGGTCACAAAAAGGGTGCAATGCACCGTTCTGAGATAGATGGTAATGGTAGGGTTTATTTGAACCATTTTTCAGCATTTTCTGCCTCCAATAAAATATAGATAAAATCGAAAATAGTGGCTGTCGTATCAATGGCTAATATTTTCAGTTTTTATTCGTAATCCCATTAAATTGTCCCACTATTATTACTCTTTGGATTAGCCTGTAACACAGACCAGTCAACCTTATAGACCACGCTTTGACAGGGAGTAGCATTCGCCAAGGCTATGGTAGTGACACTACCATAACTACATAACTACGTCTCTTGTGAGCGGTCAGTTGGAAGCATGTCGGAAGCCTATTTGTCAGCAATATTGTCAATTTTGAACGAGCCAATGAAAACTAGCCGACCTCTCCCCGCATCCCGCCACTTTTTGGCGATTTCGTTTTCGTATCAACGTTTATTAAAGCGTGGTCTATAGGTTGACTGGTCTGTGGCCTGTAATAAGACCACGAAAGAGACTTGTTTCTCGTGGTCCCATTAAATTGTCCCACTGTTATTTTATTGATCAACCTGTAATGAAGTCACGAAAGAGATTTGTTTCTCATGGTCCCATTAAATTGTCCCACTATTTCACTATTGATCAACTTGTTATGGGATCACGTAAGATATTTGTTTCTAATGGCAAAATGAAGGTTCTAGCCTAAATTACATTCAGATTTTAAAAAGCATAGTAGGTAATGTGATTATTGTTAATGTGATAATACAGTACGGAACCCACTCGCACTTCACCGGTTTTTTTTACTGATACTCAAATCATTAAAGTCTTATTCTAGATGAAGGTAAATAAAATGTAGGAACATTAAAAAAGAAAACGTTTTCCTTCAAGCTATTTTCAAGATCTTTAAAAATCCGAGTCGATCATAATGTCGATTTTAGAATGATCCCAAAAAACTGATTGCCTTGATAGGCAGGTACTAACTTTCGAACTGACTGACAGCACCGCTGTATAAGGCGTGGAATAAACAGAAATAAAAAGGTTTTTGCGATTAGCCTAGGACGATTGTAAAATTTCCGGATAAATGATAATTAGGAAATAATTTCGCGTTCATTTTAATTATTGTCAAGATCTATGCAAGCATTAGATTTCAGATTATCACGTAAACCTTGATTGTGAGCCCTGAATTGGATTACCATGTTACTTGAACAAAAAACCATGAAAGCTGTTGCGGTCGCTTTAGTATAATATTACGTGACCACCACAGCCATTTAAACTAGGCAAGGCCGTTTTGAATTTCACTAGTATACCCACTTCTTTGATATTAGATGGGCCCGTAACCGTTTAACACTTGTCAAAATCGTGCAAATCTCGTGCATTAGTTCTTCAGCAAATTAAGTTAACTGGTTTTCAGTATCTTGGGTGGATTCTACGTCGATTAATTTCGATTAATACTTACATTAAAAATTTGTACAGTGCAACAATGGAACCAAGAAAAACAATTCTCGTAGTGACAATTTCCCGAGAGGAAGAGAAAGCACCGAAAGTTTCTTACATTTTTGACTAATCGTATACAATGTCTTTTATTGTTCAATTCAAAATATTATTGAAAATTATGTTAAATACCATCTTTCTTTTTAAGCTATTGCATAGCTTCTATCGCGGGCCTTGAGCGCGAGAAGCGAATCCAGAAATTCCGTAACGAAAAAAACCTCACGCTTTCCACTCCGACGGGCACGCCGCACGGAGAAAAATTTTGATAGCGCGATGTACGTTTTTTAAAACAGCGTCATCTATTATAATCTGTTGCACCTATTATTATTAATGAAGAAAGTCACGAAAAAATAGTGAAAGAAAATGAGTGAGTAATTTATATACAAACATTTTATTATTATCACAAATGCAGTATTAATTTTGAATTGAAAATATAATACTGCTATAAAGATAACCTAAATTTTTGATATTAAAATGAGCGATATTAAAAGTAGCCCTCTTTTATACACACAAACACACACACGCGTATAGTTTAAATTCTCAATTTAGATTCTCAATATGTATATATATATAAATAAATAAATTCATTCTTCATTATGTATATAACAGAAACCATCAAACCAAGCACGTGTACTATACAGTACCTACCTTTGTTTTTGGTGTATAGATAATGCACATGAATGCCGCGCAGAGAAAGTATATATGATATTATATCTATATAAATGTACATCGCGCGAAATTCGATAATCATTTCTTAATATCGTTATTTCTTTTTTTAAATGAATAATTTTGTTTTGGTGTGTCATTACACTATTTATACCTAATTATTTATACCTATTATTTATACCTATTATTTATACCTAGGTATTTATACCTAGGTATTTATACCTAGGTATTTTCGTTTTATAGAGAAGAAAAGCGTAAAGAGCTAAAAAGAAAAAAAAACTAATGCACGTCAAAGGGCATATTATCAGCGTCAGAAAGATTTGAAGAAAAATGAAGAAAAAATAATAACAAAAAAAAACTGCATAAATAAAATAAATAAATAATTATAATTGCATAAGTTGATACAAAATGCCATGCAATAGCTTTACCGCGGCAGTCCTCGAGTGCCACATTTAGTTTTTTTATAAATACTGAATAATTTCTCTCGCGTACAATTCACACGTGTCACCAGTTTGTTTAATAATGACCGGACCAATATATAATATTGTGAGCAAATATAATATTGAAGCATTTGCTAACCATTATATTGGAAAAGATATATATTATATAACGTCGCCGTAACTTTATAAATATAAAAATCGTAAATTATCACGAAGTAAATGTAATAAATGTTAAAATATTTCAACGAGTAGGTGTGTATGAGTTATTATAGAGTTTTTGTAGTAATATATTACTCGCTCTTATTTTCGATAATATCGTTTTTTTACGGTACAAATTATTACGGTAATTATAAATTATGTCGTGTTTAAAGTTTGCACGAAAACTGCCTGTAAATAAATATAGGCGGCCAGCGTGCATCAACGTGGACATGTTGATTGACGTTTACGCCTATTCGACATTCGTGGTGGGCGCGTTTTCGTTTCGTCTTCCATATTTCTATGCCGGCTGGCTGTGTCTCGGCGACAAAACCGTGACCTATTTGTTTATTACTGTTCTACGTTTTACTTTATTAATACAATTTCTGACTGTTATAATACGTTATGGTCAGTAATGAAACTGATACACATGCAATGTTAACGTACGTGCGTACATATCTATTGTTATCAAACAAATTATTATTTAGTATGGTTAGAAATATAAACGTGAATAAATCATAAACAGTAAATACATAACAATGGCAATAAAAACTAACAATCGACAACATGACCCTCATTTTAAGACCCATCGAAAGTAATACTAGGCATATTACAGATAGAAAATTTTTTAAACATCCACATCGAAAACGTTATAAAGACTGGCTTTTTAAAATTATTTTTATTTAACGGGTTTACTTCGTAGGTCTTTTTTTTTAATTTCTAATTACTGTACGTATACGTATATTTCTTCTTCGTATTTCTTTTTTGCGTGAAGGCCCGTGCTCCCACCGATTCGACTTACTCGTAGGACCACGGTATACCACTATGTATCCGTGTCCTACTGGACTTAAACTTAAGCATAAAATGATTTTGAACGTGTTCGGCTCCAATGTGAATTTTATTTTATATGGAGATAAAAAAAGTTTTATTATTAATCGCCCCTAGTTCAGCAGGACCAAGTGGTATACCATGGTTCTACCAGTAGGTCAAATCGGTGGGACCACGGGCCCTTTACGCTTTTTTGATTGATACGAAGCAGTTAAGTTTCGTAGGGTGTTTTGACAGCGACCAATAGTTATATTAATTTTGACATTTCTAAAACGACACGAGTGTACGTGAGAAAGCCCTAAGTAGATCAGCTAGTTTCTATAGAAAGTGGCACTCGTATACTTTACTACTTATAATGATTATTCGTTGACATTTCACAGAATTTACGCTCTCAACGGTATAGCGAGTCTTCGACCTTGCATATTAAATTTATAATAAATGGCGCTATCAAACAGGTAAAACAGTGAACTTATTTTTGTTGACGATCTAAATGTATTTATATTTTTTAGTGTAGCGACCGTAACGAAGCGCGCATAGCAACAAGTAATAGATAAACTTAACTAATTTGCTTAATTTAAGGCATGGTTCCTCGATTGATTAGTGCTCGCTCACCTCCGGGACGAAATGATTTAAGGGTGAGTGAGATGCCAATTATCGCAAAATTGGTGGTTTTTATTTTAGTAATAAAAATCTATTAAATGGGAGTTCTATGGGACCTACCTACGGGGAAATTCTATGGGACGATCAAATGATTTGACTTATTTATTAACTTGCCGGAGACATACCTTTTGTATAAAATTGCATTAAAATTATCAATTACCCATATATTTGAAATATAATTGCTAATCTGCAGTTTTGAATATTTTTTTTTTAAACCGATGAGTATAAATAATGTATAATAGCATACCTGTTTGCACCTGCAAACCCAGAGCTTTTGACAGACAGCATCCATTTTTTTTAATCTTCTACGCATGATTTTCTATCGAATAACATCTTTCGATAGGCAACCCAGAAGCAATGGTATTACTTAGTCATTAATCTCTCATTTGAATTAAGTTACATTAAATAATAACAGATCCAGACTTGCAGGAATAACCTCCTGGATATCGTACTATTGCCGCTGTCAGCGTTTACAAGAATTTCGATACGTTTATAAAAATACCCGCGTCTTCTAATATCATTGACCGTAAAGTCCAGCCTTATTTAGTATATACATAATGTGGATGTAATATTGTTTAACCATACATAATATTTTCCACCCAAAATATTAAAGTCTCGCTCCTCGGACAAGGCGTAAGCGTCCACCCATGTTGAGCTAACAGATCATCTCCTTATAATAGGTAAAAAAAAACTTTGGCAACAAAATCGTTTTCGACGCGTATCCTTAAATAACTTTTATGAATCAGTAGTATTAACTTGACACATAATAATGGACCACGCAAACACCGAATGCGTAATCAGATAGTGCCGTGCGACAAGTGAATATGAAATCCAACAGCCGCGTGGGCGCCGACCGGTGTGTATCAGCGTAGTATTGGGACATTTTGGGACACCGCAGATTTGTATCGCGACATTCGCCTGTGAATGCTACTACTACTGTTTCTATCGGTCGATGTCGATTGTCCCACTTTTGTTAGGGCACAGGCAATTACTCATGCGCTTTCGATCACAATTATCAAGTTGACGCTCTGAATCCAATGTCAAGGTTGTAATGCATGACACTGTAACTTTATTTATATTGAATATGTAGTATAATTGCTGTCTCAATATACTTCAAAATATTTATTTTTAAGTCTAGGTGACTCGGTGAATTAGCATGTTTATGTGGAATTATAAATGTTTTGTTGCAGTCATAAATGTTTTATTATCTTGGGATTATTTCGTTACATTGTGTAAAGATGATTAAGGTCAGGCTCTAAACAGTTGATTGCGAAATTAGTACAATATTTTGGCCGTGGCTAATAAACGCCCCCGTTTCTACGCTACAAAGTGTAGAGAATAAATACTATGTCTAAATAGTACGAGGGCTGGTATTTTTGAATCCGGAACTGGCCACTTACAAAAAAAAAATATTTAAAAAGTATTTACTTTATTTAAAAATGGAACTCTTTGGCTGTAGAATACGGTTTGTTTCATAGAACTGTCGATTGTTTTTCCATTGTGGCGTCATTTTGAAAACCGCGTGTCTTCATCACCATGGATTTTACTACTAGGGAACAGTTTCGTGCGATGATTTATTTCGATTTTCGACGTAGGCTATTTCCATTTGGAGATCCACACCAAAATGCTGGAACAAGCTTGTGGCTATAGGTGGGTCCGATATTCGCGGTTAGTGTGATTCGGTGTAGTGCCTAACTACGTACACGAATTTGAATTAAAAGTTCTAAGTCCAAAACTATACGGTTTTAATGTACCTACCTACAGCACTTAATCGGTATTTCTACATTATTAATACTGCAATATTTAGACTATAACACTTGTAAGCCAGATATTACAATTTACGATTCTAACGAATACGTCTAGACGAGACAAGTTAATTCAGAGTTCTATAGATATGCGACTGCCCTGAACGCAAAATGGTAAACGTGTTTGCTTATTATAAACAAGACTTAATTGTTGAATTTATGTTCTCACGCTTTCTCGTCTGGAATGGCATTCAAGGCGCAAGAGAAATCGCTGGAAGGGTTTAAACAATGTGGACAGGGTTATTTTGTTTCTTAAAAAATACTTAAAGATTGATATATTTCTGTTACGCAAAGATAACGCTGCCTCAAAAATATACAAAAAAATCACAAAATAATATACAACATTGAAATCTATAAATTTCTATGAACTTACAGGAAACTTAAATAAAAGTTACTGTGCTCGTAAAACGTAACAAAAAATACAACTTATTTTTAAATAGTTAAATTATATGAGTTAAACTCACTGATTCTAAATTATTTCTTAGTACTATTTACGCAAAACGACACAAACTATAAACAAAACTACAGTTTTTTTAGTTCTTTTTTTATTATATTATACATCGTACATTTATCATACGGAACATTTAATATGACAACAGTAAAATGACAAACATTTCAAATATTAAAAAAATATCAAATAATTTTGAATTAGAGTACTTTTAGTTTTCGGATGAAATATTTTGAATTTTAGCTTTGTGAATTTCTACTTTTATTGTTGTCATATTAAAGAATTTTCTAATATGAATTTTCTAATATAAATTATAAGTCGCATGTTTATTTTCATGTAAATCATTTCGATACACATTCAATTTTATTTATAAATCCTCTATACTATTTGTGCGCTTATGAGTCAGATTGTTTACAAACCTAAGTGCCGCGTCTGACAGACCTCGGCCGGCCCTCGCTCAGTTTGTTTGTTACATGGCGCGCCCCTCGGAACTCGTATCATCGCATATCGTGACGATGCTAAACAACAACAAAATTCTTCATCCTTACAACTAATGAATTTCTATATACATTCAAATGGAAATCAATGTCGCCGTTTTCTTTGGAAATGTTTATTTAACGGTAGGCGTCCGAAGCTTTTAATCAATCGATTCGTTCGATCTTCAGCCAATGTTTGAAAGGATAAGCCCCCTCCTGTAAGTCTGAACTTAGATATAGAACGAAGTGTAGATTGTAGTCTGGGCTGGGAGTGACGGAGAGTCAACCGGTATTCGTGCAACTTTTAATCAGAAAAGGGAACCAGGTTGGGTCATAGGTATTATAGTGTGTTGATAAATATCAGTGAGGAACATTAGTTATTAACAGCTTGTAGGTACCTATCCGAATGTTAAGAATCAAAAATAATTTTAAAATAATAAACTTAATTATAGTTAATAATAAAAGAACGAGATAGTATATTTCTGACGAAGGTTTATAAGTCGATTTCAGATCGCTGCGGAGAATTCCAAAGTAGACTTCTGGGCGTAGCGAGAGACAATGTGCTACTCGACAAGGAAAATAATTTTGCCCCCACTACTCTGCTTATCGTTTCTGCAGCGCGGAAAATAAATAGAAAACGCTTTAAACTATATTCCATAACTGTATTTTTTTTTTGGAATTATAACCAGCTCGGAATTTCACAATTTCGAGTAATCTGCAATGTCTCGATTGGGTATGTAATTTATGGCTTGTTTAGTGTGTTTGATATATTTTCCTTATTGCAATCTGAGAAAATCGTACCAACGAGTGTTGTTTTTTAAACGACTTAAAGGATGAAGTTTCTCAATTCGACCGTATATTGTATTTTTTTATATTAAATTTGCCACCTCCTACGGCTTCACCCGTGTATACTACACGTATAACTGCAGCTTTAACACGCATCATAATAGCATGTACTTATTACATCAAAATCATAAACACCTCATCAAGATCGGTTCATTACCCGATATTCCCCGTACATACACCATCTTCCCTGCGCTGCGGTAAAAAAAAAGTAAGCGATGTCCGTCATTAGAACACAAACGATTTCCGCCAAATTTCAACCTGATCAGTTTAGCGGTTTAGCCGTGATAAGTCAACAAATATACAGACAGACAGCACACATTATTACTTATAATATTTTTTGCTAATTTTAATTAAACGAAAGGGATTTAGTCAGTGATCTTCATAAGGGCTCTAGGTGTCAAAAGTATCAAGTAAGCCAATCAAGTAATGAAATAATTAAATCGATTAACGATGTTTTTCAAAACTCGTCGTAGTCTCATATACGTAACAATTTACATTAATGATTTTTAGATTAAAATTATTATTTAAAAATGTGCGTATTATATACTTAATCGATTTTAGATCATATTAAAATTTATCTCTGCTAAATTTTCTTTCTAAAATGGTATCGTTTAACAAGTTTTAATTTTAATGTTTTAGGGCTTTTAGGCCTAAACTGCATGATGCCTGTTCGACTACGCCTCGGTTCCCACTACAAGTACCTAGTTTAATTGAATACTAATGTAGGTAGGTCAATTCGATTGACTCCACGCACTTCGGTACAGATCCAGCCGTGTGAACTACCCGCGTTTGATAGTTATATTAATACCATCCTATACGCAAAACAACCAGCACCTCAATCCGAGCTTTGATTGATCATCTCGCTTTTCAAATTATGTATGAAAGTTATAATTAATGGGTCTTGCATGTTAGAATCGTATGAGAGTCTATTCGATCGTACTGTCAACGACAACAGAATTCAAGTAATTTGCTTTTCTAACATATTCCATTTATAATACGTATATATTTCTGTATGTATTAGGCGGCAAAACAAAACAGCCAGAGTAACGAGGCGTGCTCGTCTTCCAGGCGAAGCGTAAGCCATTTTTAAAATTGTAAACCATTTCCCGAAATACGCAATATTCGGAATGAATTATTCCGCTTTCCGCAGTTTTATAATGACTCACCGTAAACCGACAGATGTTTTATTTATTTCACTCCTATTTCCAGCTTTATTGCGAGCTTCAAACATTACGTAACACTCGTTTTTCTTAGGGATTTAAATGATAAAAAATATGGCGAAGCCAGCGACTTAGTTCGCGTGCTTTCCAGAATTTCTACAGCTTTACAAGTTTACGTAGAAACCCTAATTTTGTTTCGGAATAAAAGTGGCCTATTATAATATTCTCTGAAAAGTCTCTTCAGTCACTTAATAATAATAATAATGATAACACACACAATCACAACAATTAAATAAGTAATAAAATTATTCATCTTATACAAAAATATCACACAATATTTAATAATTCATGGAAATTTGTTGCATTGTAGTGCTTGAGATTATATTTATGAACAAAAATTTACTGAAAGTTATATATTACTTTAAAAGCAACTTTTATTTTTACATATCGTGATTAGCTATAACGTTCAGAACGCGTTATGACTTTTCTAAATCATCACAATGCATTGTGGCCAAATAACTTAATGATCACCATTTGAATTTAGCTTTGACTCAAGTTAGTCTACGCTACGACACAACTAAGTTACAGACACAGAAAATTAGAATAGGTTAGAGTTGTCATGTAGGCGTATTCGCTGTCCCCTTCAAGTAGGTACCTATGCAATATGTTGCATACCTACTTAAGACAGATCTCATAACCTAAACTCTAAAATGCGGCATCAAATCATAACAAAGATGTGAGTGAAAACGATGAATGAATTAACCATTTTTTTTAAATGATATAAATCTGTGAGACAACAATTTACGTATGCGTAATATTTTTACTTATATTCGTTATATGAGTCAGTATTTTTGGGACACGTGTCTCTGAACAAATTCCGTCACATGGCACCTCTAACCTACTCGATCCTCTGTGGTGACAACAACGCCTTGTAGCTGTTTTTACAAGTGCCATAATTTCGAATTGTAGACAATTTATAATGACTGTCTATATCCTTACGTCGTGACACTGACAAGTTAATAAAAACGACCTATGCTCCGTTCTCGCTTTTACTTGTAGATTCATTCATTTCGACGACCGCTTAGCCTAGTGGGCAGCAACCCTGCCTGCGAAGCTGGAGGTCCCGGGTTCGAATCCCAGGTCGGGTCAGTATTTATATGATGAATATTAATACTGACACCGGGTCTTGGTTGTTATATGTATGTGGTGTCTTCGGTTGGTACCCAAAATGCTTAGTTTAGGACCTAGACGTTGTTGTGATTGTGTGTGTGTTTTTATTATTATTATTCAAGGGCCCTTATTAAATCGAAAAAAAATTGAAGTTTCGACATAAACATTTTTCCACATTGTGCAGTTTGCGAATACACGCCCAACCGCACCCGAAATTGCCCGATCGTATCTGTAACTATTAAGGGCAGGGCATCCGTTTGAACCAGTATGCCAATGGGAGCTGGCCTAGACGCTCATGTGTTCTGTGTACAGCGACTGTAACCTTGTATTGGCGAAAGGAACCCACAAGGGCTACAAGAGAAATTGTGTACCTACTCGTTTTGTTACAATCCTCAAGATCGTATCGCTTTTTTTCGTGCGTTAAGTTTTATGAAACGTTCATACCCCATATTTTTATTGACTAGTAACTAAATGATGAATGCCTCTTGTTAATGAACCTTTCATTTTTTTTTGTGCACAGAAAGTCGTGCGTCGTGCGGCGACGGCGACGGCTCGGAGGGGTCGGAGGAGCGCACTTCGTGGCGCGTGACCCTCGATCACGACCTGGTCGAGACGCTGAGCGCCATCTACCCGGAGTGGTTCAAGCCTCAGCACCGCCGGGAGCGCCCCACATCGCCCCGCACCCCTCGTTCACCAAGGACACCACCCTCGGACGACGCCCTGAGGTAAACGACCTGACCTCACAACCGCCTATATATCACTGATTTCATTAGAGACACTGAAACAATTTTGAGTGAACACCGCCACTTTTGAGATAGGTTAGTAGTATTCGCGAAGACATGCATAATGGCTTTGTCGTGTCTTCGTGTAACTCTGAAATATTATTTTCTGAAAAGTATGAACACATTGATAATTCATTGTAATAGGGTTTAATGTTAAACTACACCTCTGATTTCCATACAAAATTTATTTAAGCTTTTAATAAGCGACGCGGGTTAAAGAATTATCGTAAAATTTATAAAATAAGTTCTTCCTAACAGAAAACAGTTATAATTTTCGCTTGCGAAAAAACTCGCTCACACGTGTACGTGTGAGCGAGTTTTTAAAATTCGAACTTAAGAAATTAAAATTTAAACCGTTTTGTGTTGAAAAAAAAAACATATTTATATATATATATATATATAATCTCATATTCCTCTTATTAAAATAGTAAAATATAACAACGTGCAATTTCTTACCTTTGGTCAAATAAATATTGTATGGAAACTGGAAATTAGTGGGATCGAGTAACCTTAAGCATGGACTTGTTCTGGTGAAAATATTTCATTCGTGACTTTTGTGAAATAAAAGCCATTGTAAGTAACGCACCGTGCGTTTTTATTTTAGTCGCTTTCACAGTCGCAATTTTGACTTGCGAAATTAACCAAGAGATAAGCCAGGTTCTGAAGTCTATAATGAAGAATAGCAAGCAGTAGTGGGAGCTGATCCGTATCCATATACTGCACAACTAGCAGCATAGTTCGAGATTAGCTTGTCCACAATATTGATCCGTTTGCACCAAATCGGTAAAACTGACATATCTTCACTATTATTGCTCCACGATAACGCATGAGCTCGCGATTACTGTACAAGAAACCGCTTCAATGCTAGAGGAGTTATGCTTCGAAAACTTCCGTCACCCTCAGTACTCTGCGTACCCTTACCGACTATATACTTTTTTCGCAATTTGGACAACTTCATGAAAAAAATGTTCTCGAGAAGCAGTAAAAATGCTCTGAAGAGCAGGAGCAGAACTTGACATAGTTCTTAAAGCAGGTCTGTAAACAGAAACTCAAGGGAGTTCTACCTTGAAGGTATTCTTTACCCACCTATTAGTTGCTAGAAATGTGAATAGAATATTGGTAATTCTGTTTATTAGAATTTTTTTTAATAATACAATAATTGGGACATCTTACACACGGTCATCTAGTCCCAAACTAGGCAGAGCCTCTACTGTAGTTACTAGACAAATAATACCTATACATTCTTAGATATGTATATATTTTTTATAATGTATAAATATTTTACATCCAATCAAACTTTATGGCGGATCCGAACATAGGCACAAGTCGCGTCGCAGTAACCAGTTTTAGGTGTAGCGAGACGCATTGGAGCGAGGGATATATTATTATGACTGTACCTGCGCAAGCACGTATATAGCATTGTATTCCGACGCGCCATAAAGTTTGAGGCGAACTATACGGAACAAATAGACATGTTCATGCACACAAATATTTATCCCGGGCGGGAATCGAACCCGTGAACTATAGTTCTACAGTTAGGGTCTTTAACCCCTCGACCTGTCAACAGTTTATAAATCAATCGGTTGGTTTTTTTTTTGTAATTTATAGTTTAATTTCTTATTTTAACAGCAGCAATTTCATGGTTCAACCCCGAATATTATCATTAATATTTCGCACATTAACGTTACAATATCGTTAAAATTTACTCCTGTCAATCTCGTAGAAGCCACTGAATTTGTTGAAACTTAATCATATTTGTTCGTATCGGGGCGCGGCGCCAGCGCCAGTGGTGTCAGATGGGAATATTTAGCTGAATTGTGGTCACCGGCCCCCATCGAAGTTGTCGCAACTGACCGTCAGATTCATTTTTCTATCCATCGACCGTTAGTCGTACGACTGAAGTGGGAGCCTGAAGACCACTAAAGACCAGTCGTATAATTACTAATTGAAGTGGAAATCTGAAATTTGGGAGGATTCTAAAAATAATATTGGTATTCTTTTTTGCATCTTATCAAAAGCATTCGTTTCCATTATTCATTGATTAATGATAATATGTGGAATTCTTTCTACTCCATTTATGCGACTGGTGGCCAATGGGAAGGAAACGGTTTTGTTCTGTCCTGACGGCCACCAATACTGGTAGTTTTTGCGGTGGCCAAGGAGAGCAATTCCAAAAAGTATTTTCGTATGAGCTGAAAAAAAATATGATAATGTGTCAACAGTCGGCAGTGCTGGCCGTTGTTAACAATCGTATGTATTTTGTATGATAAAGTTACTGCTGAATATGGAAATAAATCTCTGCGATTCGAACGAATCGTTGTCGTTTTTATTTTTCATAATGATGAACGAAGAAGATGCACGAAGAATTTGTTCTTCGTGCTGGATTTCTTTTTTCAATCGAGATTAAATGAAACTTCGAAAAATTAAATGATTTGGTAATACGATAGGGTAACATGAATGTTAATTTATTCTTCAGCTCGTGTGCAGAGGAGATGGCCGGACGCGAGGGCGCGGTCGGTAGTGGTGGCAGCGACGCGCCAGGCTCACCGCCGCGCGTGTCGCCACCGAAGGTCGTCGTGGACGCCAGCCCTCTCCAGCCAGCCATGGACAAAAACAAGGAATGTGAGTACTGGGACTTTGATGTCTCTAGCAGAACGTGTTTTTTTCGAACGGCAACAACATTTTATCAAATTCTAATCCACTCTTAAGAGGATCTCGTAAACCTTATTTGCACTTAACAAATCTTTGGAATCCTGGTTCAAGGCCTCACACAAATGTCAGGAGCCTCGTATACTCTGGTTCGCTCCGGACCTCGCAAACTAGAGCTGCTTCTTTCCTTACTAACATAAACTGTCATGAATTTCCCCACTTTGAATTCTTAGGATAAGAAGAAGGCATTCACGTAAATAAATTCCTGTTTGATTTGAACAAACGGTTGCAATTAATTATTAAAATAACGTATTTTAGTGTGACTCCACCGCGGGCGCAGCACTCCGCGTCGAATAGCGCTGCACAACCGACATTGTGTTTTATTGTCTGCGTGCGAACTAGGACATTCGTCGCTACTGGGAAGTCTTTTTATATTTACAGCGCACATTGGAACCTCGCTTTCACTCATGAGAACGTTTTGTTATTTTCACACTAGTTCAAAGTATTTCTAGTAGGTATTCTAATTTTTGTTAAATTTACGATTTGTTGCCGATGCAACGTACAAATTGTTGTTAATTTTCGGAATGATTATATTATCGAACAAAATAGTTTATATACTTGGTTCGTATAGGCATTTTAATCGAAGAAAACACAACACAAATATATTGTACTGAATGTTGCACTTTCAAATTTTGAGTTCTGCGCCTTGCGTCGAATCTACGAAATTTCTCGATGGGACTTGATTTTTAGGGTTTTTAATTTTGAGTTCTGCGCCTTGCGTCGAATCTACGAAATTTCTCGATGGGACTTGATTTTTAGGGTTTTTCAAATTATAAGATTAATGGTAAGAATTGTCTATTTTTCTGTTATAGACCTAGAAGTCTAAGTGATTGGAAATATAGTTTTGAATTAATTTTTTATGTCCATACTATAAAACTTTCTCTATTCGTAAATATTTCTTATAGTACTGTAAGTCTGTGCTGTAATAATCGTTGCAAATGAAAGGTTATCTTGTGGTACTATCGATTACTATGTGCGACACTTCGCGAACATCCGTCCGCACAGCCGCATTCAACCGATCGACATGCGCTATGTCTGTAAATGCATACGTGTCCCGACTACAAATTATCATAATAATATTAATCGACCACAATGAAATGAGATAAATAAATCGCTGCAGTATAAATTAGAACGATAAACAAGTACGAGATAATTTTGTGTCATTTCAACAATAAGAGTGTATACGCCGAGCGCCCAGTAACCCACAATGCTCGCTCCAGTGGTAGTGAATGTTACGTCTGAAATACGGTCGCGGCATAACACTAGTTTCCTTGTGCACTGTTTACTTTGGCCGAACGCCAGCGTTGTCCGCCTCCGATCTACCTACTGCCTACACAACGCATAACGAGAATATCTACAACACGACCACATGTACACACACACACACACGCAGGCACACAAACAACTTCTACATATATATCTGTATATACACATATATACTATTTGCCCACTCGGTTATGACTATACTGACGTGATTAACTCGTTCTTAAAATGTATTGTGTCTCGTCTGGAATTTGAATTTCGTTGCTTTGATATTATTAGAGAATATTTTTTTATCTACATTTGAAATATGAACTCGTTTCACAATTTTAGAGTTATATTTATACAAATAAATTAATTTACTTGAAAATTTTTGTACGTGTAATACTACACGTAGTCCCGTCACCTGCCGTCTGGATACCTGTTATTTGTTTATCTAGAGTCATTTATAAAAATCTGTGAGTCTTAAATACCGATAAATAACATGTTATTTTTATTATAATAATAATTATTATTATAATATCAGGGACATCCCACACAGTGCCATCTAGCCCCAAAGTAAGCAAGTATTATGCTTGTATTATGGGGTACTAGACAACTGATATACATACTTAAATATTATTTAATGATAATATATATATATATATATACTCTAACACCCATACACGGAACACCGAACGGAACAAGTAAACATGCTCATGCACGCAAATATTTATCCCGGGCGGGAATCGAACCCGCGACCCTCGGCTCCGCAGTTAGGGTCTCTAACCACTTGGCCAACGGGTCAGTTTTTGCTATGATACTATTACCTATATCACAAGTACTTGATATTATGTTTTTTCCTAAACAATCGTTTAGAACTATTTAATTAGCATGTGTTGAACTACTTAATAGTAGATGATAAAAATGTTATATTTTAGATTTCAATTTTTTAAATAATAAGTAATTAGTTTTTCACATGCGAAACGGAATGTAATTAATTGTTTTCTTTGACAGCACTGAAGGTGAAGCTGATGATGAGGCGGCCCATCAACCAGTTGGTGGCTCAAGGGATCATGCCGCGTATGTATCTGTCTTTTTTGTTTTCTGTTTGCTTCTAGTTTTTTTTTTTTTTTTTAACGATAATCGTTGACATTTCAAGACAGACCACTTTATTCTACCATCCGTCGTACAAGAAAGATCGAAAAGCTAGAATATTGCCAATACCATATATTTTTTACTAGGTGTGATATATTGATGTTTAAAGATGGACCAGTGTCTTGGTAAAGACGTTTGAGAAATGAACCCGAAAATTCACACGTACACACTTGGGACGCGCAAAATGTTTTCCAATTTATTTTTAGAAATCGCAGTGGATACAGTGCACGCCTTTTTGATACGAGGCGAGAACAGAACCAGCAATGTAGCATTTTGTGAAAACATTATTTTAAATTTAAAAAAAAAATGTATATATCACAACAACGTCCAGGCCCCAAACTAAGCATTAGCTTGTGTTTTGGGTACCAAGCGAAGACAACACATACATATAACAACCAAGACCCGGTAATACCAGTATCAAAATTCATCATATAAATACTAATTCTACTAAGTAAATACTTAATTGATACAATATTTTAAGTCCCTCAAAATCAATTTGATTCTGAGAATCAGCTTGATTTTGGGGGACCATTTTTTTTTTGTTGGAAATACCCATTTTTAAACATCGATGCTGTGATAGAGATGAGGGTAGCGTATTATGATTTAACATTATTAATATTGTGCAGTAAGGAAATGCAGTGGATCTTTGTACTCATCACTAGATGTTTCCAATCTAAAACAAAATCGTTTATAATATTCTCCATGTTGTCGCCAAATGTGCGTAGTGACATTAAATATTAGTATCTTTTGGTAAACAAAGTTATTCGAATTACGAATTTGACGTAGCCACGTTTATTTCTATAAATGCTTATTTTTTGTTTGTAAGATTTCAATCTTTAATTGTACAATCACATTAAAATGGTCTAAAGGCTATGCATATGCCGATTGCACAGGAACGTCTCACTCGCCGCTTTTATGACTAACTTCAGAGTAGCACAGATCGGTTGCGTATTGTACGTTTATTGAATGTCTTGTCCGTCGGCGAGCAATGAGTGTATAGTGTTTATGGTAGTGATATATGGCGTATGTAATAAAGATACATTCATTGTAGTAATTAGAAGCGAACGTAATGGTGTGTGCGCCCGCGGTGACTGCGCAAGCGTGGGTGATGGAATTTTGTTTACGCCACATCACACATGTACGAGCGAATCGTCACTCGAAAACGAGTCCAGTTAAATAAAACTTCCACCTAAACATGGATCTTTTAATTTATATTTCCCGGTGGAATTTTATTACCCTGGCGGCCGACACTGGTTTCGTCCGGGCTCGTTTCGGAAATTCAATAAAATTGATTGTTTACACCACCTCTTTTGAAAATGTACAGTGCCTTTCGAACCCGGCTCTCGCATCCCTTAATAGTCGCAAAAATCAGTGGATGGTGTATCTTTTTCTTCCAGTTACTTTCCTGCACAACGGCTTTTACCTAGTAAAAACTACGGTAAATACTTTTTTTCTTATTTCTGTATCCTCTTTTCGTTTCTGCTGTATATTTTTCTGTATTCACACATTTGTAGCCAATCGTTACATATGATTACGTCACATTCTTAGTAGAGTGAGATCTTTACTCGTGACCGTGTCACATCTTAACATTGCTGGATAGCACATCGCAAAAATCTCGACTATAACATATTATCTTTGACCGTGTACTCAAGGGAGTAGCTCTATATGACTGCAAACCAAGTGATATACCGCATGTGGTGCAGTTCCGTACAAAGGGACTGTGAATAGGGACGTATATGATTGTTACTCCTGAAATATTTTCGTTCGTTAACATGATGAAATTAGTCACTTCCGTATCACTGTCGATTCTATCTTTAAATGGTTCACTGTTCAGCTTCCATATTTATCCCAGATAAAGATAGAAGATAACCCACCTGCGTATACCATGGTTCGTAAATACTTGTATGAATTAGATGCAAAATTATCATGGATTTTTGGCTTCGGTCTGAGCACATTCCATTAGATGGATTTGTATATCTCATGAAAAGGCTGATTCTCCAAATTGTGATGTTTGACAAAGAATTGAGAATGTAACCCATGTATTGATGGAGTGTGGCCGTTGTGAGATGCAGAGAACATCAATGGCGATCAAATTAGGCACTGATGATTCAAACTTGAGATCTTTCCAAAGCATCCTGAGTGATCCTAAGACCAAATTTGCAAATATTATATATAATTATGTACATAAATATGTATTGGTCCACGGACTTGATTACTGAAGGCATATATGTATATATATTAAAATAGCTACCAACGAGGTTAACATATCTCACAAGGGATAAAAGCTTCTTAAAAAATTAGAATAAAAATAAAAGATGACCCACATGCACATGAAAGTAAACAATGGACAAGTCTACATCTACACCAACGCCGCCAAGCAGGATAAATTTTCTGTCATCCTACCATTACAACGAATTTAACTTGAGAAAATTTTTGCGCTATGATCCTCTACGATTTTCGCTGCGGCTTTACTCAGTTAGAGAGTTACTAGATAATTCAATCGATATTTGATTATGAAGCGTTATCTGGTGGTTCTGTGTATATGTGGTTCAGTGACTTTAAACGTGGACGTACTCATCTCCATGCCGATGCACGTGAAGGTCGAGTAGGGACTGCGGTTACCGAATCAACATTGATACCATACGTCAATTTATTGATATTGATAAAAAATTGCTGTTCAGCAAATTGGTACTCATTCAATCAATCAAATATTTTTATTTTGTTGTTATGTAACATAATCCTTGAAATACGTCATAAGAGTGAATTTATTACTTTGTGGAAAAACGTCACCACAAAGGCCCATTCAAAAAGTGCTGGTTCTTCTCTGAAGAATAAGCAAGAAACTGAGGGACACTCTTTTTTTAACTACATTATAAAAGAATTTTTAACAATAAGTGCTTACAATTAAAATTATTGAAACAAACCGATAAGCGAGCGGTTTATACCCATGAATTTTTATCATCTAAGTAGTCCGATACTTTATAATAAGTTTTTGCATAGAGCTTTCGT
The DNA here is from genome assembly GCA_949709985.1 of Luffia ferchaultella. NCBI lineage: Eukaryota > Metazoa > Arthropoda > Insecta > Lepidoptera > Psychidae > Luffia > Luffia ferchaultella. The sequence goes on along the minus strand of OX453252.1, from coordinate 8,369,806 downwards.
TTTTTTGTAGTTTTAAACTTGTTAAGAGGTAGAACTTGAATGTCAACTGGGATTTTATTGTAAAAGCGCATACATTGACCTTTAAAAGATTTTGTGATTTTATTGAGGTGGCTGACATGGTTAGCAAGTTTATCTTTGTTTCTTGTATTAAATTATGCCTATCACATTATTTTTTTTAAATTATACAATAATTTTTTTTACGTACATTAAGTTTTCAAATATATATTGAGACGGTAACGTCATTGTATTAATTTCCTTAAATTTGTTTCTAAGTGATACTCTGAGTCTTAGTTTATAAATTGCTCGAACAGCTCGCTTTTGCTACACAAGAATTGTATTCACATTGGCAGCGTGTCCCCAAAGCAAAATGCCATAAGTCATCAAATTATGGAACCCACTGAAATACACCAATCTCGCGGTTTCTAAGTGCGAAAGGAAGCGAATTCTTTTTAAGCTGCAGAACCGAGCCTTCTCGTGAACTGTATAAGGCATTAGAATGGGTCAAGAGCAAAAGATTTCACATGTGCGTCTGAAGGTAAGGAAGCTTTGCACTCGATGGATACCGTACGATTTGACGGAAGACCAGAAACAACTGGCTGAAGAGTGGTGTCGCATAATTATAGCAAAGTTTAATTGACGGCAATCATTGGCTCGATAATATTTTGGCAGGTGACGAAACATGGGTGTACTACTTTAAACCCATTTTTGAACCGTAAAGAAAATGTGAATCGTCAGAATGGGTCTTTCCTTTTGAAGATTTGCCAACGAAAGTTAAGAAAAGTCGAACCGTCGCGGCAAGAAAATAGTTGCAACTTTTTTCGCCAAATCACAGGACATTACACAACAATGTCACTTAAAGCCCACAGAACAGTTACAGCAGATTGGTATATCAATACATGCTTACCCAGGGAGTTAGAAGAAAGTTCGCTGAAAGCGTCCTCGAAGCAACGATAACGCGTCCCCACATATTGCTAAGATAACAGAACCATATTTGAAGGTTTTAAATGTAGAAGTGATGACGCATCCGCCATTCAGCCCAGACCTCGCACCATGAGACTATTTTTTGTTTCCGAAAATTAAATATAAATTTAGAGACATACGTTTTACGAGCCCCGATTCGGCGGTGAGTGCGTTCCACTAAACTATTAAGGAGGTCCTAAAGAAGATTTACAATGGTTCTACCGAGCGCAAAAATGTATCAATTATGCGGGCATATACTTTGAAAAACAATAAATGAAATAAGTAAAATATCTGCTCTTATTTATCACAATCTAGAAAGTTTCAGTATGCCCTGCGTAAGTACATTACATAAGTACATAAGTACATACATACATAAGTACTGAAACAGTAATTTAACTGTAATAACAAAATGCTCTTTACTTGTACGTACTTTACAGTAGCAGGAATATTACCTATACCTGCATGTCCATCGAGATTTGTGTGTTTTTTATTTCAGGACTATTTTACTACTAAGTACTAAGTAACAGTAATTGAACTGTATAGCCTAAGGTTTTTCACAGTAACAATATCTATACGATACCTGCGTAATCATTTACTTTTATTTTATTTCGTTTCTTTTTTCGTTAGTTTCTTTAATTTCATTTTGATTTTATTTTATTTTCTACCTGACACAAGCTAATATTGTTTGCCTGTTAAGTAGTGGAAGTTTTACAGATTATTTAAATTTATTTTTTTTAATTTAAATTTATTAAATATATCGTATATTCAACCACTGGAACAGAACTAAGGTTTCTAGATTATGAATTATGAACATACAAGAATATCAGCTTTGTTTACTCAATGTAAACAATTTTGAACAAGTGTTAATGATAAGGAAATAGAAAATGATTAAATTTGTTATATAATTAACCAACTCTTGATGTATCATTTATATTTGTGTTTGATTGTTACAGCTCTGAAAACACCACCAGCATACTTTGAACAACGGAAACAGTTAGAGCGCGCTAAAACTGGTGATTTGTTAAAAGCGAAAATTCAAAGGCGGCCTGATCGTCAAGAACTTGAGAGAAGACACATTTTAGAACAGGTGTATATCGTTTAGATACTTATGATAATAAATTGTAGTATTAATTTTCTATACTTCATAAATATTATTCTATCAAAGCGCGTGACAAATTAAGGGTCACCCTACTTAATACGTACATACGTGACCACTTTTTTTTGCATTAATTTCGTTTTTAAAGTGAGAAGTATATTTATTTCTTACAATTAGCGACGTCTATTTCATTCTTCATTCCATAATTTCCAGGAGAGCCATGTAGACCCTAGTCTCGCCGAGAGGCAGCGGATGCTGAAGAAGGCACGGCTCGCCGACCAACTGAACGACCAGCTGTCGCACCGCCCTGGACCCCTCGAGCTTATCAAAAAGAACATCCTCCACACTGAAGAGGACATCGAGACCGCCGTCAAGAGCGGGACACTCGCGTTCAAGGCCACTTGTGAGGGTGCGTCTGGGCGACCGCAGCATCCTTCGTCGTACTGTGGCCCGCCCGATGAGGTCTCGCCCTCGCCCTCTCCGCCCTCAACGTTGTCGCCGGCCAGCGTAGCTTCGCCACCACAACACCCGGCGCCCGGCAAGGACAAGAAGAAGAAGACAAAACAGAAACAGCAACCGAAAGCGCGCTTCAAATTCCATGAGTACAAGGGACCCCCGAACGCACAGAAGGCCTCTTCCCCACCCGGCTCCGTTGAGACCCCGTACGAGCTACTATTGCAGCAACAGCTGCTTCTGCTGCAGCTAATGTTGCCGGGCTCGCCCGCTCCTTCGTCCGCTGCCTCCGTCACGTCCGATTCTTCAGACGCGTATCCCGTGCCGCCACCGCCACCGCCGCTGCCCATAGCACCCCCCACGCCCATCCCCATCACCGCACGCTTCGAAGACATGAAAGTATCGGATCTTCGGGCCGAGTGCAAGCGGCGCAATTTGCGAGTATCTGGACCTAAACCACAATTAATTGATCGGTTACGACCCTACTTGACGGAAATTCACGAGGAGCCTCCCAAATCCCCCGTATCAGTCGCCTCACCGGATCCTAGGCCTGAAACAGAACCCCCTGAGGATATAGTGCAATCGCAACGCCGCCAAATCGAGGAATTAGAAAGGAAACTGGAAGCGTCTCGCCAGCAACTGGAGGCGGTACGACGCGATGCAGCAGGTGCTGCGGCCAGCGACCAGAGCCGGCGCCTACTTCAGGCGTACATATCTGTGTCACAGCTGCGAGCCCAACTCGACGCGCTGCAGCAGCCGGCGACCGCTACACCGCAACCGCCACGTTACGTTATCGCCGCATCAGACACGACGCCTGATCGCATCGTTAGATTGTTTACTATGAAGCAACCCGCCGCTGCGACCGAGGTGAGCGCCGAAACCACACCGGCCAAAACCGCCAACTCGGCATATATTTTGAACGGTGTGAAAGTGGTGCCAATAGCCATTTTACCCTCGCATTACGAACCAGAGAGAGCGACACCACCGCCACCTCCGCCCCCGCCACCTTTACCGCCACAACTCGCCCTACCGACTGCGGCTCAAAACGACAACGAAGGCAGTCAAATAATGGATGATGTGCTCGAAATACTCGTGGAAAACGGTGAACTGCCGCCTTCTGCCGTCAGCGATACGACGCAGTCCTCGTCGCTGGACAACTTCCTCAGTTCTGGTTCGGAAACTTTTTCGCCGGCCGATGTTTTGAGTGACGACGTTTTAGGCTGTTCCAGAATACATGACTCGTTGGCTGGAGAAGATCTGCAGCGTGAATTGAACGATATTCAAAATGAAATTCTTAACCACAGCGATTTACACGGCATCAACAATAATGTACATTGCAACAGTGTCTCAGAAGGCGGACGCGACATCGACACTGACTTAGGAATAGATATATTGGCGAGTAATGATTTCGCGACCGATTTCAATTCTTCCGATCCTGGTTGTGCAGATCATGATGATTTCCTCGGTAGCCTCCTATCTGGCGACAGCGAACTGACCAACGATAGAATGCAAACATCAATGGACATAACAGAAGATACGCCGGAACGAATGAGCTTGACACCCCTCACGAACGGCGACATCCTCGACCACCACTCCACCGGTTTCGAGGACATGGAAGATCTATCGCTGCCTTCCTTCCAGAACGAGGACTCGCGACATCACGACTTCGAGGATCGACCCTGCGAGTTTGATCTCAAAGAATTTGGTATTGATTTAGGTTCGTCCATGAACGTGGACAGCGACACGATGGACTATATGGAGACAGAGCTGATCCCGAACCTGTTCGGGCGCGGACACACGCCGCAGTGTGACCCGTTGCTGGGTGGCGTACTATCACGGCCGGCGCCCCGCCCCGCGCACAAACACTACTCGTGGGATAAAATCGAGTTTGACGCCACTTGACCTTTGCTCGTGTCTCCTCAACAACTCGCTTCTCTCGAGACGTGCAACTGAATTATCATGATCTCTATACATTCTCTGAGGCGTTCGACACGACTACAGGCGCGTCATATTTTGTCATCATAGAACGTAAACAAAAAAAATCTTAGACGTGTTTGTCTCACGAGGTGCAATTTCAACGCGCAATAATATGTTTGTGTACAAAAGTAACGCTAGTCTTTTCTTATTGGATAAATTACCATGTGAACATTAAAATATTTATCCATCATATGTGTGATGTGTAAGCGTTACCATGAACTTAAAAGCGCGACTAGTGAATAACGTGTACTTAATAGTTTTGGCAGTGTTTATATGTCGCTAGTTGTAAATTCAAAATATATATATTTAAAATAATTTTAGTTGTAGTGCATGGAGCGAAACGGCTACGTGGCAGATTACGTACTTGGCTCACATTTAAACGCAACCATGATTATTTGTTTATAAGCATTATGTACTTGTCGTGTATATATTGAACGTATTATGTAATACTCAACATAGTTGTGGATTTCTGCATTCCGCCCGATGACTAAAATGTAAGGAAAACTAAAAGTAAGAAAAAAAAATTTATAATAACTAACACCGATCGTACAGTGGAACAGCCGCTATAATGAATACTAAATTTATGTTTCGTTTCAAACTGCAAGCACATATTATGGATTAGTTGATTCAAAGTGATGTCATTGAGGCTTTGTAATCAATTGATAGAATGTAATATCATTCAACACGATTAGTGTCTCGTAAACTTTGGTGATACGAAACTTAGTCGTGTGAGAACGTTTACATGGATAAATTTTTCCCTATGTCGCTTGTATCGAAAATTTCCCAGATTTAGTATGTGACATTCCAATCTGTTAAAGTTCACATGTCGATCTGAAACGTGTATGTGACCCACCAGATCACTTATGTTGTTGAAATGATGACCTTTAGTGGAGTTAGTCTTCATCGCTGGTGGGTTCAAACTGTCAGTTCACATGCCACTGTCAAGGTGGGACCATCTCGGGAACAATATTAGATATGAATTTAATTAGTTTATGTAAGTAATCGGCTCCTGTCGGGCGATTCCTTTTGCAAGCGCCTCCTTGCCAATTTATTTTCAGAATTTGATTGTAAATATTCTGTTCTGTAATACTAGGTAAAAAAAGTTATTACATTTACAAAACACATTCTTAATTTAATTTATCATTCCAATTTAATGTCTAATCAGTAGGTTAGGACTATTTATGAAAAAAAAAGTTAAAATATGTGTAGTTACTGAGATTGTTTGATTGACTTGGAGGTAGCTTGCAATATGAGTTGCTGGGGTCCTACATGTGTTTCGCTTTTGTCTAATTTTACAAGTGTTTCCACTTCAATCTTTAGTGTTGATCCTCAAGGAGAATCACAAATATTATAGCATTTGCTCCTCATAGACGGAGCTTAATAAACTGATGTTACTTTATCCTGCTCTACTCCCCAAAATGCAGATTTAAATAATATACGTTTGATATCTTTATTTGTGTTTATTACAGGCTTTCTAAAGCAAAATGTCTTCTAGTATTCTATTAGAACAAACAAAGATACTTAAAAAAACTGTGTAAGTGACTTGTTCACTCTGAAGTTGATGCGGGGTGCGGGTCCGCTCCGGCCCGCTGATACCCATGTAACACAATAAAAAATTTTTTTTAGTTTTTTAATATACATGGCCATGGCTTCCTTTAGGAATCATTGCAAGGTATTGAAATGAAAATACTTGATTTTATTTATCGATAATTAGTTAAACTAATGTATTTCTTACGTATGAATGTTTTGTGTTCCTCCATTGTATAATTTCAGCTTGTCATAAATATAATCTAAATTAAAGTCTTTTAAACCAATAGTTGCAAACATTAGGTAAATACGATTGCCATTATATGCATTTATAATTTAATTTTGGAATGTAAGTTTCGGTTCTGTAACAACGAATATAATTTCACTGCTAATGTGTGCCAACGTTCATAATTGTGTATATTATTTGTTGTCTCGTTATATTCGTTTCGTTAATATGAGATTTCTTTCAAATCTATTTTGACAAATAAAAATAATTCGACTGAATGTTAAAAAAAACTACTAATAATAAAAAGGGTCTTAAATATGAATGCGTGGAGATGTGTATTTAAAAACAATGTAGGTAAAACAATTTGTATTGTTTTTATATGCGCATCGGTTTTGGTGCTATACATGATAAATCGTCTTAGTAGTTGTACCTACTGTGTTTGACAAAAAATCTATTTTATCAAAATATATATCTCTATAAATTAGCATCAATGTATCCATTATACTTAGTACAATAGTAGTGTGAAAATATTATACTAGCTTCAATTAGGCTTACTATTCCAAGGTCAGGAACTATGGTATTCCATTATGTAAATAAATTCTTAGCAAATATATTATGTAATTTTGTTATAGTTACAAATTGCTCATACCCAAATTAATACATTAGTCAAAATATTTTAGATCCTTTCATAGGGAGTCGTGTTACTTTCCAAGTAATTTTATTTTTAGTAAGTATATATATGCTCGGGAATTTAACAGTATGGCCTAGTGTGGTTTCTAGCTTTTTACTCTATTTAAGTGGACAGTGTAAATTTAATTAACAAGATAATAAGTGAGATTAATATTTTGATGAATAGCCGTGTATTTAAATTGTTATTTGTTGTGATTCATTATTTTAAGGAGAGTTTTAATAATTGTTTTCTTTTTTAATATAACGAAGTGATATGAATAGTATATCTAAATGAATATAACATTGTGTATAAGTAAATAAGTTTCAGCATTACATTTGTAACTTTACATACATTTAAATAATAACAGATCCGAGGGGCTTTGAGTCCAGTGTCTGAAAAACTAAATCGTATTTTATCATAGATAAACTGAGTAATCACATATTATGTGCAAATTCATGTATTTATATTTAGATGTTGGTTGCAGTTTTTATACCTTGCCATGTAAATATTCACCATGCCTTTATTAGCTTAAGGAAAGAATTAAAAGGTTTTTGACACTACTTGTAATATTTTTTTATTCATTTGAACCTAGTTTAAAACAGTAATAATTTGAATTGAATTCGCTCAAAAGGTTATATTTAAGACCAAGGATTTTCTTAGGAGTGATCTCGTTGAAATACAGCATTGAAACGATCCCAATGTGCCCAAATATGCTGTACAAAATATCAATAAATTCTATGAGTATGTTTTAAATATATAAAAAATTGCTTTTGTATGAAACTGACAGTTTGTGTATGATCATGGTTTGATCGCTCATGTGCCATCTGGCAAATTTTTCTGGTTGCATTGAGTCAGTTTCTATTATGTTTCTATGCAACCTAATTAATTAGTCTGTGATTCACTCATTCAATTTGACCCAGCCACTACACATTAACCCAATTGGGTCAAATTGAAAGAAACGCGCAATTTAATTGACAGAAACAATTGATTGATGCCAAGTTAATAGAATCTAACCCTTGTTTTGCTTGCTTGCTTTGTTTTCTGTTTATATCATTTCTATTGCCATTACAACTGATGTTAGCGTGAAAAAGCAGTTAGATGTACTGGACAGCTACTACCATAATTTTTATACGAAAGTAAATGTTATCGGCGTAGTTGATTGCCCAAACGGGACTGTTATTGCTCTCCAGCCCTTTCCCCTTTTTCTTCCCCTCTGGAGCCTAAATTCCTCGTGTTGTGACAGATAGTCTGTGGTATAGTAATTAAGGATTGATGGTCTATGGTTTGGTGTGCGGTTGTTGATCAGCTGGTCTTATTGTAAAACTAAGATTATTAAAGTTATCTCTTATGCATGCTGAGTTTCCTTTATACACCTCGCGAAAAGAAACTGCCCCTCATTGTAGAAACACTGCTCACTGCTGCTCGCCAAGCACCGCCAAAGAAATGTACGAAGAGTAGAAGGTTCGCTGCAAAGGGTATGGTTATTATCTATATATAAATAGGTACGCGAAAGAAGACTACACCCCTTTTTAAGCATAGGTACTACGCGCACGGAGGAGTGTGATATTTGGCATGGTTCAGTTTATGTGGAGCAAGATTGCAGAAAGCTAAAATCTATATTTTATACAGGTTGATTTTTTGATAAGGGATGTATGGCCAAATCCTGAACTATGAGGAATAGCGAAAAGTGTTCAAAGGAATCATGAACTCGAGTTTTGAGGAAACGAAAAGTGCATATTCACATTTTTGAAAATTTGTTACACAGGGGATCAAACCACTTGATTTGATAATCTACATAAATTAATATGTAGGTACGTGAAGAAAAACTTTAAATCTTTTTTAAAACATATTACGGGTATGAAGGAGTGTGAGATTTCACATAGTTAAAGTTTATATGGAAAAGGGGTACCGAAAGCTAAAATCTAAATATACGGTACCTAATACCTATGCCTTACAAATACTGTCAATCATCTCGTACAGAGTAGGCTTGTTTAGTCTGAATTCACTGATGTGAGTTGATTCATTTAGTCAGAGTCACTACAATGATCTAATTCACCTTAACAAATCATTAGTCCCATAATATTCACTTGGTCACTTAGCTCAGAAGGTCATTGATTCCCTATTCACGGTATTATGTCTTGGTCGCTTACCGTTTAGCTCTGAAAGACACGTTTATCGCACGTTTTTACGCCATCTGTTGGAATATTAATGTAGTGTTATATTGTTTTAGTTTAGTAATAACGTAGCAGGTGGCGCTATTTAAGTTTACTTAAAATTGATTTTAAAGAATGTTTGATTTGATTATGAAGATAATACAACTAGTTTTTTATTTAAAAGCAAAGCAAGGTAATTATGAGAATATCTAAACAAAAAATAAAATAGGTACCTAACCTAACCTATTAGACAAATAAAAATCTCTATTATTAAAATATGTATTATTTTACCTAATGACTTTATCTTAGTTAAGTACATACATCATAAATACTAATTTATGGCGGACCTATTTAATTTAGATAGTATATCAGAGCATTAGCGCATCACTGATATAGGTATTAGGTAGGTATATAACTATATTCCTAACAATCTACCTAACTATAAAAACTTTATTATTTATTATAATATTTATTATATAATATATTATAAGTATTATATTTATTATAATCTATAATAACTTTATGAACATAAAGTTACGAATTTTTTGACAAATGTTTCGATGCTACAAAAAACAATTTAAAGATAATAATATTATAGCATTGATTAGATTGGCGTACTTAAAAATCAATTCTATTTACAATAATTGGTAATTATGCTTATTAATCAATCAATTTGGACTGTTGAATGCTTTGTTTTTAATAGCAAATTACCTAAGGATCCATGACTGATACTATCAGTTGTAAACAAAACCCGCATTCGGCCTTTTGATTATCTATTTGAGTAAAATGGTCCCAAACAGGACTTCGTTTCTTTCTTGGATTTATTTGGTTCATTTTCACTTATTTTATATATTAATAATAAAACTGTTAATTTGCTCATAAACACGTAGCAGATAGCGAAACTTAAAACTAAACATTTATTAATTACGCTAATACACTTAACATTTAAACGATATTAATAAGAACTTTCTACTAACTAACAAAAACAATTAATTATTTTAACTTAACGTCACGCGCGAGCAAGCCGTAGTTAGGTACATGAATTCGTACAAGCGTAATGTATCGACTCAGCCGATCGACTGGGGAAACATTGTCTAAGTCTAAAGGTCTACCTACTAATTATTGCTCGCTTAGCAACGAACGAACGAAAGACGTATTTATGGCTATTGCAATAGAAGTGATATTAGGACGGATAATCGGTGACACCCAGTCGTTGCTACTTGGCCGTTGTAATATCACTTCTATTGCATTGGCAATAAATGTTTGTTTTGTTCACTCGTAAATCATTCTTTGCGGGCGGGCCGGCCAGCCGGTGGTGGCATCAGCATAGACGACTGATATGTGACGACTGACGCTGACGACTGACGAGTGACGAGTGATCAGGCCCAATCAACTTGTTCGCCGCGGTCATGGACATACCTACGGGGGCCAGGAGAAGTGATACCAGTTACTGTGTGCCAACTTTTCTTTTTTATTGTAGCAACATTATTTGCCAATGATACCAGAAACACAATTATCCTATGTATTCAAGATGTTTTTCCCAAGATTATCGCAGCAGAATGTATATGGAATAACTGTAACAAAAGTGTTTTATTCGACTATGAACGATGTATATGGAACAATTCATAAACTATGCGCGTGCAGTGAGCAAATTAAATAAGAATTTAACAAAATCATTGTGTGAAATATTCGTACGAACTCTTTAATTAAACTGTTGATTATTGTCCCATTCCTCAAATTAATTACCTTTTTGTAATTAAAATCGCATATTCTTAAAAAAAAATGTATTAGAATTTATTTAAAAAATTTGGGAATGGTCAATTCGATAGGATCACTTTTTATAGTATAGGTACCTTTTTTGTTTTAGATCCAAAATATGGTTAAAAATTTAAAAAAAAAATTAGCTTTTTTGATTTTTTAAAAAGGTGATTGACTGAACGAAACCTGACGACCAAATGACGACATATTAACAAATCCATAAAGAGTATAGAGTTGAAATAGATTTCTAGTCACTGATTCACGACTGCTTGATTAAGATTTTTTTCGGAATGGCGCATGTGAAGTTTAGGTCATTTTGATAAAAAGTTTGTATTAACTGTAAAGGGTTGCCTTCTTTTAATAAACCATTCGAAGCATAATGTGCAGAAACACCAATATGTTTCCAATTGATCATAAAAACTGTACGTTAGAAAATATGGTCTTACCCTTACCCAGTCACTTTTATGAAACATGAATCAAAAAATTATAAGTGTATTATAACGAAATTGAATTATACAAGTAATAAGACAGTTTCCATAATACTTTGCTCTATTTAACGAACTCAAGTTGAATGGAAATTAATCTTAACAGCGCCATCTAATTCCAAAGTAAGCAAGTTTTTGCTTGTATTATGGGCACTAGACAACTGATACACACGCTTTATATTCTTTGCAATATATACATATATAGATATTTTGCACTCAGACACCAAACAGATAGACATGTTGATGCACACAAATATTAGGCTCGGGCGGGAGTTGAATCTGTGACCTTTGGTTCTGCGATTAAGGTCTGTAACCACTCGGCCAATAAGTCAGTCAATGTTTTTTATCGTCTAACAAAATGACTTAATTTTTTTCGGATGCTTATGGTGTAATCCACATTTCCTACCTCCAGAAATGAAAAACTCTCAACAGCGAATGTTATTTCGATTTGTGAACCGTTTTCATAAAATATTTATGGAAACACTACGGCATTTCACGAAGAAACAAATTATCTTCTACGTTCCACCAGGACAATGCACAAGTACAACATTTTTCGAGATTACCTTATCATCAAATTGTGTATTATATTAGACCTTTTATTACAACTGCTAAATCACAAAAATATTTACCGAAATAGGTTCAGTAGTTTTTGTGTTTATTATCGTGTTTATACAAATAGATAAAAATTCCCAAAACGATTGTTATAAGTATCGTCTACCCACACATAATAATAATAACGTCTACATCACAACAACCTCTTGGCCCTAAACTAAGCATTAACTTGTGTTTTACGTACCAAACGAAGGCAACACATACATATAACAACCAAGACTAGTATTACCGGTACCAGTATCAATATTCATCATATAAATACTGACCCGACCTGGGACCTCCAGCTTCGTAGGCAGGGTCGCTACCCACTAGGATAAGCAGTCGTCATAACCCATAACAATTATTGTTTTGGAAAAATATTTTATGTACAGGGTTGACCATACGAATATGTTACAATTTTATTTAAAAAATTTTCATTACATAACTATATAGTAAGATAATAATGATTTTTTATTAATAAATTATTACAAAATATTTTATTCGGTGTTTTACATAACTAAAAATTCTCACAGTTATTCAGTACTGATATTATTATTCGTAATCATATAATCCATCTAAATAACATATAATATCAATCTGCGATCTGTATCTCTTAAACTAGGTAAGAATTGTAACTATAGGAATTCTACCTTAAATACATGAAAATATTATTGCACATTACTACATGGTAACACTGCAAGTTTGACTGATTATTCAGTTATGTATGGGGGCCAGTGGGGGCTAATAATTTTACATGAAACATAGATGTGTGTGTCTGTGTGCGTGTGTGTGTTTAGATGTAGGAGTGTAAGAGGCATGACGTTTGTGATTACTGACAATTAAATGGTTCTAGGGGCAACCAGTAGTTGGCGCTATTTTTGTCGTTTTTCCCCCCCATAGAGTTACATTTCTTCTTCCCGTAGGGAAGTATATATTGTTCTGTGCGAGTGATCTTCTAGGTTTTGGAGTGACTAGTTATCGAAATTGTTCAGTTACGTGAATGCATTCATTTAGATCATTCAGAATGAGATTACGCAAGTCTAGTACAGAGTGTCCGAGGCACAGAATCAGGGATGGTTAGGTAGGTACCTACTTAAGTTAGAAAAAATACATTGTTACCTATGCCCTGGGATTCGAACCATTCCTTCTAAATAAGAAGCGGGCTCGCTACAACTCAGCTATCATATCATTGCATCCCATTTACATCTAGGTCTACAAAATTAAAAGAAAAACCTTTCCTCAATCTGGGAGACGAGATTTGACCACAGAACAATTCAATTTAACAATGACAATGAATGAATCAATCATCATTTTCAATCAATCAATTTTAGTTAAGTCAACGACTCGATTGAATGGTTTTGCTGTCTGTGCGTGGTCTGTGCTGTGTGCACACTGCACAGAGTACTTCTGTGTAATTTAAAAGTGTAGTTGATCTCAGGTTTAAAGTTTTGTATTGTAAAGGTTTTTATTTGCAAACGGAATTACCTAATTAGCTAAATCATACATACGAACATTATTAAAAGTAGACGACGGCTGTGAAGGCGGCACGAAAACGAGTTTCCCTTCATTTTAGGGATGATATTGGCCGAAACGGTATTGTTTTCTCTTGCATTAATAGATAATGGTGCTATTTTATTTCTATTAGTGTATTATATCATTACGCTCTCGGACTTAGAATGTGATTATTTAAATGCTCAGGAATGTTGTGATAAATTGAATTACTGGATGTTACCGAAATATATAGCTCATTCAGCGATAACTTTCTTACTCGTCTTACATGGGCAAGTTATATTATTTTTGTTCAATCTGCCTATGTTCGTTTGGTTAACTTATGAGTATCTAACTATACCGAGGGGCAACCTTGGTGCGTTTGATCCTGCGGAGATTCACAACAGAGGACAGTTAAGGAAGCATCTTGTGGATGTAATGGTCTACATTGGTTATTATCTAATATTCTTTTTTATATATCTGTATTGCTTTATATTAGCACTTTTAAAAGGTAATCCCATTCAAAAGTACTCGGAAGACCAAATAGTAACTGAATTGTAAATAATAAGTTGCTATTACAATGACTGAAACCACAAATAAGCATGAGCCATGTAAGAAAATGGACCCCAATGAAAACATTATTGCTTATATGGAAAATAGACAATTATTAAGGAATATTCCCCCTTTGACTTGCGATACCAGATTAGTGGAAAAGTTAATATCTAATTATATAATTGTTAAAAAGATAATTGCTAATTTATCATGGCAAGATCAGATTTTAAGCAAAAGTGTATGTCGCATGTGGCAGAACGCTGTAGTCACATTGCAAAAAGAACTGTTCAGTCCCAATGAGTTTGTTTGTTATCAAACACCAAAGATGAAACAGATTGTATATATCAAATCCAATGAATATTGCGTGGAACCACTGGCTGTATTCATTTTTATTAATGACAACATGTATAACAATATGTTTTATTGTAAGGATATTTTACCAAGCCTGTGCACATCCAACTGCCAATACAGTCACAATAGTAAGTGTTCAATTTGTTAATTTGATGATTTAAGAGCATGGTACAGTTCCAATCAACCTTTATGGCAGATGTAAACATAGGTACAAGTTGCGTCGCAGTAACCAGTTTTAGGTGTAGCGGGACGCAGTGGAGTGAGGAGCATATGACTGAACCTGTGCAAGCATGCCTATAGCATTGTATTCCGATCCGCCATAAAGTTTGATTGGAACTATAGACATCTTGGAAAATTCAATGATTTACAGAAGTAAAAAACTTTCTTCATTATTAACAAAGTAGTAATTGCTTACTTTAAGTTTGTCAGTACTAAAATTTTGTCATATTATTTTAATGACATGTCTTTTTATTCCAGTATTAGACATGATGTACTATTCAGTGTGTTTCCCAAAAAAATGTATGCTTGCTGTTAAATGCAATCAGTTAGTTTTCATGCCTAGACCACAATCGAGAGCATATAAATGCACAATCAGAAGAAACACATTCAGTAAGCGCTTACCGTTTTTGGGCGGTTTGTATATACCTAAAATACCAAATGTGGAATTGAATTTGATAAATGTAAAATCCACGAGCACCGAAAATTTGGAAGAATTTTACCTTGAAGTCAATAAATTGTGTGAAACTAGATATATAAAAGCGGTACTAGTTTTTGTGACTGACAAATATTTATTCCACTCAGAAAATGATATATTATTTTTGAACCATTTTAAAAAAATGTAAGTAAACATTGTACATATTTTATTTTAAGAACATATAGTATGAATTAGGTCATGGCCTGGGTTGTTAATGTAGATACTCCAGAAACTAAAATAGCGCTCAAATCCTTGAGAGCTACTCCACATAGGTCACACATTACTTAAAAGTTCCGTCCTTTATATATGAGTATGTGGCTTTAAAACCCAGACTGCCTCAGGAAAAAATGTAATTTAGCCCTCGCTTCCGTGCACACATTCAAAAAGACCAAAGCGAAATAAGAGTCGATGACTCTCGCAAAACTAAATTGACCTAAGTCACAATTCTTATTTTTGCTTATAAATAGAATTGTAAAAACTAATTTCGAATATTGTTTCCACAATAACTAGATCATGTTTTTTAATTCATTAGACATTAGATAGTTTTGTCTACTTTCACACTGTGTTTTTATATAATTTTATAGCATGGTGATTTATGAATATAAACATGTTAAATTTTTGGAAGTCTTTAAATATCTGGCTCTTAAATATATTCTGCCTATTAAAACAGAGTTATTTAATCATTTTTAACTCAATTTTCATATGAACTGTTAATGTTATGATGATAATTGCTGCTATGAGAGGAGGCTGATAAATAAGTAATTTAGTTTTGATATAAAGGTATAATGTGAAAATAGTACTGGCCACTAAGCTGTTGTATTCTCTATTTATTCCTTTTTTAAAATACCAAATGTCATTTGTTTCTCTTGTATAGTTTTGCATAGGCACTTCATTGTTTCCAACATGCTGCAAGATAAAAGTGAAATGAAGATTGAGCGATAGAGTGATAAAATTTCTAACCGAAGCGAAAAATATGCCATCGCAGATCAAAGGACTCATGTTAATTGTGTCAGTGATTCCTACCACTCTGATTTTGTAGTAAAGTTTGGGTTCAAAGCAATTTAAATATGGCTGCAAAAGTCTTGATGATGATTCTGATCACTGATAAAAATGTGGCTAAATTGAAGCTATTAATTTTAGAAGACCGGCGAATTTAGCAGTGGGAAGGCGAATTTAGCAGTGGGAAGGCGAATTTAGCAGTGGGAAGGCGAATTTAGCAGTGGGAAGGCGAATTTAGCAGTGGGAAGGCGAATTTAGCAGTGGGAAGGCGAATTTAGCAGTGGGAAGGCGAATTTAGCAGTGGGAGATCGCAAGAGATGTTGGAATTAGTAAGAAACGAGTGAACCAAATAAATTATGAATATGTCCAACGTCAGTGCTCATTGGGTCTCTAAAATGTTGACTCCAACAGACAACAACATGTGAAATGTTGTGAGTCATTTTTTTTAAATGAGTCAAGGTAAAGAGGAAAATTTTATCTTTAAAATACATACCTGTGATGAGACCTGGATTTGTCAATGGGATCCTGAAAGTAAACAGATATCATTACAGTGAATATTTAAGGGTGAAAACCCTCTTCGGAAATTTAAGATTGGTCCATCAGCAAGCACACTGATGGCAACAATTTTTGGAATGTTGAGCTTATATTGCTAATAGATTACTTGCATACAAAAAACTACAATGACAGCCAAATGTTATGCTATTTTGTTGGATCAACGACGCGAGTCTATAAAAGAATTAATAAAGAAGATGCAAACTTAGAAAAGGAATTCTGATTTTGCATGATAATGCATCTGTGTACTCCTCTCGGTAATCGGAGCTGGCTATGACCAAAAATGGCTTCAAGTAAATCGACCACTCACCGTATAGCCCAGATATAGTGATTATTTTCTGTTCAGACTTTTAAAAGAAGATTTGAGGAGGCAAAGATTTTCAAGTGATGAGATGAAGCCACGGTAAATGAGTATTTTGACGTCCTATAAAAAAAAAAAAAAATTTATGGGACTTCAAAATACTCATTTACCGTGGACTTCATATTGTTTTGTATATTTTAGTACCATATTTATGTTAATGTCGCTTTATGAAAACTGTCATACCTAAGTGCTTTTCCCCTTCAGGGGACTACATTGGAAAATAAAAAAATTGCCATGCTCATCTTTTATTTCATAATTAAGTAGATTACTTATCAGCCTCTCCTCGTATACTTGTCGATAAAATCACAAATGTAATTTAACCATCTGATTCATATCAACACCAGAAATATGAATTAGCGTGAAGGTATATTCAAATTTTATTTTACACCATTTTTTCAAGATCTATTGAATTATCTTTTGAAAATACACCCATTTAAAAAAAAACCAGACAAAGCGATTTGAGAGGCTGACTTTCCCAAAACACCTTAAAACTAAAAAAAAGGTATCAATGTTTTTTTTTTTTAATATGGATCGTTAGAATTTAAAACAATTACCAATATACCAAACCAAAGATATTAATTTTTTTTAATTTTTCCATTTCAGCCAAAAGGATATGCCATATGCATTTGGAGGGTGTATAATAGATGATACATTGCATGATCCGAAAGATTTGTCTGCGCTGGTCGCTGGAGTTAACGAAGAAAGACCCTTTGTCACAGAGGATGCCATATCGATAGCTATATTTTCTATAGCCAAAAATACAACTGAAGACAACGGTTCTAAGAATAAATTTGAAGCTTATTCGCTCGTGATAGAATCCTCAGATTGGAGTAAGATCAGGATACAGAAGACAGTGAACGAGGTACCTATGTCTTATTTATTCAAAAGTATAGTTATTATATGATGAATATTAGTACTGGTACCGGGTCTTGGTTGTTATATGTATGTGGTGTCTTCGCTTGGTACCCAAAACAAGCTAATGCTTAGTTTAAGACCTAGACGTTGTTGTGATGTATATGTATGTTATGTAAAAGTATGTATAAAAGGATTGGCTTTGACTGATTCACCAACACTGACCAGAAACCGCTGTAACTAATTTTATGGAAATCTGCCATTGTTCAAGTGAAATCTATGTAAATTGGTATTTTGGGCTTTACCCTTTGGAAATTTATCCTTTAAGGAAGTAGAATTAGAGATGAAAGTTGTATAAATTGGTATATATTTAGCATTTTGGCTGGAAATTAAAAATAAAATATTTCAGCATTTTTGTAAATCAACCTTTAAAGGTTCTAATTTAAAAAAAAAACATGCAAAACAAAGTTCATCGGTAGAGATATCACGCAGTTTTTGAACAACTTATGTTAAAGACAAATATTTCAATCGGTTCTGGAGGAGTTGTAACACTTACACCTTCTTGTACTTTTTAAAAATTCTTTTTCACGAACTCAAACTTAATGTTCTTGGTACAAAACATTTGGAACAATTTATGTAACATGTTTTTCAATGTTTTTAAATAATTTTGATCACAATAACATGTACTGTAATAATAATTTTTGCAGAAACGTGAATAAAAACCATGAATTTTACAAAAATGTCTACACATATCCATGTTAATATTATAAATACAAAATTCATAATGTTTGTTTATTGGATATAATTGACATAGAGTAACATAGGCTCCCGAGACCGGTAACCGTAGAGGGTGCGACTCTAGAAGTTGTGCAAGACTATGTCTATTTAGAACAGACTGTCCAGTTAGGCAAACACAACTTCAACAAAGAGGTCGACCGAAGAATTCAGCTGGGCTGGGCTGCTTTCGGGAAGCTTCGTCATCTGTTCTCGTCGCCACTACCACAATGTCTGAAGACCAAGGTCTTCAACCAATGCGTCCTACCTACAATGACGTACGGTGCCGAAACGTGGACTCTCACGGCAGGACTGATCCATAAATTCAAAGTCGCTCAGCGTGCTATGGAGCGGGCTATGCTCGGTGTTTCTTTGATGGATAAAATCAGAAACACTGAAATCCGTCAAAGAACTAAAGTTATCGACATAGCCGAAGCGATCAGCAAGCTGAAGTGGCAATGGGCCGGTCATATTTGCCGTAGAACGGATAACCGATGGGGTAGACGAGTTCTCGAATGGAGGCCACGTACCGGAAAGCGAAGCGTTGGACGCCCCCCGGCCAGGTGGACAGATGACCTGAAGCACCATACCGGGGGTAGTTGGATGCAAAAGGCGGAGGACCATGTGTGGTGGCGAGCCTTGGGAGAGGCCTATATCCTGCAGTGGAGAGACACAGGCTGATGATGATGATGATGATGATGAACATAGGCTACTGTATGTTCCAATCAAAGGTTCTCGTGCCAAACCAAATTTGTCCTTTCTTTATGCTGCAATGGATACCAAAACACAACTAATTTTTAATTTTTTTTGATAGGATATTTTGGTCTTATAGCAGAATCAAAGGAAAAAATCTGAAAAACGTTTATTTGTAGTTATAACTGTTTATTTGTAGTGCTATTTAGCGGCGACAGCCACGTTAAAACTAGAAATACGTTTATAAACCCTCAGGCCTCGAATTAAACTTCCACTTGGCCGGTATTCTAAGCCAGAGGTTTAAACGATATAACAACAGTTAGTTAGTTTTATGTTTTATGACAGTT
This sequence comes from Luffia ferchaultella, assembly GCA_949709985.1. Lineage (NCBI taxonomy): Eukaryota > Metazoa > Arthropoda > Insecta > Lepidoptera > Psychidae > Luffia > Luffia ferchaultella. The sequence continues at coordinate 8,350,247 of OX453252.1, read as the reverse complement.
TTCAGAAAAAGTGCCTCGTTTCGAGTACAGTGCAGCGTTGAAGCTTTCTTGCGTCGGAAGAGATTTGCGTCACGAAGCTGAACAGGACTTGTTCCGTGCAGCCTTTCCCGATACGCCCCTAGCCGGTTGCTATGGCAACGGGGAGTTGGGACACAACCATCCACCTAGACATGACCAACTTGATTTGAATGATACAGCTAAAAGGTATAAAAAAGACCCGGCAGTCCAAGGAATACTGTATTCGTATTCTTCTGTATTTGTATACTTTGGTTGGGGAAAAATGGTCTCTAAGTGAATAAGCTTTCATTTTGTTTATACACTATAAAAAAAAAACTTTTTGTGCACTGTGAGTGTGGAAATCAAATTAGTTTTTTTGGGTAAGTAAATTTAAAATGTGAACCAAATGTAACAGGGATACTCAAAGTACATATAGTTTATAAATATATAAAAAAATTGTAAGTTCTTATGGCATATCTGAAAGCCAATGGGATGATCACTTCTATATCAATCTGATAAATATACAGGGAGAGAATGCAATTGTCAGTTGTTCGCGCATCGCCACAGTGACGCTATAACTTTGTGGCATGTTATCTCAATATTCAAAAGAAACACCATGTATTTAATTATTGTCACCCACAGACAAGTCAACCTTTAGACCACGCTTTAACAGGGAGTAGCATTCGCCTAGGCTATGTAGTAACACTACATAACTACGTCACTAGTGAGCCGTCAGTTGGAAGCACGTTGGAAGCCATTAAATTGTCAATTTTGAACGAGCCAATGAAAACTAGCCGACCTCTCCCCGCGACCCGCCACTTTTTGGCGATTTCGTTTTCGTACTGACGTTTATTAAAGCGCGGTCTGAAGGTTGACTTGTCTGTGTTGTCACCATAGATTATAATATTATTTAAAGGTGGGTAAAAAAATCAGACTTTGTTTTGTTTTTAACGGGTATGTTTTATAGTTTATATTGTGATGTGACGTCATACTCGTTTCATCATTTGAAATATTATAATATGAGGATTTATCAGATTAAATTCCTTTCCTTCTAAAAGTTCCTTTCCTTAGAATTCAAATATTGTGGGCTTAATATGTTTTGATAGTATATACTACCTGTGTAACGTAGTGATTTTTAGGCCTTTCAAAACGAACGTGTCAGTCGGCCTAAGAATCGCAATCACATACCTGCTGTGTGAATCGAATCATTTGCTGACTCACAGATTGACAAAAAGCGTGATTGAGATAAAAATATGGGCTGTCAGTTCAGATATATTAACAATTACACAGGAAAAAGTATCTCGTTTCATTCTGTTTTATTTAAATGTCTCTAAGGACAGAACACGCCATATAAATATCTGTGAGTCAGCAAAGGATTCCATTCATACAGCCGTCATGTGATTGAAATTCTTAGGCGGACTGACATGTTCGCTTTGAAAAGCCTAAAAATCACTACAATATGTCTAACTTTTAATTCTTTCTAGACTAGAATAATACAGATTTTTCTATTTATACCTAAGTAATTCTTATATGTTGTGATAGCCGAGTGGTAGCGAGCCCGCTTCTTGTCCAGAAGGCCATGGTTTTAATCCCAGGGCATGTACCAATGAGTTTTTGCTAACTTATGTAAATAACTATCACTGACTTTAAGCCGTCGGTCCTGGTTGCCATCAACAGATGGCACCACCTTAAAATCCACCAACCCGCACTAGAGCAGCGTGGTGGATTAAGCTCTAAGCTTTCTCATCCCGAGGGGAAGCCTAAGCCCCTGCAGTGGGGCATTAATGGGCTGGTCGTATGTTAATTCTAGTATTGCGCATAATACAATAATTTTATTGAGATGTTTTGAAATCACTAGAAGGATGTAGAATAATGTACATAATTATAATAAGGTGATTTTTGTCCTTATTTTTAATTACTACTTAGGACTAAGAAATAAATGATACATTTGCAAAAAAAAATTTTGTTTAATTGCCTTCTCTTTTTTAATTCCCGACGCAAAAAGGTGTTATAAGTTTGACGTGTGTGTGTATCTGTCCGAGGCATCGTAGCTTCCAAACGGATGAACCGATTTAGATGCAGATTTTTTTTGTATGAAAGGTGAATCAGTCGGAAGTGTTCTTAGCTATGTTTGATGACAATCAGTCCAAGATGGCCGCCGCCACAAAATGGCGGATATCATATTTTTTCACAACTCCAGCAATATGGGTATTAAATGAAAGGGCCTGACTATTAGAATACTATACACTATGACAAATTTCAAATCCAAGATGGCCGCCACCATAAAATGGCGAATTACATTTTTTTTCACTACATAAATATGGGTATCAAATGAAAGTAGTTGACTAGTAGAATACTATAGAGTATGACAAATTTCAAATCCAAGATGACCGCCCCCACAAAATGGCAAATTATTATTATTTTTTTTTTCACAAATACCTCAATATGGGTAGCAAATGAAAGGGCTTCACTAGTAGAATAATGTACATAATTATAATAAGGTGATTTTTGTCCTTATTTTTAATTACTACTTAGGACTAAGAAATAAATGATACATTTGCAAAAAAAAAATTTGTTTAATTGCCTTATCTTTTTTAATTCCCGACGCAAAAAGGTGTTATAAGTTTGACGTGTGTGTGTATCTGTCCGAGGCATCGTAGCTTCCAAACGGATGAACCGATTTAGATGCAGATTTGTTTGTATGAAAGGTGAATCAGTCTGAAGTGTTCTTAGCTATGTTTGATGACAATCAGTCCAAGATGGCCGCCGCCACAAAATGGCGGATATCATGTTTTTTCACAACTCCAGCAATATGGGTATTAAATGAAAGGGCCTGACTATTAGAATACTATACACTATGACAAATTTCAAATCCAAGATGGCCGCCACCACAAAATGGCGAATTACATTTTTTTTCACTACTCCATAAATATAAGTACCAAATGAAAGTAGTTGACTAGTAGAATACTATAGAGTATGACAAATTTCAAATCCAAGATGACCGCCCCCACAAAATGGCAAATTAATTTTTTTTTTTCACAAATACCTCAATATGGGTAGCAAACGAAAGGGCTTGACTAGTAGAATAATGCACATTATATTGAAAAAGAATGAGGAATATTAACTAACGAAATGAAAACTAAAAAGTTGAAATTTTTTTTTGTCGGATCATGTATGAAATAGTTTAACTAAATGACTAGATTTAAAAATTTTGAAATAAAACTTAAATTAAAAATTTTAAAAACCCCCGACAAAAAAAATAACTTTAAAAAGTGTGATATAATAACAAAAAAAAATTGTATTAAAAACAAACTTGTATTATTTCACACTTTTTAAAGTTAGTTTCTTTGTGTGAGAATTTTTTTTTTTAATTTTTAATTATAGATGTTACAAATTCTTTGTTTGTTCTCCATGCATTATGTCAACTTGTAATGATTCTTTTTTTTTTCGAAATTTCAGCATTTTTTATTAAGTTCATATATTATAAATATTATTTCAATGGCATTAACTAAAAAATTTGGTATTACATTTGAATATTTAATTTTTCAACCAAATCTCATTTTAATACCTTGGTTTATATTCTATGCAAGATTTTTTTTTATAAAAGAATCTTGTTCACGGGTCTTAAAAAAACGGCGCTACTGCAGTCATGACTGTGTCGTTATTTTCATTTTGAGTCCCACAAATATGTTATTTTAACAAGTGTTATTTTTAACACAAAAAAAATCAATAAGCTTGGACCAAAATTCTAAAGTTTTGCTGATGGTTAATAAAATTGAAAGGAATAAGGTTCTAGAACAACCTCTCAAAATATCTATTCTTTGTTTTTACGATTGCCAGATATAATTCATCTGACGTTTAAATTGTGGCTGTGATGTCATCTGGACAATTGAGCAAAAATTGTACTCTCGGGAATTAGGTAATCATTATTATCTCATTTAGTAATAAATAAAACAAACAATAAACATCTGTGCAGATGACGTCACAGAGATATTTCATTAATCATAGAAAGGAAAGGCCAATTGCGAGTCCATATACAGAATGCCAAGTAAACGCATATTAGAAAAATATTTTTTTATGTGATGTAACAACGAATTAACGATCCTTGTACTGTAAGCCCTTAAATTGCTTCTTTTATTTATTTTATTTTATTGTGTTTGGGAAGCTAACAGCCTAATTTACAAAATATTATTACATTCTAGGTAATGACATGCCAATTATAAGCTACCACAGATATGCGAAAAATAATTTAAATATACTAAACAGAAGTCAGTTATAAATGTTACATAAGACTCTTAATAAGCAAAGGCTCTTTGCTGATAATGGCTTTAACACTCTGACTGCTACTGCAAAATAGATCGAAACGATCATCACGGTGCAATCCATTGATTACTTTCAGTGTTCTAGGCATGAAACTGTTTTTTCTATAGTTCTTCAAACATGCCTCTTGGTCAACGGTCTTTTTTGTTGGATTGACTTAAAAGCTTAATTTTTTTACAGCTCCTATAGGGAGCTTAGCGTAGACATAAGTATTAGATATTAATTTCAACTTGATACCTCCACGCGTTCCTGAAAAAATAGTATTTATAAAGTTTTTTTTTATGTGATATAATGAATTATTTACGAATTTCTTTATTTGTGTAGTGAGACCTTGCTTCTTGCCATGTCGCACAATTCTAGGTCAAGGAGAAGTACCGTATACAGGTATACTTGCGGGTTGCCAAAATATGCAGCATAGGTCAATGGCTGTAATTTTCTATTGAATTGACTGGAACAGAAGTTTGATTTATTTTACAGCTTTAAGGGACCATAGATCCAAGTATTTGATATTATTTTCAACTTGATATCTCAACGAGTTCCTGAGAGAAAGGGTCTTGGCAGACACAGACAGACAATCGGACAAACAAGTGAGGTAAGGAACCCTAAAAATTACCAAAAAACTTACAGAATTTTGAGAGAAAGTTACAGATTGGTCTATATTTTCAGAATAAAGTATTGCACAAATTTGATAAGTCAACATTTTTTGTCCTAGTCCATTGAAACCTTAAGTCTGCGGGCATGAGAACGGCGAGCGATGGCGGCCGTCGCCGGTTTCGTGCCCGTAGACTCTTTTTTGTTAACAACGAGCGCGACATAAATGTACGTGCATACGCGTTGTCATGATCAATCAAGCACGCCAATACTTGTAATTTTCTTATAAAGTTCCCTCGGATGTATCGCAGCGAGATCTACAGAATATGTTGTGTGTTCCATCATTTGAAACACTGCATCTGTATTAGGTATATAATAAAATCCTAACGAGGTCTATCCTGTACGTAGGATGTTTTTCCGTAACAATCATTGTTATGGATTATGTTAGATTATATACTTACTCAGCAAACCAATTTAAATTTTTGTCTGTTTGTATGCACACGATAAACTCAAAAACTACTGAACCGATTACGACGAAACTTTTTGTAATTTATTAGACGTAACCCAGAAGGGTGTAATCTACGATACAATTTATCGCGCTTTTGTGTGTTTATCTGACATATAAACTTCTTACGTGTTACTCCGATTCACTAAATAAGTCTGACATCTGAAAAACATCTGAAAAAATCCAGATTAATCTAAGCGAAAATATCAACCATCTCGCGCGAAATTCGTATGCGAAAGAATGCATTTCTAAGTTGTGCCGCGCCGTCTCAATGACCCGACGCGACATACAGACAGACAAAAGATCGTATCAGTTAAAAGGGCGAGAGTTCGCGTGCGATATAAACCTCACGTCTGCCTAAGTTATACAGTTTCCGAACATAATATTATTATACTAACGATCCTCCCCGGCTTCGCATGGGTAGCAGAACATATAAGCTATAATGTTTTTTCTGTTGTAGTGTCGTATCAGCTTGTTGCGTGGAACATGTGGATTGGATTTAATTAGATTTAAATGTAACGTAAGTTCATCCTACTTGGAGTATTGTTAATGTGTTTTATTGCCAATCCTATAAATATTTGAAAAAGTAAATAAAAATAAAGTACAATATTTCTTTGTATACAACATTGATAACTTCAGCCTAACCACGCGTGTCGCGTCGTCCGGTTTGGCCGGCCGCCAGCGCGGCGCGCGGCGCCCAGCTGCTTTCGCGCGATATATTTCGTGATAGCTCCTAAGGTACTAATTTAAATTATATGATGTAAAGGCCAATCATAATCTGCATGAAATACTGAAGGTAAATAACTTATTTAATTTGATGAAGGTTAACACTGTATCAGTATAAATTGCTTTTCAATTACCTCATCATATCACACCATTTTTTAAACATAAAAATAGGTACAGTAAGCTATCCATAAAAGATGAACATATGTCAATGCGGACTTTTCTTTAGTCCTATAAAAGATACACAATCCCTCCGTACATTATTTTGTCATATCTCAAAGGGTATAGGCAGCGTTTTCGATGAAACCTCCCAGCCGGCTTGGTTTTTTCCGACTTCTTCAACAATAATCGTAATCTTTCAAGAAATTTGCGAAAAAACATTAATAAATTTTACAAGTAAACCTTCCTTTTGAATCACTCTCTCCATTGGTGTCAATAATATGCCAATCCGTTCGGTAGTTTTTGAGTTTATTGCGTTCAGACAGACAGTCATACGCGGCGGGGGACTTTATTTTATAATATGTAGTGATAAAAAGTTTACACTGTGGTATGAGATGGAAATGTGTATAACTTTTTTGTAATTTAATATTTTACAGTTTTTTATTTATTTTGAACGATTTTATTTGTTCGAAAATAGTGACCAAGTCTTTTTTATTTATTGTTATTATTTTAAAGGAATGTTTTCTTTATTGTGGCGGCAATACTTCCACAATAAAGAAAACATTCCATAAAATTAAAAAAAATTAAATTAAATGAAAATTAGAAGATAAAATAAAGTAACCTACTTTATTTTATCTTCGTAATTTTTTTGTACACCAATCGACTCTTTTTTTTGTGGGACAATAATCATAAAACATCAAAACGAAAAATCCGTACGGGAAGTTGGTCATGAAAAAAATGTGTTTATACGTTTAGGAATTACTTGATTCAAAAATACTGTCCGTTAATTATTTCCCGTTAATATTAAATGAAAAATTGCAGTTCTAAGTAAATTATAAAAGATATCATATTTTTTTTGTGTGATTTAATACTGGCCGATAATAATTTTCCGTTTATGTAGAATAATAACTAAATATTTTTAATACTATTTATCGTGTAAATACAGGGTAAGTCAGAATGTTATGCAGGTTTGCAAAAATTTATTATGTGAAATATAATGAACATATAGTATTGTGAGATACACTGTGTGAAAGGTAAACTCTCAAAAACTGATTCCGCGTTCGCTCCCAAGATGTCAGCAGGAGAGCAGTTAAAGAAAATGGCGCTGACTGGCGAGCAGAAGTCGTTCTGTGTGCTTGATTACCATGTTAACAACTCCGTGATTACTGTTCAACGACATTTTCGTACCAAATATCAGAGAGACCCGCCAGATGGGAGGTCCATTCGTAAGTGGTACACACAATTTAGGGATGCAGGCTGCATCTGTAAACGAAAATCAACTGGCCGTCCGTCGACTAGTCCCTCGTTCACCCGATCTAACCCCGTGTGATTTCTTCATGTGGGGTTTTGTAAAGGATCGTGTTTACGTACCACCACTTCCAACAACACTGGATGAACTGCGTGCTCGCATCACAGAAGCCATTGCTGATATCGACCGCGATATGCTGCAGAAAGTTTGGCAGGAGATTGAATATCTGCTTGATGTCTGTCGTGTAACAAAAGGCGCTCACATAGAACACCTGTGATGTGTTTTTTTTAAAAAAACTACACTAAACTAAACTTTGAGAGTTTACCTTTCACACAGTATATCTCACAATATTATATGTTCATTATATTTCACATAATAAATTTTTGAAAACCTGCATAACATTCTGACTTACCCTGTACTATTACGTCCATGCCATTTACTTTTGTTTGTTTTATTTAAATTCGGCCATGCCTTTATCAAATCCAGAGAACGTTGATTTATTTAATTGAGGCGTAGTTTATTCATTACCGTAACACAACAAACTCTCTAAAGTAGTTCTATTTAAAATATCCACAACGTGAATAACCAAATCGCTAAAAATTTTATAATTCAGTCCGTCCATAATTTACAAGTAGCATTTCACATTTAACAATGACGTTGTTTTAAATGCAAATAAAAAGATTTACAAAGGCTACCGAGGATTTACCTTAATTGCCGTATTAGGATATAATGTATAATATTATAATATATCTATATACATTCCACACAGCGCCATCTAGTCCCAAAGTAAGCAAGTATTATGCTTGTATTTTGGGGTACTAGACAACTGGTATTCATACTTAAATATTCTTTCGTTTATATAAAATATACATATATATATAGGTATATATACTTTTTACACCAGACACGGAACAAATAGACATGTTTATGCACACAAATATTTGTCCCGGGCGGGAATAGAACCCGCAACCCTTGGCTCCGCAGTTATGGTCTCTAACCACTCGGCAAACTTTGAAAATCCTCCAAAAGCTTCTTTAAAGCTGCAAATTATACATGAATTCACAAGTCAGCAGTAAGAAAAAAATTAAAACGAAATAATGACAAATGTTATGAAGATGGCAAAAATTATACAGGCTTTACTACCTGGAGAAATTTTTTGCTATCGATCATATGGACTGACGAAAGCTAATTCTTGAATTATGGAATGTAACGACGGACAACCAAGTTCGATTTTCGTTCGTGTTGGTGAGCGGTATTTAGACGATAGAATTTTTGCCTTTCTTTTATATGAAGGTATGTTGAATATAAAAGAATTCAAAAAGTAATGTTTCAAGTGCTCAAAAATCTTGACGATTTTCTCTTGGATAAACGTTAAACAACTTATGTTAAATTGGGTGGAGCTCCGGCACCCAATATTTTAGCAATTAGAGCTTTTTTAAGTAATCATTTTTACGACGTACGTAAGCATGGCCCTAAAAATGGCCGCCAAGATATTCAGAACGTCTTTAGAATTTTTCATTTGGGCTTATTTAAAAACAAAGTATACTAAAATAGATACAACACATTAGAAAAATAAAAAACTAATATTGTCTTGAATATTATGAACAATACCCAGGAAAACGGGGGTCACTGTTTACTCTCATTATGCAATTTTCTTTAAAGACTGGACTGCAAGAAATATTCTTCAAAAATTTTCAAACTATTACCTGAAATAAAATTTTGCGTGCCTATGAACAAGTTACGCCTAGTTTTACTTTCGTAAAATTTATTAAAGCTTGTACTTACAAAATTGCAGAACATGAGAAGATTTTTTTTTAAATTTAAACAATATCCTGTGTTCAGATTTTTTTGTTCATTAGAATGAATCGTTCCAGACAAAACAGTGGAAACGATAGGCGTAAAAAAAAATTTACGAATTCCACTACTTATCTTGTAAAGATCACACTTGATCAAAAAACTAAATATGTAAAAAAAAAACATCAAAAAGAGCTAAAGTTTCTGAAAAAAAGTTTTCTCGTATCTCTTAAGTATTGATATATGCCAATACTATTACATTTTAGAATAACATTCGGTAGGTATACACACATATATATTTCATACCCAGCCACAGAACAAATAACATGTTCATGGACGTAAATATTTGTCCCGGGCGGGAATCGAACCCACGACCTTTGGGTTTGCAGTCGGCGTCTCCGACCACTCGGAAAACTTCACTATGTTCAACTTCTGACACCAAGTAGCTAATCACTTAAAATTCCATGGCTCTTTATTTGTATAGGAGATTCGTATTGACCAATATTTTAGTTTGGTTGAAAAATCGTTGTACTCCAATAACTTTTATCAAAATTGGTTGCGTTAATAATTAATTGAATTCGGTTCGTAGAAGTGGCACGGCCAACGGCACGGGGGCGCCGCGGTCTAGACATCTCGCGTAGTTTCGCATTCACGTGTATCCATGCAATTGCTTCTCGTGCAATTTATACGGGACTGTTCACATGTCCATCTGTCCATCGGTATCGAATGTGACGATATAATGGTGACCTATAATGCGTTTTAAAATATTTTGTAAAGTATAAACGAATTTTTATTTGGCTAGATCCTGAGGTTATATTTGATCTTTTTCAATTTGTACAACATTATTTATACACAAGTAAATTTGTAATAAATAAATAAATAAAATATTGAGTTGGCTTTAGCTACTCAGTATAAACTTTTTTATGTTATCAGTTAGACTATGTAAGAGAATAAATACGTTTACAAGGTGAGATTTTAGTAAATAAATAAAATAGAAGCCAAAATTTTTCTAGATGTTAGGTATCACTAATAGACCTCAATGCGTAAATAAAAAAATATGGGTTAGATTTTAATAATAAATTATTTTATTTACAGTGTTATTTTATAACGTTTGGTTGCCTTCTTAACGCTATAGTAAAGGTACGCGCCCGAGGCCTTGAAACGGAATGGGACGGCGGGCATGAATGGTGACTAAAGTTATTGGTTTTTTCGGGAAAGGTTTGTGTAGTCATATCTCAATATTTTTCTATAGAACGATACTAAAAGGAAACAAGACGGCTATCGGTTTTCTACCATAGATCATTATATTAAAATTTGGCTGGTCATTAAAACCTCATCCTGTATAATTAAGTTTGTTTGTTTGTATTATTCAGTAATTTTTAAAATATATTTCACTGGTTGGTTAAGTTTTATTAAATAATTAAATTGTTACATAAAAAATTATAAAGTCGAAAAACTTTCTTATAAATGGAAAGCGTACTATGATAAATTATAAAGAATTCAATAAGTTAAAATTGTAGCAACTTGCGATTTTTTAGAACTCCCTTAGGACCTATTAGGTACTCGGGAATTTTTACATTTGAGCATCATCTTTTTTCGATTTGTATACATACGCTAACATTCTCTACACTTACCCTTCGTTTTTCCTTCGAGGTCACTTAGTTTACTTTGTCGGCATGACTTAACGACTTAAATCTATGATAGAACTGTAAGTTACTCGCCTTGAATCGAAATCATTTTTTTTTCGCATTTCGATTTCGCATTTCCAATTCATTTGGACATCCAACATAATCCACCGGTTTATTTTCTCCTTTTTTTTGCTAAAAAATTTTGCAAGGATTCAATTAAATATCTTTATTTCGTAGTTATGTAATATAATCTTGAAATACGTCACAAGAGTGAATTTTATTACTTTGTGGAAGAACGTCATCACAAAAGTGCATTGAAAAAGTGCTGGTTATTCTCAGAGACGCTCTATTTTTAACAAAATTGTACACATTTTTTTAACAATAAGTGCTTAAAGATTAATATCATCGAAACAAACTGATAGGCGAGCTGCTTACACCCATTGCTTTTTATCATCTAAGTAGTCCGATACTTTATAATAAGCTTTTGCATAAAGCTTTCGTTTCATTGTAGTGTTAAACTTACTACCGCTTAACAAGTTTAAAACTTGTAGCGGTAGATCTTAAATGTCAACTGGGAACTTATTGTAAAAGCGTATCCATTGCCCTTTAAAAGATTTTGTGATTTTATTGATTGTAAAACTATCTACCATTACGTATCAATATTTTATGAGCCGGCCACTATCACTCCATTCGCACTATTTGTGTATATAGCATAGGTATATAGATTCTACGTTGAGATAAAGTACGATTATTAAAATTAAAACAAGCAAGAGCTTTGCCTAATACGACCAAGCTTTCTGACACTGAAAGCTTTCATTACAGTTAGCACGAGCGATTTCTTCAGACATTCCCTTCCTTCGTTGGAAGTTGGAACGTCTGCCGCGAGCCAGTGCTTCTCTGCATGTCGGTGTTGATGCGCGCCTTTCTCGTGCGTCCTCATAGTTCACGCTGGTCCGCGTTGTTCGCAGTCTCCAAGTAGCATTTTAATATAGATTATTTAAAGATATAATAATAATTAATTAAATTTCTCTTTAAAATTCATTGTTGCTATCGTTTTGTGTTTTCGGGGAAAGTGATCTTATTTCATGTGTCTGAGTGTTAACACAAGTATGATTATTTAATACTATTTTATGCTTTTAAGTAAATATTCTTTAAAAATAGCCTTTGTTTACACGATATGGAAAATAGGCGTGAACTTATAGTGTATAAATACACATTTTCCTTAATATCTTAGGCAGAGTTTTAAATACAATCAACAATTTAGTATTCAATTTAATATTTATTTACAATTTTAATAATATTAACAATACGCACTAACGCTACGTTAAAATTCGTTCTTTATTCACTGAAAAGTTAGCAGAATTAATTTTAAAACTGTATTGTTTGTTTCTCTTAAAATACTTTCTGATTCTATTTAATAATTCAATAAAATATTATATTAAATCACATAACAAAATATTACATTGAATTCCTTTGGCACTTTTAATTATTCACTTGATACTGAATAATTTTTGAAGATTCTATAACTTTTATAAGTATATAGTCATAGTTATTATATTATATTTATTTGATGCAGTGATAGAAATATTAAAAAAAAATTATACTTTCCCAAATAAGCAAATTCACGTATCCTGTCAAATGAATAACACATAGTTGCATAAATCTTTTAAAATTGTTTTTGATAGGATATACTGTACCTAATAATTATTTTGACTTTCCAGTCGATAAAAAGTCTTTTAATTTTGCAATCCCTGTAAAAATGCGTTATGATAGATATAAGTAAATGTACCTGAGAAAATAATTTCAGATGTTCCAGAATAACTTTTCGCGTAATTTTTTCGAAATATTTTCATTATCATTCGAAAATTTATGTGCTTAATTAATAAGGGAACTCTACAATATCTAATAGAGATTCCATACATACTTCAGCGGTTATTCTGATATTTTGGAGCAAAGCAGAAACATAAAATACTGCGAAACTTGAAACATGGATTCAAACCAAAAAAAATTCTTAAACTAGAAGAAATTTTTTTAATACAAAAATTCCCTTAAATTATTAAAAACATTATTCAATAACCACTTTTTGAATTTCAATTTAAATTCATATTTATCTAACATTGCAATTCTAATCTTTTTGTATTTAAATGTAATTAAACTAAATATTTAATTTGTTAATATCACATAAAAATAAAACTATTCTACGAATAGGTATAGTAGACTGCATGAATGCGTTCTAAATAAAATCAAATAGTACACCGGAAATATATGGTTACGCAAATTATATGCCATAAAAAATCTAATAACACATTAGAAAGTCCGAAATAATCGAAGGAATTATATTTCAGATGGCCAGATGAAAAGTCACACCCATAGCCATTAAAATGGGAAACCATCAAATGCTTAGATTTATGTATGCCTAATTTAAATGAAATTATGTACGTATAATTTATCAAATCGCAAAATCCCAATAATTCCATTTATTTATTCATTTATTCTAATGCACTTTTATTTAAATAAAGATTTTTTTAAAGTACTGTTTTAATTTTTTATTCCAATTTTATATTCCATTCGAGTTTTTTAATTACTTTATGGAAATAGAAAAATTACAATACGATTTAATTAAGTAAAACACATTTTAAACGCCAAGTAAAGTGAAGTAGTAAAATTGAAAGCTTTACCTACATGTTCTATTGTAAAAATGCAAATTGCATACAAAATAAGACCATTTGATAAGATTATTTTTTAATTGCAACGTGTAAAACGGCAAATTACTTTTTTAATTTTTATATTTAATTAAATGCATGAATTATTCAATTAAAAATCTAAATTACCGACACCTTTTTTAAATTATCTATTCGGGAATCTTGTTATAATTTTTTTTTATAATAACTATTATTTGTGAACCCACGGCTTTGCCCGCGTGGACTACACATTTGTGATGCGACTGCTAAAAGGTCGCGACGCTTCAGGACATTGTGTGACTTTCTAAAAAATTATTAAATTCTGGGATCACTTTTTTTCATAATTTAATTTTTTTTTGACATGTGTCCTACGATTATAGACTGATGATAAAAAAATCAGTTTTGAATGAACATGCCTTACAACGCCCTCTGCTGGCAAGTAACTGTAAACTAATATTAAAATCATCTCGTGATGCAAAAACTCATACAAAAATCACCCCAGCCAGTTTTATAAAACGCATTTACTGCAATGCCCTCTAGTGGTATTGTAGAGAATGGTATTTTTATAATCTCTTTAGTTATATATTTACTCTTCTATTAATTATATTTTTATTTGGGTTGTAGCTTAATAGAGCTGAAATGAAAGATATGCATGCTGAAACGAAAAGACTTTCGTAATCGCGATTGCAATATTACAGTTACACATATATCGACACTTCGATGTTAACGCCCGCCTTAACGAATACCCCGAAATCGTCTATCCACCATGAACACCCAAAATCGTCTATGTCAAAAGACCGAACCATCCGGGCTCATGTTCCTAACACATACATAATTTGAATTTGAAAAAATGCGTATTTTAAATCGAACGCTTGACTTGTAACTAGCCAGCGCTACAGTATGTAACAGTTTTACCTGTCTGAACATTGCCCTGATATCTATGTACTGCACAAAACCGAATCAAAATCCACGTAGCCGTTTTAAAGCAATAGAGTTACTGCAGCGGCCCTAATGGCGCATAACCACTAATTAATTTTATTTAATTTATATTTATATTTTACTTAATTTTATTATTAACTTGCTCTAAGTGATGTATATGTGAACTAAAACAGCATCAAAATCCGCTTAACCGTTGTCAAGGAACAGATTAACTGCAGCGGCACTTGGCGGTTCATAACCTCAAAACTTATCTATCAACCTACTCCGAGGTGATACCTATGTAAAGCAGAGAACTGCGTCGAAATCGGCTTAGGCATTTCAAAGAAATGTGTATTTAGTCGCAAAACAAAGTACCATTAACGAACAATTACAAAAAAAGTTTCATCAAAAACTGTCATTTGGGTTTTTAAGTTAAGTCGTCACAAACAAACAAACACACACACACACACATATATATATATACAAAGAATTTTATATAAGAGTATAGATAATATTCTCTTTGTCACGAAAATTTACATTTTATATATAATAATATAAACACTTCTTTTTCGAGGTCGATCGAAGAACGATCTTTTTCCATTCTCATTATATATAATTATCAATATACATGTCGTAGTGCACGCGATGAAAGCGCGGGCTGTCGGCAACGGGCAGTCGCTAATATTTCGGCAGATTAGATTATACTCATCAAGAGAAAGTGAGAGGAGAGGCCTCTCTCCGCTCGATTATAACACCGCTTGACCGCGTGGGACGACCGCCGAGCGCAATATGTCGGGGGTCTATTCTTGTGACACTCGATTAAACTGAACTTGTGATTTATTTCCACTTATTCTCGTTATACCTAAATAATCATTTTCTTGGCATTTTATTCGTTTTATTCGTCTTAAGTTAATATACCTAATACCATTCATTGGCTTAGCGACCGCAGTGATGAATATTTTACTTGATACTTAAGAGGGGTATATCCGCAACACGGAGATATGAAATTTCCCAACATTGTTTATATTGTTCGAGGTTGTCAAAACTTTTCTATGTCACGAGTATAAACAATATTTGATAAAAGGAGTGTGTAGTGGCAAATTTCTATACAAAAGGCGTTAACGGTTGCATTTCATTAAACCTTAACCGATTGGCGTAAAAAAAAAATGGTAATTATTCACATCAGCAAAGACTAGGTTTATACGTTTTTAATTCTTTATATATTTTGATACATCAAAAAAAAAACTTTAAAGCTTTTGTCTTGTCTTTGTATTTTTTTTCCTTTTTTCCGAAATTGTTTCAGTTTTCAAATGTGTAATTTGAAACTAATTGCATTTTCACAGTATGTTGTGAGAAATAAAAAAAAAACTAATAATGACCCTGTGTATTTAAGTTTTTTTTTTCCTTATGATATATATTAATATATTTAAAGGAATAAAAACATATAACCCTACTTTTTGCTGATGTGCATGCTATATTAATTTTTTTGCGGCAATCGGTTAAGGTTTGATGGGGTGCAACCGTTAACATCGTTTGTATGGAAATTTTGCACTACACACTCCTCTTAATGGATAAAATTACAGTCAATTGGATTTCATAATAGAACCGTTTCACTGTCCGCACACGGCCTCATTGTAGCGGCACCATAATAGGGTGCAGTCGTAATATGTTACATTGTATGTGTTGTCTCGATCAAAGTCTCGATTATTGTTTTAGATAAAACAGTACAATAGTATATTGAAATTCAATATAGCAGTAAGTTGTACAAGTAGTAAGTTGTAATTAGGTATGTTTGTTTGTTTGTCCGCTCGTTCGTGACGTCGTCGTTATTTATAACAGATTTTTTTCTAAACCTTTCACAAAGCTTCGTTTCGAAGTCTGCTTTTGCAAATAGCTATTTGGAGCTCATTGGAGAAGCTTTTTTTGGGTTATTATTGTAGTTTATTTTTTTTTTAGAATATTATTGAATTATTATTTATAAACCGGCAGCGGTGTTCGTGGTCTTGCGTTTGACTTGTTCTCAATAGCGTTATGTTCATATTTACGAGTGCAATGATATAATGTTATTGGAGCTGGACGTTATATTTTACTTATAGATCCACCATTTTTTTTTTAATATTTGATTTCTGTTTTTAATAACTACAATTATTAGAGCACTGTTTAACTGTTCTAACATTTTTGATAATTTTAAATATCAGGTCAGTTTATTGTCAGGATTATACCAAGAACTGAATGTATATGATATAAACTCAAATAAAACGGCCGCTTTTTCATAAGCTTCGTGAAAATCGTAACTATATTTAATTTGTTGAAATTTATTTATTTAAAACAATACGCAATCGTTAATACATTAGTCATCCGATAAAATTATTTTCTTATAAATACCAAAAATAGATTTATAAATTTTGGTCTCAGCATAGCTATAAAAATTCAGATAGTATTAATAATATTATTCAATATACGCACCAGTCCGAAAAAGCGATATCATAAAAAAGCCATTTAATTTTGCTACACATTAAAACATGGTGAAAAAATATTTCGAATAATAATAATTTCTAAAATAATAAAAAAATACGTTTTATACCGAAAACGAGTATGCGAAAAGTTGTGCATCGACATTTGGCTCTAGTGGTATTATGAAGAAAGTAATGATTGTGTTTAAACCAACTAAAAAATCCGCATCCAAATCGGTTCATCCGTTTGGGAGCTACGATGCCACGGACACAGATACACAGATGCGTAGATACACAGTTACACACACAAGTCAAACTTATAACACCCCTCTTTTTACGCTGGAGGTTAAAAAAAGAATATGGTCAACTAAACTATATCTCTAATAAAATTACTTCGCAGTTTCTACATGCTTTATGTAATTTTTTTACTTCCATAGTTATACTAAAATTTGTCCTGAGATACAGATATTTTAATTCTCACTGTTTTCCAAACAATTATGGCTGGGTTTTAGACTTACATCAATAAAATAGTGACACCTTCTGACCGGCTAGCGCAACCTTAAGTCATACCTATGGCACAGTTAAAGATGTCACATGCAGCGAGAATTGAACTCGTATGACATTCGCCTCAAACAAAATGAATGCTTTGACATAAGTTTCGCGGACATTACGTCTTTTTTTATTTGTAGAACATTCCGACATGAACGATATACTTTCTTTCTTATTTGAAACAATGCGAAATAAATTCAATAATTATATTTTCAAACGATTACATCATTTAGATATGGACCGACGCCATTTGGGTTTATCCGTGCGGATATAGTTACTTAAATTACTATCAATTTAATAATCCAGTCCAGTTTGATTCAGATGAAAGATTCCCCTCCCCCCTTTTTTGATTCGTAAACACCATTTTGAAATATGACATACCATATGTAATGTCACCCAATTAAGACGAATCTAACGCATAGGGCGTACCACAGAAATATCTAGGATACAAACATACACGCTTAAACTCGACAAACATCAGTCTCCGCAGTCAGGCAAAAAATATACATTTGAATTCATGTAAAACAACATCACATTTATACCGTTTGCTTGAATTTAACTTGAGATGAAACTTAATTTTACTTAAAGTTAAAACTGAATTTATGATTTAAAATTACTGAAAATGTGTCTTTTGTCAGGATGCTCATGAAAAACTTTTACCTCAAAAACAATGTACCCATTTCTTAGGTCTATTTGGTGAAACGGGTCATTCGGTAACATTATTATTTTGTAATTTAAATTATAAAATAAAACAAAAGTACCTATTAGTAACAAATTAAAAAAATAATAATATTGCAATGCTAGTTCAGGAAATATTTTGTGCATAAATAAAATCACAAATATATAAAAGGTAATTAGTCTCTAAAGGTATAATAATTTAAATTTTCGCAAAACTATTAGCTGACTCTCGGCGATAGTTTCGAAAGTAAAATTTTTGTCGTGAATCTAGTTTTATAAAAAAGTTTTTATTTTTTATATGAAGTCGTCAAATGAACCAGTTGTGCGAAGTCAGTTGCCGTTCGCGGCCGACACTTGACACGGAGTGAAAGTATTGGTGTATTTTAAGACAGTGCAAAGACAAAGTGAGTTTAACCGATACAACTATGGAGCACCTGTTCCGGCAGCGGCGCATCTCCGTACCTAAGCGGTGAGTGATGTCATTTACCTGTTTGCTTAATTGTCTAGAATCCAGGACATTTTTACATATTTGTTATGATTCTTTGTTCAGATAGCGACAGATATACCAACTTAGCTGTGTCCTTTTGCGGAGGCTCTTCAATCGAATAAATTTAACATGTAAAAGGCCACTCTGTGTACACACTCATCGATCGGAGGCGAGTTCAAAATTCAAAATTTGAAATTGCCAGAGGCAGCGCTATGCGGGTGAAAGCGAAGTGTACTGCCGGCGCGGCGGCCTTTTACATAGGTGGCGCGTATTGCACACTGACATAGATTGACATTTTAAAGTCCATAACATTTGAAGTTCATTGTTTAACCACGGGCTCAGTTATGTTGGTAGATCTGTAAGTTAATATGTATAGGTATTCCACTGGACAGCAATGTAACAAATAAGCTACACAAAGAAGTGAGGTAAATACTTTCTTTACATTTGCTTTTATAAAAATAATGAAAAAATATCGCTGAATAAGCAAAAATATTAAAATTTTGCAGATACGGCAAGCTATTTCTTCTAAACTAGCTTTCCGTTTGCGTCTCCGGTCGCGTGGACTACACAGTTGTGCTGGGACCCCTTTTTCCAGGATGAAAAGTAGTGTATGTGACTTTTCAGCTTTTAAACTATTTCTTGCAAAAAATCATGACGGTCCCCGTACATCTTTACTGTATATTCCACGCAAACCGAGCCGCGGGCGGAAAGTTAGTTTAAATAAATTATTGCCCATGTTACTCAGGGATAATATAGCAATCTAATAGTGAAAGAATTTATGAAATCGGTTTAATAGTTTTTGATTTTATTCGTTAAAAAAATACACAAATACAAATCTTTGTTATGTATGTATAAAAGATAATTTGAGTATAAAACTTTTAATAAGTTTTTCTATAGAACAACGCGGGTCACCGCGCTATATGAGTTCTTCTGTAATGTAGGAAATAAATATTAAGGCCGTATGTAAAAAACATTACAACTTTTACGACCATAACTTGTGAAAGTTTTGCAAATAATTGTTTGTGATTGAATCTCACGACGAAGGTTAAAATTTTGAAGAATCCTGGAATAAATAACGCAGAATTAGAATAAAGTTAACCAAACAAGTACCTAGATATATCGTCAAATACCTATACCTATAATTTTCTGAAAGTTGTGAAAGTTATAACCTTCAAAGACTCCAAAAAGATTTTTTTTCCAAAAAGACTTTTTAGACGTCGGTATTTACACAAGTGTCGTGATAGCCCAGAGCACAACGAACATGTCTCAAATTTATAAGGCCCCATAGGGCCATGGTTCGAATCCGGGCGTGTACCAATGAGTTTTTCTGACTTAAGTACACAATATCACTGACACCGTGCTTCGGAGGGCACGTTAAGCAGTCGGTCCCGGACGCTGTCAATAGATGGCGGTCGTTACAGTTCCCAACCCGCAGTGGAGCAGCGTGGTGGACTTAAGCTCCAAGCCCCCCTCCTCACCCTGGGGGAGGCCTAAACCCCTGCAGTGGGGTATAAAATGGGCTGATGATGATGATGATGATGATTTACACAAAACGGCTTTTTTGGTTTTGTGTAAATGCCGATTTACAATAAACCGATGTTAGAACGTAAATGATATGCGATTTATAACTTATATCACAAGACCCAAAATAATTGTGTTATTATTATAATTTTAAATTTAGATTTAATTTCAATACTTTAAAGACATATTTTTTGCTACCATCATCACGGTAGATGCGTAGCGTCATTTAAGGAATCCGTCATACAATCATAAACAGTCATGCGGTGAACGACATCGTTTCTTGTTGGACCGATCTCGCTATTGTCGTGTGACAGGTGTATTGACTCGATTCAAGTACAGTTAAACACTAATGCATTAAGATATTTTCGTTATTATAAATAAAAAAAAAACATAGAATTCATATTTCGAATACGAGTTTTGTTGTTGGAGTCGATCGTATTTAATAGCAATTCATTGAAAAAAAAAATTACATATTTTTGAAAAGTTTTTGATTGCGACTTTATCGTAAATTTTTCACGATTTTCATTAGTTTTAATAATAATAAATATGAAAGCATATTTTATTTATCTTAAGATGAACTGTTTTTTTTTTGTACATCAATTTTACCTTTGTTTTAATAATAACTTCTCTGCTCCTAAAAATAATAATGATGGTACATAACTTATAACAATATGTTGAGTCATGATTTCAACTACCAATTTCATTTCTGAGAAAAAAAATTAACTGAAACGTTTTTTGTAACACGACTGTATTTACCTTACAAAAGCGGTAGTATTTACGTACAGTTTTTTTTTTAGTTTAAGTGGAATCGAATACGGAGGTCGGACCAACCGTTTGTTTGCGTTTGCGTCAATTAGTGCTTAGCTTTCTCTCAATATATTAATAGTGCGATGTTAATTGGTCTAAGATCTTTGAAATACGTGAATACGTGTTTTTCAAAACTGTTGTTAAGATTATGGACGGGGATTAAATTGCAATTTTTACAATGGAAAATATTACAAAACATTGCATTAATTCCAATAAAATATTGTATTACTATAAAGGATTTTTTTTATGGCAGGCAGTTTTTGTCATGACTGGTGCTACTTAAAAGGATGCTCCGAGTCGGTGTGGAAATTAGCTTGTAAAACTCTAAGTCATGCTGCAATCTTTTAGATGTAATAATCGGTTTAAATATGACGCGTGCCTCCCACGGTTGGATTGTGTTTTGCCTGTCCTATCAATTCAAAATTATCACAAAACACAGACCCTTACATTACTTATATCGTATTTATTTATCAAAATGCTAGATATCAAGTAAGTAGCAGTAGTAGTCCAGCGCTTTGGAAAGTACTGAGGGCCAAGTGTCAGTTTTTTACTATTAACTGTGTCGTATGCGTTTTTCATAATTTGTATGGAAACTGGTACAGCTCATCTAGCGGTCGTTTTAGGTAACTACGAGTTTCCATACAAATTACGGAAAACGCATACGACACAGTTAATAGTAAAAAACTCGCACTTGGCCCTTTGTAGAAAAAAAAAAAACTCACTTTTTTTTAAAACAAAATAGTTGTTTCATGATAATCGAAATTCATTTAATGGTCGTTTAACGTATGTATAATTTTTTTATACATACGATACTCGTAATCACTTAATATTTTGCAAAATTTTAAATAAATCGTTGTTAATTACTATAAATAGAAAATACAAAAATTTTATTTCGACGATTATTTGACCATATTGATTGAATGATTACAATCACAGATAAATTATATTGATTTATTAATTTATGAATCACTAAATGTTATTAGCTGTTTTTTTTTCTTATAATGTTTATGTTTTCGGTCCATATTCAAATATGTTTACAATAATAAATAAGAAAGTCGTTTTATAAAAAATGTTGGCTTTCTCTTCTTAAAATTTCTTCTTTAAATGAGTGAACCTAATGAAGAAATTAGAAACATTTTAAAATTTTATTGTAAATAAAGAAAAAATGCAACGCAAGCTACGAAAAAAAATTGTGAGGTTTGTGGTGACAGTAAGAGTAGCACAAAGTTGGTTTAAACATTTTCAATCCGGAAATTTTGATGTCTTGTTTGTTGTTTGTTTTCATATGAAATGCGAAGAAACTTTTTCCCCCACCCAATATTATTGTTTCAAACAAGCATTTTGTTAAATTACACATGAAATATAATTTCAGACTTTTTGTTTTCATATCCAGTACGGATTTTACATGTGGGTCACACAAAATTCTACTGCATGGTAAATATTTCGAACATCAAATGGCGTATATTTGGTCTTCGGCGTATATTTGTTACTCACATTTTTCTTGTTACAACGCTGTATCTTTATGTACGTACATCCATTGCCGAATCGTGAAGTGCATTGAATTTTATTTTAGTTTTTTTTTGTAATGTGTCTATACGTCATTTAATTTTGTAGTGTTTCGGAGCTAAATGGTAAAAAAGGGAGCCCTTATAATTTTGTCCTGTCCGTCTGTCACTGCCATTTTAATCGGAGACTATTGGCATTATAAAGATGACATCTGAAAAGTAGCTGTATTTTATGAACCGCTACCCAATGGCGTAGTTAAATTACGAAGTGCACATTATAATAATAATAATAATAATAATAATAATAATAATAATAATAATAATAATAATACGTGGTACTTCCCACACAGCGCTATCTAGTCCCAAAGTAAGCAAGTATTATGCTTGTGTTATAGGTTACTAGACAGCTGATATACATACTTCAATATTCTTTATAATATATGTTTACATATATAAATATTTTTTTTTTTACAAAGACACCACATCACATTAACGTGTGAGGTACCTATACAAATAGGTCTTTAAAAATAACATGTTTAAAAAGGACGCCCCTGAAAAATTATTTAATTTAATTCTTGATTCAGTATTCAGTTTTGGGTCTATATTTTACACAAAATATCTAAATTTCAAGTGTTTTTACTTATTCCTTTTACGAGTCAAAGAACCGTTACATGCGGACAGATGGACGAACACACAGACAGACAGCAGAGTGACGGATATAGGGCTCCGTTTTGTCCTTTGTTTGTATATAGGGAAGCCTAAAAAGGATTAATCGTGACCCTATATAGATAAAACGTAGATGCTTCACTTCACTTCACTTCATCAGCCCATTTTTACCCCACTGCAGGGGCTTAGGCCTCCCCCAGGGTGAGGAGGGGGGCTTGGAGCTTAAATCCACCACGCTGCTCCACTGCGGGTTGGGGATTGTAACGACCGCCATCTATTGACAGCGTCCGGGACCGACTGCTTAACGTGTTCTCCGAAGCACGGTGTCAGTGATATTGTGTACTTAAGTCAGAAACATTGGTACACGCCCGGATTCGAACCACGGCCCTATGGGGCCTTATAAATTTGAGACAGGTTCGTTGCGCTTTGGGCTATCACGACGTAGATGGGGTACGTTCAAATTCATTATCGCTTTATCTGCGTGAAATCAAATTCACGCTCTAGTAACTGTCAGTCGCGGAATCTCCGTCTGTCTGTCACGACTTTACGTGACGACCATGGGGCTAGGCGGAGGGACTGCGCGGAGAGGGGAGAAACGCATCGCTACCTAAAGTAACGACTCTCTTAAATTCACACTTTCCCTCACAAAATATGTAACATGTTACATCATGTTACGAATACTTATACGCGTAAATTGTAATTACACACGTCGGAATATATTTCATCATTTTTTTTAAAGCATAACTTGACCGTCAAGTGGGCGCTGAGCTCAGTTTATGTAATAGACACCAAAAACTGTTTTCAAGACGCCTTAGATCGTTATGTGACAGCGTGTTTTTTTTTTTCGTTTGATGAAGAAATATAATCTAATGGTGACGTGTAAAATAATTTTTACTAATAACGAATTGAATTGTGCGACCACGTAAAGACTCAATCATCATCATCAGCCCGTGTCTCTCCACTGCAGGATATAGGCCTCTCCCAAGGCTCGCCACCACACACGGTCCTCCGCCTTTCGCATCCAACTACTCCCAGTATGGTGCTTTAGGTCATCTGTCTACCTGGCCGGGGGATCCAACATTTCGCTTTCCGGTACGTGGCCTCCATTCGAGAACTCGTCTACCCCATCGGTTATCAGTCCTACGGCAAATGTGAC
Source organism: Luffia ferchaultella (assembly GCA_949709985.1). NCBI lineage: Eukaryota > Metazoa > Arthropoda > Insecta > Lepidoptera > Psychidae > Luffia > Luffia ferchaultella. The sequence continues at coordinate 8,325,860 of OX453252.1, read as the reverse complement.
CGGCCCATTGCCACTTCAGCTTGCTGATCGCTTCGGCTATGTCGACAACTTTGACGGATTTCAGTGTTTCTGTTCAGTAAAGACGAGCGAGCGAGAAGCGTAAAAACCTCACACGATTAAAGAACGACTACTTAAATTATTGAAAATTTTATAATTTAAAGCAAAAAGGTTATATTTTATTCATTTCACCGCGGTATCCTGAAAAGTATCAGACTGTAACGAATTGCTAGAATCCAATGGGAAGATGATCTAAGAGCGATGGCCGCGGTCCCAACTAACGGCTCTTCCGCTTCATTTCCCTCCCTCACAACCTTTGCTGGTAAACCGCATATTTACGACTATTTTACAAAATAAATAAATAACTGTATTTGTAGCAAACACGATTTTAAATTTTATAATTATTTCGGAATAGGCGTATAAATAAGAACCCATTTTAAAGACGTGCGACCTTATCAGTGCATTATCGCTATCTCATGCGACCAGCTAGGAGAAGTACCCGTCAGTTGAAATTGCAATATATTAGTCAATTTCAATCTGCGAAGACATGAAGTTAATAACGATTATTATATTAGTGAAATTTTCGAATTTTGATTCCGAATAATATGCATAAATACACTTTTCAAGATTTGTAAAAGTCAGTATTCTCTATTACCAGAATAGGAAAAACACTTTATGAATTGAATTATCTAATCAGGAAAAAAAAACAGGCAATTGCTTAAATTTAAGTGCGTACGTATAGAACCCCACTCTCGTATAATAATCGAAAACAGGTTTGGCATCAAATCAACAATTTCTTTTTTCTATACCACAACTTTAATCAATATCATTATTTATACTATAATTACCTTACACATCAACACTTACGAACATTCACATCAATGAAGTCACGCATGACCAAGTAGCAGAATAATTTACACAAAAAAAGTCAAAAAGGATCATCGACCGTTTAATGATTAGATACACAGCTGGTTTAATAGTACATAATCCTGTGATAATATTTACAGACCAAAAACGTTTTCGTTATGGTCGTGATCATAAATAAAGCCTTACAGAGCATTCAATTGTGGATATTAAAAAAACTACTATTTCAATGAGAAGAAAGTTGTATACAAACAATGAAATAATTTAGTTTCTTTGTCTAAGGAATAATGTTTTAAAATAAACGTTTGAATGTGTGAGTCTAAAGCATTTCAATATACTTGAAAGTCAACCCGCTACAACCGGGTTGGAATTTTCAGAAAAAAATTATGTATCGTGAAAAGATGTATAATACTTGTACAATATTGCTTAAACACGTTCTTGTTCTTGATATATAGTATAATTCGCCTCAAACTTTATGGCGGATCGGAATACAACGCTATAAACGTGCTTGCGCAGGTACAGTCATATACCCCTCGCTTCACTGCGTCCCGCTACACTTAAAACTGGTTACTGCGACGCGGTTTGTACTTATGTTCACTTCCGCCATAAAGTTTGATTGGAACTGTAATATTGCTGGAGGTTTCTGCTGTGAAATGTGTCTCATAGAAATTGATGTTTTAAATTGGGCAAGTTAGATAGAGTTTCATCTACTTTGGCCCATTTCGGGACCTGCTGCTGTACTCTGGTAAATTGACGCAGCGCCGAATACACGCCATTTCAAAAATCCGTACACTCGCCCATAGTCCTAGGACCGGATTTTTGAAACGGAATGTATTCGGCGCTACTTCGGCGTCGTGTTAAAAGTCAGAGTAGAGCCACAGGACTTTATCTCAGCCTTTCCATTGCATATCTACATACAAATTAAGGCAGCCAACAGTTAACTTGTACAACCTGAAGTTATATGCTAATCGGGACTGAATTGGCGGGTTTGAGAAATACATAGAGATAATAGAACAGAATAAGCAAACCAGTTCGAAATGCGGGTGTCAACAGAAAGAGACAGAGAACAAGTATATCTAGATTTATACAGAATTATATTAAATCTATGTCTTTCTATTTTGAGCATCAGCAGTTAATAGCTGTTTGGTTAATAGATGTGACCTGCTGCGCTGTGACTGTCAAATGAGTGTCCTAAGCACTGTGGCTTAAAAGTAATAAAGATACAAGGATAAAATAAGGATACAACTAGATACAGTAATTTTCCATTCTTTTTTTTCCCATGCCCGAACTTACATACAGCTTTATGGAGCTTGCTTACTCTAGTTATATTATTTCTATGGAGAAAAATGCATAAATTATATAGGTATTAGCTAGACACCAATAATGTCATCCAAATGACACTCAAACATTTATACAATACATAAACATTAACTCATATCATATAAACTTAGCCAGGTTGGTTTGTTCGATTGTCGGGAACTGTTCTAGAAAAGTAACTTAATGAGTTTGCGTGAACTATGAATTTGCAACCTAAGATGTTGCGATTATTTTAAAAAAATACGAGTAAATTTTTTATTGGTTTTATGTAAAATAAATAAAGAAAGAAATAAATAAGGATAATTGCATGTTTTTTTTCCAGGCATGTAAAGTACTGTAAAGTATCTTAAAAGCGCGTGTAGTTCCCGAACTACTTTCAAAATCTATTATATTGTTTTTTTTATATACTTTATATAATTTTTATATAATTTATTATATACGGTAAATCAGGCATCGCCATATTAATATTTTTTGTTTAAAAAATATATTTATATTTAATAAATATGCGGTAAATTACATGCCTCTTGTTTAGAAAGTGATATTCGTTAACAACGCTTTCGTTATGCCGATAAATATATTTTTTTTAAATTATTTTTAAATTTTTTGTGTATTTTTTACGATACTTATTTAAATGCGAGAAACTACACCCTTGTATTCAGGAAAATTAGTTATTTTGCCAAGATTATAGGTAGATAGTAAAATAATAACGAATCTCATATATCATGAAAAAAAACCATGATAGCCATCATTATATATTTTTGAATGTTGAATCGATGTCTCCATCGTTACTAAACAACACGATAAGAACAAAAATTATTCGCACTTGACCGTATTCGACGTTTCTTCTCGGTTATCTTCGTAAATCAATTTTCATTGATAGGAGTTGGTATCTAACGCATCGGCACATAGTGCAAAAAAAAAATTTAAAAAAAAACAAAGAGTTCGTATACCAAAACTGCATGCACACACACATATTCAGAATTTCGATAGCAACAAAACGAAATGCAGGTCATGTCGTTCAACAAGTTCCCACAATAGTTACAGACAGTTAGATAATTTGATACTCGGCAGATGATTCGGTGTTGCCCACTGTTACCACTCGTTACCTATGCCAGTTCGGGTCAATTTTTTTTCTATGGACATACTCCGTTAACCGTTTTAACGATTGTTCTCTCTAAGGAACCAGTTAACAGGCCTGTGTGACGCCGTTTAAACTATTGACCGATTTAAGTTTTCCATTAAAACCATTCGATTCACTTTAAAATATCTCCAGAGATTTATGTGTACGATTTCGATTTTCATTACTGTATTCGAGTTTTTTATTTTATGATTAACTGAATACTATTTATTATAATTTGTTTTGATCTTATTGAGAGTCGCTATGCTATGCACCCGTGCTCTTCGAGATTATTAGTTTATACGTTACGGACATTTTTGTTTTGCTATTACATAAATCCAAATACTTTTACATTTTTTTCTTCGATAAATCAAACTTAGTATGCCAAAATTAAAATGGAAATTTTCTACAAACGTGAACCGTGTTAGTATATAAGGGCCGGTACTTCACTTCACTTCACTTATCCTATTAATAGCGTTGAGGAAAACAATTGAAAATTGGTATTGGATTTTGAAAATTAAACTTCACTTAAAGTTATTCCTGGGATAAGTTAGAACTGAAATATCGGCCCTAAGACTGCAGAGAATGATCAAAGTCGAGCTAGTAAAGAATAGGTACAGTCTGTGGTTTGTAAGAAATGGTCATAATAAGTGAGATGCGTTGTGTAAGCGAAATATTGTCTCCTACACATGTTTGAACTTTGAAAATGATAGTTCAGATTATAGTGACTGCTGCTTTGTTTAATTTTTATATGATTGTTAATTTTTTTGCGATAGAGATAATTTTAATTTGTGTTCAGTCAGTTCTTCCTTTTTGTTTAAGAAAAAGTTTATAATTTTCTTCAGGGTTAAAAATTGCAAATTTTTGGTTTTTATGAGGCATAACACCAAAACAGATAGGATGCCTAAATTTTCGTTTAAGAAATAAATTTATAATTTCCTTTTAGGTTAAAAGTAACCAAATTTTAGTTTTGATGAGATATGAAACTGCTCTATAATATTCTGTAAACATAAAAATAATGTGTCTTCTATTTAAAGCAAAGAAAATGTGATTGTTTCTAATGAAAAGTATTCGTTTTCGTATTTTTGTTGTAACGTTTTGCCTGCTGTGGTGTAACAACTGACCTTTGGTGCGGGATTAAAATTAACACGGCTCTCTTCCCAGAATTCATTTGTTTACGTTACTCCTAATAAACTGGGAACTACCTCTTTTTACATTTAAAACCTACATCTACTCAAATAAACTTGTATCTACATAAAACAATAAAAAAAAAACAGGGATATCAATCAAAAAAATACATTTATCTCCAGTCTGTATAACTGTGTAATTATTCATGTAATTTTTGTTGGAGAAACGTATGTTTTTGCTATTATCTATATTCTAGTATCAGTATTGGAAACGTTCGTGATCAAAGCCTGTGATAAAAGTGTGTCAGCGGAACGCATTATTTACGCACAGCGCTCGGCGCCCATTCACCAAAACCGATTTTGAATAATAAATACCTAAATCGGAGAAAGTGGTCGCCCGCACATAAGACGGCTCGCGTCGTGCTGCAGTCAAACTGGGCCAGGAAGGTGATATGCGCGTACACAAAAGTATACCACCTACGGATATATGACACGGTACTGAATGCAATGCTGAATGCAATGTTCATCTAAATTTGGTTTAACTCGCACGAACTTGGATTTAATATTCCAAGTCCGTAACATATAAACAAAAATTTAATAAAGTGAACGCGAATAAAATGGTAAATTATAATTTAATACGATATTATGTTGACACTTTTTAGAGTAAGGTATTTGTAATTCATTTCTTATTAAAAAATATATGTTTCCTTATTCCCATTAACTTTCTTTTGATAGTCCACTTCTTGGTGCCGACATCGCAAATATTTGACCTGAAAATAAAATAAAATGAAAATGAAATTTAATGTTGAACACCTGGGTTTCTTTCACTAGTAACTAAAACGGTACAGAATTTCAACTTTCTACATTAAACCACATTTAAAAAAGATGTGATACATTTCACACATACGCTACTTGATTTTACAAATATTTTGTGTTTACAATTTTGGTACGTTGTACGAAAATCATCACTACATATTATAAAATAAAATCTCCCGCTGCATCTGTCTGTCTGAACGCGATTAACTCAAAAACTACTGAACGGATTAGCATATTATTGATACCAACGGACGGATTGAATCAAGGGGAAGGTTTATTTTTATGTATACAATTTATTAATGTTTTGTGGAATTATTATTACTTGAAATATGACGATTATTGTAGAACAAGTCGGAAAAAAGATAAGCCGGCTGGGAGCTTTCATGGAAAACGCTGCCTAAGTTCTTTCAGATTTAACAAAATAATCTATGAAGGAAGTATGTATTTTTTATAGGACCAAAGAAAAGTCCGCGATGGCATATGTCCATCTTTTATGGATAGCTTACTATACCTATTTGTATGTTTAAAAAAATTGGGTCATATGATGAGGTAATTGGAAAGTAATTTATACGGATACAATATTAATCCTTATCAAATTAAATACGTTATTTACCTTCAGAATTTCATGCACATTATGATTGCCCTTTACACTATACATTTTAAATTAATATCTTAGGAGCTACTGCGAAATAAAGTCATCGCGTGACCAGCCGGGCGCCGTTGCGCCGGCCGGCCATACGGAGCGACGCAACACGTGTGGTTAGGTTAGGTTATATATATATATTATTCATTTTTTCAAATATTTATAGAATTGGAAATAAAATACTTTTAAAATACTCCAGGTAGAATAACATTTAAATCTAATTAAATTTAACCCACATGTTCGACGCCACAAGCTGATATGACACTACGACAGAAAAAACATTGGGGCTTATATGCTCTGCTGCCCGTGCGAAGCCGGGGCGGGTCGCTAGTTATTAATAAAATAATGGATGTAAACCTAAAAATACATAAAAAACGTTTTCCTAAAACACTTACTCAAAAAGATTGGTCGTTCCAATTACTGAGATAATTCTATTTAGTCACGAAACGTTCACGGAAACATGATTGATGTAATTTCATTTTATTAATAATGGATGCGTCGCGTTATTCGTGTTTATAAATGTGGAATGAATCGTATAAGAATGCGACAATGGTACGGCTGAAAGAGTGCAACGGTGCAATCTGTTTATTTATTTTACACAATAATACACTTTTCAATACATTTGCTATTAATTCGGTCTTTATGACACCCAAACTTGTACCATAATGTTGTATTTTACGGTACTAGGCCTTTTTTCTTTACACCAATCACAAACGAGCATTCTGTTTGAAACGCATGCGTAAACCGCGGAAAGCAGCCCGCTCCCGCCCTTAACTTCTACCATTATTACATTTGATGTATCTACCTAATTTTAATCACAAAACGTCTTTTGATGCTCGTACTCAGTAAGTTGGCTATTATAGTCATCAGTTTATTATAAGCACTCGGCCAGTATGCTTATAAACGCCTCGACTATAATATCTAGCTTATCGTACTTGAATCATTATTAATGTAGTAACAGTGATAAGGTATCTACTTTTTATTTCGAAATATAATTATTTCTATATAATGTATCTAAAACCACAAAATTTCACGGACAGTTGTTAAAAATTATTTTTAATTACAAGTATTTTTGTATAGAATTATTCAGTGGAAATAACATGTAACTGAGGTATAATTAGTTTCATATTATTATAAACATTGTAATGTAGGTCATGTCAATCAGAGCGTAATAAAATGTCTTGCGATTGCAATTCAGTCATGTTGTGTCAAGTGTTATATATATTTTGTGTAATTATATTTATAGTAATTTTTTTAATAATTAAAAAGTTCAATAATAAAAGCCTATAAAATAATTTTGGTACTTTATTCATTGACACAAAAGAATAACCAAATTTAATATAAATCTACGCAATTAAATTATATTTAAACACGTTGTTAAAAATAATTAAATACATCAAATAATTTTAATAATTATTGCAAATAATAGAATAGCATAGAATAACGGATAAAACAAACAATTTGTGCATTGAAATCTTTTGTATAAAAAATATGTTAATTAATTTTATTGTGAGATTATTTATTTGTTAAATTATAGAAAATGCTCCTAATTAAAAAAAAAAAAACACAACAAAGTATTCGAACAAATTCGCATAAGGGTATGGATATGTTTTGAATTAATTTGTTTTATATTTTTGGTTTAATTAATATTTAGAGCAATACCTATTTAACTATATTTTATTGATAACGAAATTATAACTGTTTATTGAAAATCACACAATGAATCTATTTTTAAATGCAATGCCAATTGTAAGTTAATAACAAGTTTTCTTGCTTGGAAAATGTACACGGGGACACGCAATGCATCATTGTTTGCAAAGCGGCTCTAGTCTCCTCAGGTCACATGCACAATACGCGCAAAATGTCTTTTTTGGTTCCCTACCTTGAAAGCAAAAAAACACTTACAGGATCGTTGTCGGTCTATCTTTCTGTCAAGACCCTTTTTCTCAGGAACGCGTGAACATATTCAATTGAAGTTATTATAGAATATTTAGATCTAGGCCAATGGTCCCTTGGAGCTGTAAAAAAAGTCAAAAATACGACCATATACATATGCATGTACATACCGTATACCGTACCGTACCGTATACCGTACCGTATCGTATACCGTATAGATCGTATTTGCATAAACGTATATTTTGACACTCGCTAGTATATCAAAACCTATGGAGTACTTTCCGTTGAGTTAGAATCATGAGATTTGATTAGAACCCAGGTAAGTAAAGGAAAAACATCAGTTCCGTTACCATTGCCCCATGTTTAGGGTTGCGCACCTCAAAACGAAAAAGGAACCCTTACATCGTTTTCTGTCTCTCTGTCTGTCAAGTTTGTCTGTTTCTCAGGAATTAGGTCTATGGTTCTTTGGAGCTGTAAGAAAATCATGCTTTTAAGTGAACTCAATAACAAAATAGGGCCATTGATGTCGCATATTTTGACATTCGCAAGTAAATCAAATATGCCGTGATAGCCGAGTAGTGGCGAGCCCGCTTCTTGTTAAGAAGGCCGTGGTTCGGATCCCAGGGCATATACCAATGAGTTTTTTCTAACTTATGTACATGACTATCACTGGCACTGTGCCTTGGAGAGCACGTTATGCCGTCGGTCCCGGTTGCCGTCAATAGACGGCAATCGTTACAATCCACCAACTTGCACTGGAGCACCGTGGTGAATTAAGTCCCAAACCCCCTCATTCTGAGGGAAGACCTAAGCTCCTGTAGTGGGGTATAAATGGGCTGATGGTATGGTATGGTATGGTATAGTAAGTAAATCAAAGCTTATAGGGTACTTAACTTCTCGTTGACCTGGAATCATGAAAGTCAAGAAGCAAGGTCTCACAATACAAGCAAAGGAATAAATTTAGAAATTGTTAATTTATAATTAAATCACAGGAAACAACTTTGTTTAATGGTATTAAACATGCGTTTAACAGGTATTCTGTTGGTGAGTAGAAATAAAAAACGTCAACATACGTTTATAACTGTATGAAACCCTTAGGGTGTGCATCCTACTTTACTTTAGCTTTTTAAATGTCAAAGAAACAAAAGCTACTGAAATCGAATAGCTTTTGTTATCTTATTACTTCAAACATTCGATAATGTATATTTTGCTTTAAACAAATTTAGGAACTAACAAAAAATAGAAGATGTGTGACAGTGTTATGGTTGCCATCAGCCCATTATACCCTACTGCAGGGGCTTAGGCTTCCCCCCCGGGTGAGGGGGCTTGGAGCTTAAATCCACCACGCTGCTCCAATGCGGTTTGGCGGATTTTAACGACCGCCATCTATTGACAGTAATCGGGACGTGAGTTTCCTTTTCCGTGGCGAATAGAAGGCAATACTGTCTTTAAACGCGCACGGGTTTGTTTTGTTATGCTAACTCCCTTTCCAAACTCGTGTTCGATTTAAGGCGCGCGTCCTTCAATCACGCATGGGTTTGTGATTAGCATGCGCAATGATTTAGTGCCAAAAATCCGTGCTTGTTAGAGAGCAATCTAGAAATCCCTGTTTTATACAAACTTTTAATTCAAATTTCTTTAGTTTTTGGTGTTTAGCTCTTTTAAGACTTATAAAAATAACACCTACTCGAGTAAAAAAATCATGGAAAACGTCATAATAATGTGTTTGCTACAAAACCAAAATATATATAACAATATAATAGTATATCTAATATATATAACAATATAAAGCAATCAAGGTAAGTAGTTCCGTAAAGAGTTCCTGTTCCAGTCCCTGGATTTTTTTTATCTCTGCGCCCAAAAATTTCGTATTTTTTCGTATTTATTTATTTCGTACTTTAGTGAAAATAAAAAATATAAGTTCATTTATAACATTAATTGTACTGGACAGGTTAATAAAGTACTGAAAAATAAAAGTTCGATTTTTTAAGGTAATGTGTTCTATTCACGTTACTGTATCAATTAATAAATCATGAGCAGTGATAAAAAAAAAATACTCTGTATAATGATTTTAAATGAATGTCTTTCTTTGCGGCGAGCAATTGACGCAGGTTGTGCAAAGAATTTTCCGTGATCTTCGCCTTGCAGTTTTTTCAACAATGCATGACATAATTCATGATGGCGTTTGCAGCTTCGACAAATCAGATCCAAACTTAGTAAGAATTTTCGTATGTACATTATTTGAATCCCTTTGCAAAATATCTGTAATTCGTTGCCACTGGGTTTAATATTGTGGACACTAATTCGTAGTTTCGTCGTTTGTAGTTGTACTACTTTCCACTCGTTTTATTGATAATTTAAAAATGAAATTTTTTTTTTTTTTTTTTTTATTTAGTGAGGGCCGAATCTGCTTACAGACACCTACGCGCCCGACCTTCCGCGCAGGTAGTGCCGGGTTGGGACTTCTACACAGAAGGTGTAGCCCGACCGGCTAAACGACTCTTCAACCTATACTCCGTTGAGTGTTATAGGATTTGAACTGAACGACGACCGGACGCATTGAGGATGCTTCGGTGCGTTGGTGCCATTGACGGGCGGTGCCTTAAGGGTGCCGCCACGTACGGCGTATGAGTGAGTAGAGATGAGGGCCGACACGTGTCGATCCCTCGGTTTGGGAGGGCAGTACGAGCTGGACGGCCCAACTGTGAGTAAACAAAGGCTCAGACGCCATTCGAACAGATTTGTTACGTTTACTAGGTGACTTCTGGTGGGTACTGTTCGCCTACATCAGACTGAGGGTCTGATCTGCCTAGTGCTCTGAGACTCTCGACCTCGGAGGTGAAGTCATCAGGCGGATCTGTTAAAGCATTCCGTGGGCGTCTGGTAAAGTGATTGGTAGGCGGGGGCTCGTAAGAGGCCGCTTCCGAAAGTAGGGGATTGGGGTGCATGACCGCGGCGGCGAAGAAGCGCTCGGTTGCGTCCTTCATGTACTTGGATATTGATGGTAAGTCGAAATCGCTGTGAAGCAGACTATTTCGAGCATACCATGGGGCGCCTATAGCTTTTCTGCAGAACTTGTTCTGTATGGTCTGTAGCGGCTTAAGTATCGATTGCTTGGCGTATGCAAAGACCGGGCATGCGTAAGTCATGACCGGCCTTATGGCCATTACGTATAGGGTGCGCTTGTTGCGCATCGATAGCTTACTGCGGCTACCTATCATACCGGACAAACGAGCTAAGTAAAATTTAGCTGTTTTACAAACACGCTTGACATGATCGCGGAAATGGAGATGCTTGTCAAGCGTGATACCTAAATATTTGTAGGTGTGTTGCCACGGAATGTTGGAGCCGGACATTTGTAAAGTGTCTATTTTGAGTGGGACTACGAAGCGAGTTTTCACTTTGGAACGGTGAAAACAGACAGCCGCGGATTTTTCGGGGTTTATTTCAATCCTCCATAGACGGAACCACCGCGTGAGTTCGTCGATAGAGGATTGAAGACGGTTCGCGATGTGTATATTGTGTCGCGAGCGCAGATACAGCACTGTATCGTCGGCGAACAGTGCTAGTTGGACGCCGTTATGCGGCAGCGGTATGTCGTTTGTATACGCTGAGTACAATAGCGGGCTTAGCGTAGAGCCTTGCGGGACTCCAGCTTTTAGTATTTTGCGGGCTGAAATGGACTTCTCGTGTTTGTAGACAAAATGTCGGTCAGTGAGATAGTCTTGGATGATAAAGACTAAACGATCGGGGACTTCAAGTTTGTGGAGTTTATAAATTAGCCCCGCGTGCCAAACTTTGTCGAAAGCTTTGGCCACATCGAAAAAGACTGCTACTGTCTTACTGTGCTTTCTAAAGCCGGAGGATATATATTCAACTAGGCGAAGTGCCTGTTGAGGGCAGGAGTGCCTGGGGCGAAAACCAAATTGCTCGTCAATTATAAGTGAATTACCGATCAGGTGATCGCTGAGACGAGTCTTTAAAACCTTTTCGTACAGTTTGCCCATTACCTTGAGGAGGCTAATGGGTCTGTAGCTGGTAGGGAGGTCTCTCGGTTTGCCTGGTTTGGGAATGCCGATTACCACGGCTTCCTTCCAGGTGGGGGGGAAGTAGCAATTTTTGAAGCATGTATTGAATATGGCTGCCAGAAGGGCGACTAAAGGAAAGGAAAAGCATTTGAATGCTTTGTTATTGATTCCGTCGAGACCCGGAGCTTTTCTAATTTTAAGCTCCTTGATATGCTTACTAATTTCATCGCAAGTGACAGGTGAAAGGTCCGCTGAGGGCGGACGGGCCGCGCGGTTGCGCACGTCGTTTTCGACGTGGGCTACGTGGTTGGGATCGCACTCTAGTGTGCTGGGTGAACATTGAGAGTCAAGACTATCTGCCAAACAGTCCGCTTTCTCATCGTCGTCGAACGCGAGGGTACTATCTTTTTTCCTAAAAGGGGGGGACGCGACGTATCCGTCTAAACGGAGCGCTTTGGCGACACTCCAGTAGGCCTTATGGGTTGGCTTAATGCCTTCCATAAGTTGGTCCCACTGTTCATTACGTAGTTCATTAGTGCGCTCCCTCACTAGACGTTGGAGGGCGCGCGCTCGTGACCTATATTCGGGCGTGGGATATGCGCTCGCGCGGCGCAGAGCAACGTTTTTGACTCTTATGAGTTCGCGCACATCAGGCGGCAGGCTCAGGCGGGGTTTAGCCACCGGAGCCCTCCGCGAGCTGTCCGCGATCACTTTCTGAATGTGCTCAGTAAGAGCCCCTATCGCTAGGTCAACGTCGTTATTTGACTGAAGGTCAACTGGGATTTTATTTAGCGCGGGTGTGTCAATGTTTTGAAGAGAGGCTGACACTTTGCCCCAATCTGTGATTAGAACGCGGTCCGCCGGCGGACTATCGGGTGGGCCGAGTTTCAAAAGAACGGGGCGGTGATCCGAGCCCAAGGCGTGAAGCGTCTCTATGGAGCTCAGGTTAAGCGCCACGTTCTTAAGCAACGCTATGTCCAGGATGTCTGGTCGGTGTGAGTCAATGTCTGGGAACCGCGTCGGCGAGAGGGGCGCGATCAAGTCTAAGTCTAAGGCCTCAGCTATGACCGAGAGCCTACGGCCGTTGGTGTTCGTGGTGACACAGTTCCAATCTGTGTGTTTACTATTCAAATCGCCAAATAAGATTACGGAATCTCCAAGGGCGAGAAGGGCTTCTATGTCGCTCCGGAGCAACTCACTATTGGGAGGCAGGTACACAGAGGCTATGATAACGGTCCCGTGACCGGTCATAGCCAATCTGCACACTGTGGCTTCTAAATTAGTAAGAGGGGGCGCGACGATAGGGCAGCAATACAGCGAGCGTTTGTAATACACTGCGGTACCACCGCCCCTTCCGCGATCGCGGTCAGTTCTTAATAAATTGTAATTGCTGATTTTACAGGCCCTGGGCCTTTTGTTACTTAGAAAGGTTTCCTGAACTACGATGAAGTCTAAATTGTACTCATGCGCACATTCGCCTAACTCTATATAATTACTAGTAAGGCCGCGCGCGTTGAACGACAGAAGCGAGACCGATCTTGGCTTATGTCGTCCAGCGCGGGTGCCTAATGTGCAACCCGGTGCAACCATTATTAAATTTTAATACGGTGAAAATTTAGTTTTTGATGTTTAAAATAGGGAGTTAACTACCTTAGGGTACCTACTAAGGGCGTTAATTTTATCCATAGCATTTTTGCTATTTGAAATTTCGGAGGCTAGAGCTGCTACTTCAGCCTCCGATACTTCGGCTATAGCCGCTTTAATTATTTGCAGATTCGCGAGGAATGAGCTCGCGTCTCTGAGTTGTTTTATGGGCGCAGGCCCGGGGGTTGTGGTTGGTGCTGCCGGAGCCGCGGCCATTTTACGGCCCCACGCTGCCGCGGGAGCGGCAGCGGTAGGGCGGGGGGCGATGGGGTTGGGGCGCCGTTGAATAAGCGCCGGAAACTGGGAAGTGTTATTTAGGGCTGGGGCCCATGGCCTGTGTGCGGGTTGACGACGCACTGGCGGAGTGAATTTGGGTGCCTTTGGGCATCCTCTGTAGTTGGCCGTGTGGCCGGTCTTATTGCAGAGCACGCACGCGGGCGGTCCGTCTTTGAGTTTGTCCCTAGGACACTCAGAAGTGAAGTGCGGAGTTAGGCACTTGACGCAACGCGGATTGGCGTTGCAGTTCATCGCTGCATGGCCATACAGCTGGCACCTATGACATTGGCCGGGGCCCCCTCGCCGGAGGGGAGGCTCCGCCCGGATGCCGCTCAGGCCGGCGATTTTTAAATTTTTACTGTAGATTTCTCTACAAACCTCTTTTTTATCGAGGATGGCTAGGACGAGGCCTAGCGAAGAACCGTCTCGTCTGTGGAGGCGGTGAACGGCTACAACAGGGTAGCCTTGACTTTTGAGGTCGTGGTGAATTTCTTCACTCGCGACCTCATCTGGGATGCCACGGAGCACCACTTTGAGTTTGCGCTCTTCAGCGAGCGCAAACGTATGAAAAGCCACTTTCGAGTCCATAAGGTATCTCGAAAGGGCACGGAAGGAATCCGCATCACTAAGTGTGATGCGGATGCCGTCGGCTGTATTGACGGCTTTAACGTAATTAATGTGACGCTCGCCGCATACTTTTGCGACTTGCGTCCATTTTGTTTTGTCCCGAAGGACGATTGGAGGCGGTGATTTGCCTGCAGGCGGAGGAGTTGGCTTATGAGCCAGAATTGGGTCGTCGCGGCGCGGCGCAGAGGGCGCGGCGGCGGGTGGTGCGGCGGCCGCTTGAGATGCGGCGGAGGCGGCGGTGGCCGCTTGAGATGCGGCGGCCGCGGGGGGTGAGGGGCGGTCGATTTCCATGGAGGCGACAGTGGCTTGGCGGCGGTCGCAAGCGCGCTTTTTTTTACGACCGGCTTTGACGAGTTCAAAGCCGTCGTCAGCGGGGATGGAGTTGGTTACAGTGCAATCCGAATCGGACGAGTCCATTTCGGAATTTGACGCGGGGCGCGGGCGCTTACTGCCCGTATTTGAGCAGGTGTCTGATGTGACGTCAGACGCACCTGAATTAGAGCGAGAGGTCGTGGCGTCACTCTCGGCCTCGCTCGCACTCATGGCCGGGGAAGTGGGCGAGTCGGGAATGGCGGCGGCGGCGGCGCGCGCGGAATTTGCCGTTACGACGGCGGACGAGCTCGCGGTGTTAGCCGGAGCGAAAATAGTAGCCAAGTTTAAATTGGCGGGAACTACTAAGCCGTTCGCGGTGGCGAAGGCGACGAGAAGAGACATCAGCTCTTCCAATTTATTTGCCTGAAGGGCGGGGGGGGTGGTTGGGACGGACATTGTGTTTGTGTGTATTGTGTTGGTGTAATGTGTGGTGTAGTGAGGTGTGGTGTATACCTACACTAACACCTACTGTGCGTCCCCTAGTTCCGTGTGGACGAAACCAGGGGGTGCGTGCCTAGCGGCCCTAACTGCTCTGGCCGAGAGACCACCAAGGACTAAGTCGATTGATGGCCAAACTACGGTCAAAGAATGGGAATATGGAGTCAGGAAGGTGGGTGGTATACGACCTGGTCGCTCGCTGAGACGGCGCACTACACTACGCGTAGTTTCGTGACGGCGGTCACGAGCGATACGGGCGCAAATTGAGACGTCCGCGCGGGTCGGACGCTCAGAGTAACTGTGTGAAAAATGAAATCCGAGTAAGTAATGAAATAAGCGCGTGAACCTTGAACACGTGTTTGTAAAACAGTTTATTTTGCAAACCCGTGCGTGATTGGAGGAGGCGCGCCTTGAATCGAACACGAGTTCGGAAAGGGAGTTAGCATAACAAACCCGTGCGCTTTTAAAGGCAGTGTTACCTTCTATTCGACCCGGGAAAGGAAACTCGCAACCGGGATCGACTGCTTAACGTGCTCTCGGAGTCAGTGATAGTTATATACTTAAGCCAAAAACACAATGGTACACGCCCAGATTCGAACCACGGCTACTAAATTTAAATGTAAATTTGATACAGATTCGCTGCGCTCGGGCTATCACGACACAGTGTTATGGTTATTAATTGAAAAAAAGTCTGCATCTTTTTAAATAGTTTAAAAAGAAATCAGTTATGTCTTGTACTAAATCTCATGTTAGTGCAGTTACACGTTGGCAACGAACAAGTCGCGTGACGAAACCGATTAGCATCATATAAACTACGGCAATCAAATACATTTTTCATGTTATACTTTTTATGTTACTACAAAATAGGGATGTAACGATACATAATTTTTCCGATACGATACCGATACCGATTATTGTATGAAATAATCCGCGATACCGATGCCGATACCGATATCAATGACTCTGTAGATAAAACGTCAAATAAATAATGAATTATGTGTATCTCGGGCGTTTTTGTATCTGAATTATGCATAAAACTTACCTACATTTAGCAGAGACTCAACCTTAAATGAAAAATAAAACCGTTAACCAACATTCAAAGAAAGAAAACATTTATTTATATTTTTTGAATAAAAAATTAGAAAAAAAAAACTTTCATTCTAAACTTTCTACTTTCTTTAAGAAAGTAGTGATTTAAAAAATTACATTAATTATCAAAGTCAATAATCAAAGTTTACTTTTGGTAGATTTTTGTTAAGGAAACAAAGTTTATTCAAATTATTTGCAAATAATATGGTGCGCAAATCGTTCTGTATGAGGCCTGCAGTTGAAAAAAGACGTTTAAAAGCAAATGAACTCAGTTGATAAAACAAGTATTTTTACCTACTGTACCCTGTGTACCTACTTTTAAATTTGGGTATTTATCTTCATTGCGCCAATAGTTGCAACAATAGCAACGTAGTGCGCACGTCGTTCGTTTCGCGCGCTTTTCGAACTGTTTGATATCGGTATACTATAATCGACGATGCTGATATATCGGCCTGGCGATTATATCGGTCGATATATCGGTATCGGAATCGTTACATCCCTACTTTAAAATAAATATCGTTTTAGAAAGTCCATAGTATTTATAAAGAAATTGCCCGGAATCGTTATTCACTTTAGTGTTATTTAAGGCGCTGGCAACAGCCGACGACCTTGAGCAATTGACTTGTACCGTGCTTCACTTTACACCGATTTCGGTACTAGTGAAAAAGACGCAAATATTCGCTTCTAAGGTTGCCGTTGAATCAACATCGAAAAATAAGAAAAAAAATTATTATATCTAAATTCTCTTAATTTCATCAAGTTACTATTACTTTAGGTGAGAAGTAAAACAAATCTATCGTATGGTGGTATGGAACTTTTGGTGCACGAGTCCAACACGCATTTAGCCGATTTTTTTTTTTTTCTGAGAAGGTACTAACAGAAATTTAATTTTTTTTTATTATATAGGTTAATGACCCCAGTATACCACATGAACAAAAACTGTTCTGACGATTCGGTCTAATGCTATTTGAATTTACTCAAAATCGTTCATTTTAATTACGCCATCATCTTTCAAGTAAAAGAAATCATAGAGTTCGTTTCAGATGTTCATTTTACACAGAAAAAAAATGTCTTGAACCACGAAAATATTATTTCATTTAAAGCGAAATAGTAGATTGTTACACAAGGGGTGAAAGTTATCTATTTAGGCACGAGATGGTTTGGCGCACTAGCGTAGCGAGGGCGCTAATAGTTCGAGTGCCTAAATAAGTCTTTCACCCGAGGTAAGCACTCTGCTTTTCATTACGAATATGAGGAAAGTAAAAAAAGCGTTAAATCCATATATGAATCTGATGAACTCATTTTATAGAAATATCTATGTTTTTTTTTTGTGGCATTCTACACAGCCAGTATTTTTTATCATTGATGATGGTAAATATTTACGTCAAATCTATATAAATTAAATGTAAATTTAGTTAAAAGATTATTACCTATTTTTTTGAATTCCGTCACAGATACACAACAGATTAATATCCCGCCAATTTATGTCGACTTTTTAAATTTTAAATATGGAACGCATCGCGTAAATTGTTGCGGCTTATTCCGCTCAAAGAAGTTTGCGCTAAGTTCACACTGGCTGTTAAGAAACTCAGATGGCCGCAGCATTTTTTTTAATTAGTTTTTTTTTTTTACATAAAACTCTTCACAGCTGACAGCAGTTCTATTTTTAAAGTTCATTCCGGCCCTTAGGTGGAAAGTAATTTATATGAGTTCTTCCCACTCTAGGGAAGAAAGCAGCATTTTCTACCCAATAATCAGATCAAAACAACACTACTTTCCGAGTATAAGAAATGAAAAAAATATTATCTCAAAATAAGTAAATATTTCTTCGAACCAACAAAGAATATCTTGCAATAACAATATAACTATTTACTTATTTCGAGAGAATATCCTCTTCGTTTTCATATCAAATCATATTTTCTTGATTCAAGAAATATTTTTTCTATGTATGGCATAGGTTTCTCCATAGATCTTCACTAACATATTAACTTAAAAATGTAATTTAATAACACGCGTTTTCTCTATGTAAAAGCTTAATAAATCGTAAATTTTTCTCGAACACTGAGACGGTAGCGATGTGCAGCCGACCAAACAAGTCGGCCGTGGAAAGTGTGTCGGCGCACCAATGCATTTCCTGTCTCGCCCCAGATAACCACCTGTTTTCTTGTGATATCGACCCACATTAAAAACATGATAATGAATGAAAATCACCTATAATACTACATTCTCGCTTCATAAAACGTAAATTTTGTCTAATTTTTAACTACTTATGTCATTAAATGATGATTGTATGAGTACAATGGAACCTTGACTTCACTTCACTTCATCAGCCCATTTTTACTCCACTGCAGGGGCTTAGGCCTCCCCCAGGATGAGGAGGGGCGGCTTGGAGCTTAAATCCACCACGCTGCTCCACTGCGGATTGGGGATTGTAACGACTGCCATCTATTGACAGCGTCCGGGACTGACTTCTTAACGTGCTCTCCGAGGCACGGAGCCAGTGATAGTTATGTACTTAAGTCAGAAAAACTCATTGGTACACGCCCGGATTCGAACCATGGCCCTATGGGGCCTTATCAATTTGAGACAGGTTCGTTGCTTATTAACACATTTAAGATGATCTGTAGAATGAATAATCAGTGGCAAACAAAAGGTTTTGCAACGGAGATAACAAACCGAATCTGAAATGGGTTCGAAACTTATAATATTGGATACAACATTGACCACTTCCTAGCTAGGTGGTCTTACAACCAACGGAAGATAGCCGGAAGCTAATAATAACCATGGTATCTTTAAGTAAGTTCTATGTCCATTGTAGCTTAAGAACATACTATTACGTGCACGTCATCGACGTCGATTATCCAAATTTCCCCATCACTAGTTTTATGATAGGAGGTTTGGCGAAAAAGTAATGATAACTTAATGAGGGCTACCAAATTACTTACCGCTTTGTGGCGCCGCTAGTAACTCAGGGATTTGTCAGTAAAATACTAATAGACCTTCTAAATTATTTATTCGAACTTTTAAAATATTTTCCTCGTTATTAGAGATATTTTAACTTAATGTTTCATTTATAAGTTCTGTACCTCAGAAGATAAAAACGGAACTCTAGAAAATTCGGCGACCGAATGCTAATATTTAAATAAATAGATATACATAAATTTAATAAGATTTTCGCATCCATATAATTACCACTCCAAACAAGGTTATTCCTACTTTCGTTTAATTCGAGTCGTTCAAGTTCTCGGCCATCCGCGTGACATTAATTAAAAAACGAGCACGCTCGAGCAGGCATGCTTGTTAAACACGTAATAATTCACTACGAGTATTGTTCTTGTCATGTGTGTATACTCTGAAGTTAGTCACAAAAATGTCGCAGTAGCAAAATTTCCTGCCCGGCACGCCCTGCATTAAACTTCGGAGCCGCACATATTTATATATAATGGCAAGTATTGGCACTGCTTTACAGATTATTCATCATCTATGAACACTGATTCTAAATAATATTAATTTCTGGGACATCCCACACAGCGCCATCTAGTGCCAAAGTTAGCAAATATTATGCTTGTATTATGGGGTACTAGACAACCGATACACATACTTAAATATTATTTTTTTATAATGTATACATATATAGATACTTTTACACCCAGACACGGAACAAATAGACATGTTCACGCGCACAGATATTTGTCTCGGGCGGATATAGACGGAAATCATTGTATCTACACAGGAAGATTTCATACCTACCTATTGTATATGTACCAATGTAATATGTACCAATACCAATTGTAACTTCCAATAAATTTACATAAATAGAACAAATTTACACCCATTCATGCTAGTTTTAGTAATGACATCCAAACATGGTCATTTGTTCATTCTTATT
Organism: Luffia ferchaultella; assembly: GCA_949709985.1. NCBI lineage: Eukaryota > Metazoa > Arthropoda > Insecta > Lepidoptera > Psychidae > Luffia > Luffia ferchaultella. The sequence continues at coordinate 8,305,720 of OX453252.1, read as the reverse complement.
TATATTTGGTTTGTGTTCATCGGTGATAGAAAAATCATATTAAAACGTTTGATAAAAAATATGTAAACGCACTATTGTTTTAAATTTTAAATTATATTCAATTTGTCGAACATGATGAACCCACTCGCGCATATAATGAGTAAGTATATTAAATTAACACAGGGAAAAACATCGCGGCGGCTGCGTGTTGTTGATTGCTTTGTAAACTGACACTAAACATGGTAGAGATTGTAACTTAAATTGATGCCACATATTTTTGATACGTGCTACTTGTTGTATCTGTCGAATAAACAGCCCGCTATCACCATCTCATAAGAGCAACCGGAAAAGTCTACGGCGGTTGAAATAGCAGTATTTTGAGAGGATTTTGATGACTTTTAGCGAAAAGCAATTGACGAAACTGACACATTAAAAAATCAAATTAACTCTAAACTTCCGTTACGCATAGGTCCACTAAATTAATTTTACTCTATGGTAATTTTCAATTAAACTTGAGCTCATAAGAAACTGAAAGCTTAGTACGTTATAGCATCACAAACAGTCGAAGGCGTACACGGGAATATGTATAAAGGGTGATAAAGGTAAGCTCTTATTGAGTGGTTTATAGGAGACATTTTTTTTAGAATTTCATTTAGTTTCGTTCCATTCCATTCCTTCAGCCCATTATATCTCACTGCAGAGGCTTAGGCCTCCCCCCCAGGGTGAGAGGGCTTTGGAGCTTAAATCCACCATGCTGCTCCAACGTGGGTTGACGGATTTAGGTTAGTGCTATGTTCGTTTTCGAAGTCTAATTTTATTTTAGGATTCCCTAACATTTAGGAAAATACATCAACGTGCAACCAAATACGTATTAATGTTATGTACATATTTCGGAATATAAGGTTTCGATTTTTATGAAACTTCTCGCATAAAATGAATACCGATGTTCCAATATTTGATAAATCCAATGCACAGGTCCAAACCATTTTTTTTTTTGTTATATACTGTCAATTATATTGTATTTAAAATGTTACTTTTCTAAGTGTGTACGTGTACTAAACTAAAAGAATATAATAACCGAAACTCTCGATACGGACATTGGTCGCATTCGAGCTTTTTATTCTGTACGCACACACTTCGCGTTGACTTCGAAATGGGATGCTTTGTGCCATGTGAACAAAAGCAAAAAGACAAACGTTTACTTAGAACACACCTGGCACCGGAAATGCCGATGGAATGAGATAATACAAGTATGTGAGTCTAGAAACAGTTATCCAATTTCACACGAACGATATTCTTACAAGCATTACGGGTTTTTAATATCTTACACCTCTTTAATCAAAACACGAGCATAGATTGAGAACTGTCATTTTAATCCATATAAATAAATAATAAATAAATAATTACTTTATTTAGGAACTATAAAAATTCACAAACTGTTTAAAACCTAAAAACTAAAACACGAAAAGAAATCGTACATTAACAAAAGGATAGCCATGACAATGAAATAACTAAATACTTAGGTAAATAAAACATCAAATGGGCCCTAGTCCCCACACTAGGATTCCCTGTGTCGTGGGGACTAGTCTCTTCCATATGACACAATAACAAAACGAAAAACAACAATCAGTTGTTACCGATTGTTACTTATAACAAAACGAACGAAAAAGCTATAATAAGGTCTTAAATCAAAAACTGTTAAGTATTATACATCAGATACTTAAATGATATGAGTTACTTACTTAAATGGTATTAGTTATAAGGATGTGTGCGTGTGTAAATGTGCGTATATACCTACATTGTTTCGATATAACTTGGTTCATTTAGGTAGCTCTCCGTGTCGTTCGTCAAACAACATACAGTAAATAAATTTGATAGCAGCATATGGTTTTAATAGAGTCAGAAATGTCACTTCATAGTATCGAAACTGTCAAACGCATTTTCACGGGGGTGAAGACCGGCGCGAGGGTACCTCACAGACTAAACTAGGACTGAAACTTGTCATCATGCGACGGGTACACACCGGCTAGCTATAGAGTATGGATGGTTAGATTAAGCGTAGAAGAGGCCTTCTAGTCAATTGCAAACTGTTAAGTTTAACCTACTTATAATTTCTATTTTTAATTATTGCCCAGGGTTGCTGGTTACTCTGTCATGTGAGGGCAGATTCTCCCACTTTTAGATACGGCATGCAAAAGGCAAGTATCTCGGAATTATTTCCGATTAAAATTTTCCGTCTTTGTAATAAATGCCTCCACTTTTAGATACGGCATGCAAAAGGCAAGTATCTTTGAATGATCTCCGATTAAAATTTTCCGCCTTTGTAATAAAAGCCAATTGAGCCGGTTTTTTCCGTTACATGTAAAAATTTAGGAGTAGATTAAATACGCATTAATTTTAAACATTACGCGCTGCATAGATAAATACATGAATAAAGGTGAAAATCGTTCAGATGCAAATGCTACATTCTGGCTTCATATCATTGAAATTTTTATTTTTTACGTAGCCTTCAATGGAAAACATTTTGAAACAGATACTTTTGGGAATTCGTCGGATTAACAATTTTGAAAAAATCAGATCTATTTAAATACGTATATTTCACTTGTTGATCTATACGAGTGCTTTTCGATATTTGGTTTCAGTAATCTGATTTGAAAAAATCTAATTGGTAAATGCAGATGGATAAGCCGTCTAGGAAACTTTGGAATTACGTAGTAATTAAAGTGGCCTTGCACGACGCTGGAACTTGCTTGCGTCAGTTTTATTTATTTGTTCCATAGACATCTGCAAATGTCAACTGTTCATATTTGTAATATCCTAGCTGGACGAAATATCGTGAATACGTGCCATGAGAAAGAATTTCTTTTTGACTCTCTTAAGCAAAATTGAATGTTTTCTCGGTAGGTTCTTTGGACACTATTTACGTTTCATTTAAACCTTTCATTTTAAGGGTGAAAATGTTTTATGAGACGTTTTTCCAAGAAAAAGTTCGAGAAGTTATGAAAGAAGGTTGTTTTTCTATTCGATTCAAAGATATTACAGGTTATGAAATATTAATAGGATTACAGAATTAAACTAGAAGGTATTTTTTATTTGCTAAAATAAAAATTTGTGAAGCACATTCCCAATGTTTCTCGAGTATAAGAAGATGTACAAGTTACTTATTTTTTTTGTATCTAATAAAATTGTTTATTTCGCAACCATTGTTTTCTTCGGTTACCTTAAATAAAAATATCGATCAAAAATTATTCCACTCAAAATGCACTATATTTCTGATATCAGTTTTCGCCAAAATCATTTTAAATATTTCAACATGCACTGCCCCAATCGTTCGACTCAGAAACGTTTAATTAGCCCAATTTAGTCAAAATATGCTTTGTCCTTATTTTTATACTGTAGGACTTGGGTTGATAGAATAGGACGAAACATATTTTAACTTAATAATAATAATAACACATACAATCACAACAACGTCTAGGTCCCAAACTAAGCATTTGCTTGTATTTTGGGTACCAAGCGAAGACACCACATACATATAACAACCAAGACCCGGTGCCAGTATTAATATTCATCATATAAATACTGACTCGACCTGGGATTCGAACCCAGGACCTCCAGCTTCGCAGGCAGGGTCGCTGCCCACGGCTATGCGGTCGTCAAATAAATTGAATTTATTAACCTTTGAATCGAATAGTAAAAATTTTGCACCTTTCAGTGTTCAACTTTGTCGTATAACGTCACTCATCGTCAATTCAGACATATTCAAATACAAATGATTAGCTAATGCATAAGCTTATACCTACACAGTGCACGATGCAATTATAAGTACAATTGTAAAAAATTGAACTATGAAATGTTGTGACTGTTGTTCATAAGCGGAGTAAGTATTAAATTCGCGCATTAGTCATACACGAGTTCGTCCGCTGTCATTATGTGTACGGTGAGCAAAAAAAGAATCTGAAGAAAAATGTTCTTACGACGAGTACATAGTAGGACATGCATGAGTGTTACGTAAAAACTGTGGTTTTCGCGGTTACGGAAATAGATTTCTGAAAGCGTTTAATCGAAGAAAATGGTCAAGTGCGTTTCGGAACTCAAAAGCTTAGTTCTGTAACAAAGCAAATATTTGATATATCGCACACTTTCAGGACGAAAGGTAACTAACTAAAAAATAAGAATTTTGAATGTTAGTAACAAAACGATTTTAAAAAGCATCTTTCAGCATATCCGTTAAATCCCGTCTTTTAAAAGGAGACCTAAACATATCGCTTTATTTTAACACTTTTTATGACGTAGTACCTAAGACAAATACTTTTTTTTAAATGTTTTATTACTAAAATCAAAATCCAAAATTTTTAGTTACGTCATTTTTGTTCTGTAGGTGCGATATTTCATGATGATTGAATGAATAGTTATGCAATGTGTAGAGGAATGTGCCATTAATTATCCCTTATCGTTATTACAATACATAATGAAACAATATTTGATGTGCATGCAAAGCTGTGCTTCCAATTTTTTTTAACAAATGTTTAATTTTTAATTTTTTTTTTAACTTGTTCGTGAGAAAAAGGTTTTCGAACGACAGACAGACAGAGAACATAGTGATCCTAAAATCCTTTTTGTTCTTTTTGAGGTACTGAAGCCTAAAAATATGAACTTATTTAATATATTTCTTGTTCTAATTACTTTTAAATAAATTATTAATTTCACGTATAATTAATACTGTAAAAGCCGGTATTCCAAATCTTAAACTTTAGTACAAATAAATCTGCAATTTTTTAAAATTTTATACGCAGGTGGGCGTACATGTATTTGCTAAACAGTGCTAATGAGCATGTAGATATTTAAGAATGATTGGCTCACAACCGACAACAAAAAAAAGGTTTTATAGTTTTTTTTTTGCAAGCACGGCTATTAAAAGTTCAAATACTTTGACATTTTAATGCGGATAAGTGTCTGTAAATATAAAGTTTAATTTAGTTCGTGATGTGTTATGCCAAGTGGGGTTTATTTCCAACTGTTCATTTGTATATTCTTTTAGTGGATATTTATATTTAAATTGAGATTGTACAACGCCGCATCGTTAAAGAACACGGTCACAGATAAGTAGTACTTATGAATATCTTAATTATTAAGTGTCTTAATTATTAATAAGGAGAATTTGTACAGATGCCCTTTATGAACACATATATGGTAGATTTTATCTACTATGTTTAACTAAACGTAGCAGCCAAAATCTACCATGTATTGGTTGGCGCCGAAATGTTGGAGTCAAACGAATGCTACATGTCACTAGTGTCAATGAATTAACTGAACGAACGTATGCTTTGTTCATATTTTGATTGACTGGAATATTTGAAATCCGTCGTACATACTTTCGAATAAACGGCGAGACGTTTCTTTCATCACTACATATTGTAAAATAAAGTCCCCAACCGCGTCTGTCTATCTGAACGCGATAAACTCAAAAACTACTATACGGATTGGCATATTATTGATGGACGGAGTGATTCAAGAGGAAGGTTTATGTGTATAATTTATTAATGTTTTGTGGAAATTACTTGAAATATGACGATTATTGTTGAAGAGGTCGGAAAAAATCAAGCCGGCTGGGAGGTTTCATTGGAAACGCTGCCTAATCCCTTTGAAATATAACAAAATATTGTATGGAGGTATTGTGTCTCTTTCATAGGACTAAAGACAAGTAGTATATAATTGGGGAGTCTGGCTCACTTTGTATGGCTATAAAATTGGGGAGTCTGGCTCACTTTTTCGTTATTTGCAGAAAATCGTTGTCCGTTTTAAAAGTCTCGCTTCGCTCTCACGGACCACGATTTTCAGCAAATAACGAAAAAGTGAGCCAGACTCCCCAATTTTATAGCCATACAAAGTGATCCAGATTCCCCAATTATATACTACAAAAACCGTTGTCCGTTTTAAAAGTCTCGCTTCGCTCTCACGGACAACGGTTTTTCTGCAAATGCTAAATGAACCAGAGTTCTCAATAATTTTTCCTGGCTCACTTTTTCGTTATTTGCAGAAAATCGTTGTCCGTTTTAAAAGTCTCGCTTCGCTCTCACGGACCACGATTTTCAGCAAATAACGAAAAAGTGAGCCAGACTCCCCAATTTTATAGCCATACAAAGTGATCCAGATTCCCCAATTATATACTACAAAAACCGTTGTCCGTTTTAAAAGTCTCGCTTCGCTCTCACGGACAACGGTTTTTCTGCAAATGCTAAAGAACCAGAGTTCTCAATAATTTTTCTCGGAAAACACGATCTCAGTAAAAAAAAAAAAAAAAAACGACAAATGAACTAGACAGATAATTTCTAAACGTGTAAAATTTATGCTCCATCAACCTACAAACGCATTTCATTTCTTGACTATAATACAAACATAATTCATATTTTGATATTTACGAATAAAAAATACATAATTAATTGAAACTATGTAGAGAAGGTTTACAAGAAATAAAACAAATTATTGAATGTAAAATAGGTTTATTTTTCATTTTTATAAAAAGAATTATACCATTTCTTAATTTCTATTACATTTTGTAACGCACAATTAATATTTACTTGATTAATGTATCTGTGACAAGCCTGATGATGTCCATAAACGTCCGTACGAAGTTCTCGTAAAGGTGGACATCCTATGTCTTCTATATTTACAATTCGTTTGTCTTCGAGTTGCTTGATATAGTCTTCAAACCATATTTTTTTTTGTAAGCCTTTAACATATATACATGTAGCTTCTTTTATTAGGTTATTTATTATTGTGTTGAGTTGTGTATAATCTATTTCTCCAGAGTCCCACGAAATACCATGATAGTTTCTTGTTAGCCATGAATTCGTGGATCGACATTTTGCAGACAAATTATACCAAGGATATGGTGGTTTAAATAGTATACAATATTCTTTGTCTTCTTTGTCTTCAACAGATGCAACCGCTAGTTCTTTCACGATCAATTCATTTTTTCCATTTACAAAACATTGTATATCCATAATAAGTTCCATAATTGTTTGAGATTTCTTAAATATTCGAATACGTGTAGATTATTCAAGTGCTCGTGAGCGACTAGCCAGCAGAATGACTAACCTACTCTCGCAATAAAATTACGTAATTTCAGCGTTGAAACAAGTTTAGACAAGTATAATTTACAAATCATCTATATTTATCCATGAATTGTGTGTACCATCAAATCCCAACCATTTTACTAATATTTTATTTCCTCTTTTTTTTATAACTCTTTCAATTAGATAAATATCAGGATATTTCGTTTTTGAAAGCTCTTCTTTGTAAAAGCAACCTTGAACTGGTGAATTTAAATAATCTTTTAGTTGATAAGTAACAGGTCTAGTATTATTAACTTTGGTTATAGTAAAAATTTCAGTAGTCCAGTTAGGTGTATAACCTTTTTCAAAAACATGTTTATATTTACTTATTCTCACTTTATCGCCTATTTTTAATTTTTGAGACTTTTTAAACATCATCTTATCGTTGTTATTATAAATATTTCTTAATATTGATTTCTCATTCGATCTATTTACATTTATTGGTTTCAGTGCTATAGTTCTATGTGTACTGTTGTTGTAGGAATCTAATAATTCATTTAAAATATCTATCCATCGATAACTACCTCTCGCTGTAAATCGCTTCCACATTTTGTTTTTTAAGGTTCGATTAAAACGTTCACAGATTGAAGCCTTTAAATTACTATAAGTAGAATACATATTGATGGAATATCTATTCATAAGTGTTTTGAATAAAGAATTGTAGAATTCGGTACCATTATCAACTTGAAGATTTTTTGGTATTCTACCAGATGTAGTAAATATTGATAACATTGCTTGGGTAACATTATTACTATTTTTTGTTTTTAAAGGCACAGCCCAACCAAATTTTGAAAAATTATCGATTACCGTTAGAATGTATTTATAATTATCGTTTACAGAAGCATATGATTGCATATCAACAATATCAGCTTGCCATGTCTCATCTAATCCCCGTATATCAACGTGACGTCGTTGATAATTTCTACGAGCAGCACGATGTAATTCTTCAGCAATTAAAGTCTTGTAGGAGTTATTCATAATTTATTTGTATTTTCCAATGCTGTTAATCTTTGATCTATGTTTGTTAATGTATTAGAATGTGTTTTAGAAAGGTTATGATTGATGGTAATGTCTTTTTCTAAATTCTCTTTTACTGTGTCTAAGTGAGTTTTTAAATAATAGTATATTTGTTTCATTTCATTATTATCGATAGTCAACTGATCAAATCTTTCATTATATTCACGTCTTATAATATTTATTTCATTGGACAATAATCCTGTCACAATTTTTAAAGATACACCATCACTGTCTCCTAAAGCATCTCCCACATTGCACAATCGTTTATTTTCAATATCATAATTCCCCTCAATATTAATTTTAAATCCTTCTCCTTGTGGTCCACGGCGTCCTGTTGAAGATTTAGATAATTGACGTCCAAATACGTCTACACTCATTGTACTTCCTCAAGATACTTCGAGAGAATGATTAAATAGTTGATAAATCTTGTTAATAAATAATGTTAGCTTCACGCAATTCCTCTAGGATTGAAATTATTTCATTGGAATGGGTGACATAACCGCTAGCCGCTCTTGATGCTAATAGAAGTCGTAAACGATCTACCAACTCATTAGGATTATCCCAATACACATAATTGAAATTCAAACCAACTCTAGGAGTTGACATATTGGTGGGTAATAAGGTATTATTGTTAGAAACCCCACTACCTATCTTTTCATTAGCGAACCTCGAAATTATGTTAATATATTTTGGGGTATTGTTTATACGGAGAGCACCATCATCTTTAAAATGTTTACGATGCGCATTAGTAGCTGTAATGATTTCTGCGTAATTTTCAATATCACTATCTATTATAGCATTATTGTTAGGTACTTTTTTGAAAATCAATTCTAATAAACCAACTGTAGCGGGATAATTTTTGTTTGCTATTAGAATTTTGTCTTTTTCAAAATAGATAGGTGTATTTCCTAACATTAAGCGTTTTCCCTTTAATTGTCTCACACCATAAATTTGATCTAAATCTTTATGATTTTTAGATTTTAATAAAGATAAATATGATAAAATACTGTGATTTGGTTTTTGTAAAGAATCGTTTTCTTCTTCTTCTTCATGTTCTTCTACGTCAAAGAATGAATCATCATCATCACCATCGATATTAGTAGTTTTTTCATCTTTTGAAGTTGTATTCATGGATTCTGTTTCTTTTTTATGTGTTACATAGTGCTCATCATATTTATTATTTTCTTTATGCTCTTCTTCCTTCTTAGGTGCAATATTCGGTGTAGTGACACTAATTTTCTTTAAAGAAGTAGTCAAAGGTCTAAAGACTTCGTTTAAAGTGTTTTCTGTGTTTTTTCTATGCAATTTCAATAATTTATGCTTTTTTCTTATCACATTGCCAAGCTTTCTGATTTTACGTAAAGTGTCCTGTTGTTTTTTAATACTTTGAACTTCCATGGTGTTTGTGTTTAGTACGACAAACTGCAACTGGTTATAACTAATGTGGACTCTTTATATTTATAAAGGTGTCAAACCCTTTCCTATATCGACCGTTTTCTAAAGAACTCTCCTTATCAATGACAACAAAGCTATATTTTACGTTCCAACATTTAAAACATAGTTTCTTAAATTCTTTAAAAGTCATGTCACTATTTACATGCTCATCGTAAATGTGTTTTAAATTTAAATCATCTTGTTTAAATATTACTAATAAATTAGTATTGTCACGAATCAAATGCTTAGGAACACAACAGTAAGTTTGTGAAAGATAAAAACAATCAACATCTTGATGTCTCCCCATGCAAAAGTATTCCTTTACATTATTCTGTTTTTCACAAACAATATCATCAAAAATAATGATGGAACCAGGGAGAATATCTTTAGGTTTCACTATTTCATCATTTTCTTGAAAAATATAGTAACCAATATCACTAACAGTAGCAATTACTTTCTTAAGAAGTTCGTATTTTAATTGATGTATGGATTTTGAATAAATGTAAATATTCGAAAATCTTAATCCATTCATGTGTGTAATAATCGCTAACAAAGCATTTGTTTTCCCACAGTTGGAGGGACCGCAAAAAATCGATCTTATGCTATTAGGTAATAGTTTACCATGTCGACGGTTTTTTTCTGATGTGGTAGGTACAATAAGATTATCAAGGTTCTCTACAGGTAATACGGTTTGTTGCTTTATGAACCTCATGATGTAGCAAACTGAATAAGAAATCATTTGTATATAGTTTATGTATATAAAATAAAAAACATAAAATATGGGTAAAAAATTTATTAGGTAATTGTTAACAAAATTAGAAAATAAAAATTATCAATCGGTTTTGAATACTTTTTTCTTCGTACACAATTTACAATACGCTTGCATGAAAAGTGGACTATCGAGTTCATCTTGATCGTTTGATGTATTATCACCGTAAGAATGAATAGTGCAAGGAGTATAATAAGGCTTCACATCATCATTATCCAACACTGATTTGGGTAGTCGATCATTATGATACAATAAATGAATGTAGTGACCATAACGTTTGATTAATATATCTATAGGTATTTTTTCAATGTCTTTCTCACATAAATTGAATATTTCCATTTTGATTTAATATAAAATAACACACAACCACTCTACTTTACAACAATTTGCGTACTGCGCTGCTGATTGGATTGTACTCAATTATTCTATCGTGTATGATTAAACAATAAGCAGATGTTTGCAGAGGAAATTGTTTTTCTGATTCAAATTCTATACGTATGTCTACAGGTCCTGTTTTTAATGTTTCATTTTGTTTGGAACAATCTAATACAACAAGTGGAGCCATTTCCTTGAATTCCTTTTTTGACAATAATGGTTTACACCTGTTCTTGTCAAAGTAAGAGCTTTGAAATTGAGCATACATATCATACAACAGTGAATATTGGTTTCGTTCGAAATCAATATTAAGGTTAACGTAAGGGTATGTTTGAGAATTTAAATACAATTTAACGTCACGAATGTCACAATGATCGAAGAAACTTGCATCTTTTGTGTGTATATTCTTTCGACCCGTTTGGAATCCTAAGATAACGTATCGAGGTTTCTCTAGTTGTGTAGATGTTTTTACAACCCATACATGGTTTGTAGTCGTAGGTAATAATGGATATTCATATAGTTCCCAAGTCCGAAAACTTATTTGTATAGGAGGATCTTTGACGATATAATTAAGTAAATTTACTTTTGCAAAGTCGGACAATTTAACATATGGCATTAACCATTCTATTTTGGAAATGGATATTTTTACATCTTTATCAACATTTTTTTCTGATTGTACGATCGCATTTACGTCTGTATTAGCTCTGGTAAGAATAAGTTCATGTTTTGCATTCACTATTACTCTATTATAATCTTCTGCAAACCCGAGTAACAAATTGAGTGGAATCGAGACATCAAAATATCCTTTGGTATCAACAATGTCCTTAGTTGTATTTGTGTTCCATCCAGCATTATCAAGATATGTAGTTTGATTTGGGCTAGCGGAAATGAATGTTTTTATAAGGCTTGTTAAACCAACGTTTTTATTGCGATCAATTTCAACAGCATTTAACTCATAACGTAATTCTTCAAACAAAAAGCATAATCCCATATTTACGAGATTCGTGTTAACGCTAACCTCACCATTGCTCTTCATAAGTTTTCCGGTAAGATGTAGAAAGCTTTTGCTGGGTAGTATACAAGCATCTTGATGTTGAACAGTAATGCGAATTTCATCATTGTTGTTGAAAGTGGTTAATGCATATGGACGATGAGCATGAAACTCGTAATGTTCTATTGATTCATCGAATAATACACTTTTTTGTATATTTAAAATTTCTTCTTGTTCTTCCATGGTAAAATGCAGATTAAACAGAAAAATTTAAGTTTTATTTTGTTTTTATTGAGTTTGAAACAAGTCTTAAGCCAAGCCCTTTTAGAAATTGTATGTTCCGATGTGTTAACCGATTCAATGGTCGAACTCGAGTGGGTGGATAAACCCATTTTCTGTTGTTATTATATGAATAGGTTTTACTGTTATAAACCACACCCATTCTATGCTATTGACTTAAGATGTAATCGCACTGTTATAATTTCTCCTCGGAAATTTACTAGATCTCCGTCTTGATCGACTATTTTCAACTGAATATTATGTATTGCCTTAACCATAACAGGAAGATAAATGACTTGCGATGGTACTTCTACTATTTTATATCCAGGTGGAACCGTGGGGAAAAATTCGTGAATAATGTGAGCTTGATTAGAATTAATATACGCCCCTCCTGTTATGTTACATTGTACTCGCAAAGCGTTTACTTTGATTATGGAAACAGGTATATCTGATAAATAATCAACGTTTGGATCTAGAATTCTAGGAGAATATCCTAACAAATTTCCCAAAGAATCTTTATGGGTAAAATCAACTTTTTTACTACATCTCACTTTACATCGCAATTGATTTTCATCAGGCTTTATCGATATGAAAATATTAAATTTATCTAATGCATCAGTTAAATATTTTTCAATGTTTTCGATTTCGTAACTACCTGGTGGAATTACAATAACTTTGTCATCGATATAGAATTTGTTATTTCTTTCATCGATATTGGGAATGGAATTAAAAGTCAAGAATTCTACTAAACCAAGCACATAGTTTTTTGATGATAATTCAATAGGAGGAAAATATTGTGCTTCTAAAACGGGTCCAACACCGCTTAACGTTAATGTCCATGATTCACTCATGACTGAATCTATAATGAGTTGACGTTCTGATATATATTTAAGTTAAATTATCACTAAGAAATTTAAGACACAAATGTCCACAATTGAATGTATTGAAGCTTTGATATTTTTTATAATTGTATTTTACATTTTGCACTTTTAAATATGATAATAAATTTGATGGAGGTGGTAAATTTCCAAAACTATCAAAATAAAAGACACAATTGTTTTTTTTCTTATAAGCTACCCAGTGAGTTCCAGGACCATCTTTACTATCTAAGTTTATTATACCAGATTCATGTGTCCAAGGAGGTGAGTTAGGTAAATCATTTCTCATAAAAACACCTCTAAAGTTAGGAATATTTAAAATTCTAGCATATTTTGTTAAATCAATATTTGTAAGAGCTCTGTTTGGTAGTGTTAATAGTTTTTTGAAGGTTTTATATAAATACCTAAACCTTTCTTATAAGGTTTAAGAAACATTCCTTTTCCTAAAGATATCGCTTCCATTTTTTCATTATGTCTTTTTTGTTCTTTAAGTTGTTCTACAGCATTTTTAGCATTGTTGACTGCTTTCGCGATTCCAGCAGCTCCACCAGCCAAAGCACCTGTTGCACTTAATCCAGCAAAAAGTGGTATTAAAAAAGGAAGTACTCCACCAATTTTTTGTGGCAGAGGTAAAATTCTAGGACAATTGATATTTTTTTTCCCTCCTACTTGACGAATCACTTTACGAACACCATTCAGTGCAGATTTTATAGGATCAGATCCTTTAGACATAGATGATTTAGCTATTTTAATAACATGCTTGAAAGGTTTCTTTGATCTTTTAATTTTTTTCTTTGTTTTATTTTTATTTGTGATACCAAGACCTAATTTTGACTTGGCACCCATCGCGGACGCAATGCCTAACGCAACTGCTCTTTCACTCATTGATGCATCTCTATTAAATACTCGTTTCATCGCTTTTGATGCTAGCATACGATCAGCCTGATTTCTCATATGAACATTATCTCTGTTTTTCGAATACGCTATATCATGTTCGCGACAAGCTGAATCAAGTGGATTAATACCCATATCACCTCGTGCTAATCGATCTTTGAGTTTAGTTCCAGGACCGCAAAACTGATAACCGGGTACATGTAGCTCAAACGGTAATTTATTCAGCATATCATTGAAAAATCCAAAACCTTTTTTTCTCTTTCGATAATAATATTTATTATTATTATTATTATGGTGAATCATTATTCAGCATAAACGTTGTAGTCTCTTAAAGAATTATAGGGTTATGAAATAAAAACAGAGATGAACTCAGTAATATACTTAATTTAATGGTAAAAATACATACATATTTTTATAGATGTACACTTTGGTTATAAAAAATATCAGATATATTTGTACATAGCATACTTAAAATAATTTGTAATGTCCCCAAGGCAATGTGTTATATTTATCAATTATTAATCTTTTATCATCATTAGCATTCAACACGGATTTATTTACTTCTTGCGAGAATATCGTGTGTTTGATTGATTTAAATACATTCATACATGAGCGCAATGTATTGTTAGTTTTAAGAGTAGATTTGTATTCGTCTGTAGTTAAAAGATTTAACACTGCTTTGCTAACTCCCTTTGCCTTTTTGATTTCATCGTTTTCGGTTTTTATACAATATAGTTTAGATCTTAAACCTACAAATTCATCAACGATTGTCCCTCCTAATTCATCTTTAAACAGACCTGGTACCTTTTTATTTACTAGTGGTAAATCATAAATATTGTTCCTACTAAAATTGCTTGTATCAAATAATTCAAGATTTTCTTTTAGATCTTTATAAATACAATCATTTGTAGGTATTATGTAATATAATAAACTGTCAGTGTCGGTGTAGCACAGTTGTGCTCTATCCCCATATTTTGGTTTAATAAAAGAATAGTGAAAGCTATAAAGATGGGATTTACTTAATTCTAGTACAGTAAATCCTATGTATATAGGACGGTCAAGTAAAATTTCCGACTTGTCCATCTGAACTGCTGCGAAATTTTCAGAAAAAATTGATACATTATGAAAATTTGGTTGAGCAATCAATTTTTCAGCACCTATGTATTTATTTGTGTAATTTTTTTCATCACTCCATCGATCAACTAATTTTACAGATATTTGCTTCCGCTTGTTTTCTAAAGTTTTTCCAAATATTGAATTATTGAACAATTTAAAAAAATCTTGTTCAAACGTAGATTGTGAGGATTGACGCAAACTTGTATTCAAATCTATATATTGTTTTAAATAATTACTTTGTTTAAATGAAAGAATTTTATGAATTTTATTCAATATCAAACCATGATTTAAACACTGTTTTAAATGCATATAATGAATAACATAGTGATATTTATTGTACAGATTTGCGATCAATTTATAAGTCTTTCCTCCAGGAGGTTTCATTTTTTCTGGTGCAAATGGTAAATCTTTGTGAGAGTCATGTAAGTCCTCGTTATAGATTAAATCAACCTCTAATATAAATCCAATGTCTGAATTTTCATGACATGAATCTATGTCGAAAGATAATAATTCATCACTTTGTAAAAGTTTGAATTCTGAAATCGGTAAGTTTTTCATCATCACGTATCCATATAAATTATTACAATCTAAATATAAAAGATAAGTATTTGGTCTATCTTCCCTGTAGTCTTCAGTATAAATATTATTAGCTTTTGCATATCGTAAAGAACACTGTGATAATCCGCCTCGGATGCCTTGTTCAAGCATTTGATATATTTCAATGTCAGAAATTAATTCTAATTTTACACCAGTATTTAAAAGCATTGCGTCCCAGCTAAGACTAGGAGCGGTTACATAAAAAGCTGCATCTAGTTTATAATTTTTTTGGCAAACAGTACGAAAATTTTCAAATACATCACATAATAATAGAACATCGATCATTAAATATAAATCAGTATATTGTCCTAAATTGCATATGGAAAATTTTTCCCATACATCAAAAGCATGTTTATAATCATCGTCTGAAATATGATTTGATGTTAAAGTATTATAAAAACTTTGTTTCGGTGGCAATACTGTTTCATTATATTTATCTAAACTATCCATATATTCGTACGGATACACTCCCTTACGGCATGCTAATCGAAATTTATTTTTATCAGAGAAAAAGCGTCTGAGATTCAAGAATTTATCATACTCTAATGTTTTAGATAATTTATCTAAACTCGTGTTGAGAAAATGACAAGAATCAACAAATCTGAGAGGAATATATGACTCACGAACATCGTATACATTTTTTATGAATTTAGTAAAAGAAATATATTTTTCTTTCCCTTTAGGTATCACCTCTATCCTGCCATCAGATTCACTAAGCTCTTTTATAAATAAATGACAATCATACCCCGCTAAGTTATGAAAGAAAAATGGAATGAACGTACAAGTCTTTAAAAGCAAGTTACAATGTGAGTGTACTGCGCCTCTGTATACGCCTGTTCTGTGACAGTGATCGCGAACTACATCACCCAATAGTAAATTATTACATATATAACAGTGAGTGGCGCTATTGTATTCAATTTGTTGTTGCAATGATAACGGAATCATTTTTTTCTTTTCAGTCGTATTAATTCTATGAATTTCGTTAACATGTTCCGTTAATGACTTTACAAATATATGAACGCAATCTTTTCCTCGATATGAAATGAATTTATTTAAACTCGAATCATATGCACAACATATATAATAAGCAAATGCTATTGGTACGTGTCTTTTTGTTAATTTTGTGTATTTAGTTTCACAGTTCTGGTTGTTATTAAGAGGTAATAACATAGTTTCGAAATCACCATAGATAACGAAAGGAATACGTTGCAATCTCTCGTAGTGAGTGAATTGTAAGATTGTACCAGGTCTGGGCAATACCGTTTTAATTCGAGCACAATTATGCATCTCCATACTATCATATGAGGAAAAAAATAACATACACTCATCACAAAAATATATTTTGCCTTTATGCCTCGTTACTTGGTGTCTAATAAGCCGTTCAAAATCTTTTATTAAACAATAATGCCCATGTTGAGAATTTTCTATATATAATAAATTAATATGGTTTATACTACGATATTCTGTCTTGTAGAGCGGGCCTACAAGTTGATTTTTTGAATCTAATCCGTAAATATTTACTGTAAATGTTGGATTATTCATTTCGAATATCTTTATATCTCTATTAGTAGGAGGAAAATTCATCCCATCTATTTTAAATATTTGTTTGTAATCTGGATATGATGCAGTGCGTGTACCATTTTTTTTCACTGGAAATAAAGATGCAACTGCACACCATAAAAAACAATGAGAGTCAGTGTTTTTAATGTTTAAACAACTTTTCGTACTCTGAATATTTTTAGGTAATGGTATGTAAGAACCCCCTCGTAATGGTGTGTATTTATTTATATTCATTTCAAGATGAGATACACTGGAAATAAACCAACCCGAATCTTTTAATTGAAATTCGCTACATTTCCGAATGAGTGTAGCTTTAACATGGTTATAATATTCATTGATATCAGTATTGTGATAAAATTTCTTATACTTCACTGTAAATGATTTCAACTCGGTCTTTATTTGGTGTGGTAAAGAATAATAACAAAACAATTCAAAATTTATTTTACAGCTATTATGTTGATGAAGAATATATTTAATTAACTTATTCACCGAAACTCGTACATCATTTAAAAAATCTTCTGGAAGTAAATACCTATCATGAATACCATCTATTCTAAAAGAAAGTAGTCTGTTTTTAAATGCCGAATTTATAAGCCGTACATTATCAATGTGGCTTTGTAACAAACAATTTTTTTTATGTAAGTTTGTTCTAAGATGAGCATAGTATATTTTCTTTGTAACATTTATACCACAAATATTACAATATATTTTATTCGTCATATTAATAAAATATCGTAGTGCACAATAATAAAATCAAAATATGTAGTTTTATCAGATTGCATCCAAAGTAAAAAAAAAATAGGTAATACAATACCATATGTAAACCAAGTTATCTACTATTTACTTTGTAAGCATTGCTTGTTAATTTATACTTAAACCTAGAAAATCTAATTTTTATCTTTAATTAAAAAATACACTGATTACAATGTAGGCTTATATTCTATTACACGAAATACATAAAGTATGAAAATAACACGTTATTTAAATCAGTAAGTTTAAGAAAATAATATTTTACTTTTTCTTTTCAGGAATAAATTGTGCTTCAGATTTTGCAAATTTCTCTTTTATGTTCAATAAAAACGTTGCAAATATTTAAAGTCATCAGACTCTCTTTGTAATTTAATTTTCGTATTTATCAAAGCGAATTTCCAACGAGTATCATCTGGTAATTTCTCGATTTCGGACGTATAGTAAAGTTTTAATTCCAAAAAGAATTCTCCATTCGCATTGTTTTCAGTCTGTTTTGTCATTCCATTAGCAACTCGCTTCCATAAAATACCCGATAATTCAGAGAAAATCTAATTTTTACCTTTAATTAAAAAATACACTGATTACAATGTAGGCTTATATTCTATTACACGAAATACATAAAGTATGAAAATAACACGTTATTTAAATCGGTAAGTTTAAGAAAATAATATTTTACTTTTTCTTTTCAGGAATAAATTGTGCTTCAGATTTTGCAAATTTCTCTTTTATGTTCAATAAAAGACGTTGCAAATATTTAAAGTCATCAGACTCTCTTTGTAATTTAATTTTCGTATTTATCAAAGCGAATTTCCAACGAGTATCATCTGGTAATTTCTCGATTTCGGACGTATAGTAAAGTTTTAATTCCAAAAAGAATTCCCCATTCGCATTGTTTTCAGTCTGTTTTGTCATTCCATTAGCAACTCGCTTCCATAAAATACCCGATAATTCAGTTTTCTTCACACATATTTCAGTATCACTTTCGTCTCCGAAAAGATCCTTCATGAAATCGGTGCGTGTTTTCTTTGAACATTTCTTAGATGATTTGCGTTTTAAATTTTTAGATGTACTAGGTGATATCGACGATAAACCCTCATCAGAATCGAATATAGTTGGAAGGTTTCTATAACAAATAAAAAACAAGACCACTTAAAATAATTACGCAATATACAATTTTTTTTCCCAGTTCTATTACAATCGTAGAGGCTTTTACCTAAAAATCGAAGTCGTAGTTTTTATAGAAAATTAATTTAACACAATAATCGATGTAATGTAATCAGTTAAAATTAACGTAAAACACAAAATAACAAATGAGCATTTTCATAAAAATATAATGTGTATTTATAAAAGAAAAAAAAAACACATATTTTTCCACTTCTATTATAATCATGCATGCTTTTACCTACGTAAAATCAAAACCGTAATTTATATAGAATGTTAATATCGCAATCAAATTTTAAACACAATTTTCAACGTAGTATAATCAGTAAAAAATTAGTGCTATAAAAACATGAAATATCTATTACAATCGTGGAGACTTTTACCTAAAAATCAAAGTCGTAGTTTTTATAGAAAATCTAATATCGTAATTAATTTAACACAATAATCGATGTAATATAATCAGTTCAAATTAACGTAAAACATAAAGTAACAAATGAGCATTTTCATAAAAATATAATGTGTATTTATAAAAGAAAAAAAAAACACACATATTTTTGCGCTTCTATTATAATCATGCATGCTTTCACCTACGTAAAAATCACAACCATAATTTATATAGAATGTTAATATCGTAATCAAATTTTTAAACACAATTTTCAACGTAGTATAATCAGTAAAAAATTAATGCTATAAAAAACATGAAATAACAATTGATTATTTTATAAAAAATATAATGAATATTTATAAAAGTTTGAAAATAATGTAATATACCTACATTTTTATACTCACATTTCAGCCATGGTACCACTGAAGTATTACTTGGTGCTTGGTTTTTGCAAGAACACTTTGTATTTTTGTTACTACTAGGAACTTCGCCTATCGTAGACTGGTGTCGAATAAGCTTGGAGTATGGTTTATATACGCTTCGATACACGTGTGAACTGTCTTCAAGGTTTAAAAACAAAACTATAAAAACATGATAGAAAAAAATTATCGTAACCCAGTTCCGTTTTATAAACGCAAGTCGAGACTTGAAAATCATAAAACATGAGAAACTTATTTCCTAAAGCCATTTTTAGCACTTTGCATGTACAAAGCATTTTTGTTCGTTCAGGGTTAAAGATACGAAAAACTTACACGTGTCATAGTTAAAACAATGAAACATTCTTAACATTTATGTTAGATGTATACAGTCAACGAGAAATATAAAAAAATATTTTTTAATTTTAACTATTAAATCATTACACAACATCAAAAAAACTTCTTAAGTTTCTGTACATACAAATATTTTATAATATTTTAATTTTTTTGTAAATTTGCAAAATATGACATTAGCTTTTTTTTTTCAGTCAGTTAGTATTTATTAATAAAGTCGTGAACAATTACTTGATCGTCATTTATGTTTATTCTATTAAAGTTTATTATATTATTTCATAAATAGACTCTTTTAAATAATAAAATGGTAACTTCTCAAACGCAGGTAAAACGTATTGTTAACTGTACCATACACGTGTCTTTGTCAAAACAATAATTCATTCATAATTTGAAACCAAAGTCTTGACACAGTGAAACACTTGTTAATGAAACATTTGATGTGTGATGTATACAGTCAACGAGAAATATAAAAAATATTTTTTAATTTAAATTATTTAATCATTACACAACATCAAAAAAAAAAACTTTTTAAGTTTCTATACATACAAATATTTTATAATATTTTAATTTTTTTTTGTAAATTTGCAAAATATGTCATCAGCTTTTTTTTTTTCAGTCAGTTAGTATTTATTAATAAAGTCGTGAACAATTACTTGATCGTCATTTATGTTTATTCTATTAAAGTTTATTATATTATTTCATAAATAGACTCTTTTAAATAATAAAATTGTAACTTCTCAAACGCTGATAAAACGTATTGTTAACTGTACCATACACGTGTCTTTGTCAAAACAATAATTCATTCATAATTTGGAACAAAAGTCCTTATTACTTTTAATGGAAGTGTGTAAGTATTCTGTTTCCGAAAGGGTCTAAATCTGTATTTCAAAATATTTTTTTAAAGTTAAATTGAATACGATATTACAGCAATAATATTAAGTAAGAAAACATTTTATAGTTTTAATTAATTAAGCAATTTATACGAGAAAAAAGGTTGTAAAAAATTATTGTAGTTCTAATGAAATAAATACAATCGAATAAAAAAAAAAACAGCGTAATAATTAATGCATAAGTTTTTAAATAATTTAGTTAATCTTAGGTGACAAAGTTGTTATAAAAAAATTATTATAGTTCTAGTGAGAAGTATATTTCTTTTCATCTACTTATTAAGTAAAATTCAATAATATATGCTAAACGGACTTATCCGGTTTTTTAATTGGGATTAGGTGTAGAGTAGGGACATACTTGATTTACCATTTAGTAAATCGACGTCCTGCAATCAACTCGTGTTGTCGTGTTGTGACTTATAGTAAAATATTTAAGAGTAAAAATTTTGTTGGTGTTGAAATTTGTCATGTGTTTAAAGTTATCGGTTGTCGTAACGGTGAGTGTTTTATAAAATTTCTTTCACCTCAAAATGAGAGATCGTGTTTTCCGAGAAAAAAAATTGGGGAGTCTGGCTCACATTTTGTATGGTATATAATTGGGGAGTCTGGCTCACTTTTTCGTTATTTGCTGAAAACCGTGGTCCGTGAGAGCGAAGCGAGACTTTTAAAACGGACCACGGTTTTCAGCAAATAACGAAAAAGTGAGCCAGACTCCCCAATTATATACCATACAAAATGTGAGCCAGACTCCCCAATTTTACACTACTAAGATCAATGTGTTGAAGTTTAAAATATGATTATTAATGCAAAATTATAGTTTATTACCTTATATTATTCAAATCTTTAGTTCAAAATGATGAAAAAGGTTCTGGCTTTCATTCCATTAAATATTTTATTTGTAAGTGTAGCGGGACGTAGCGGAGCGAAGGGTACCTTCCTATATGACTGCACCTGCGCAAGCATGCTTAAAGCATTGTATTCCGATCCGCCATAAAGTCTGAAGCGAACTATACCTACTCTCTATCGAACAGGACATTTTAAACATTCATAACTTTGTAAACAATGATTTTTTTTTACGTTATTTCACTGTTGTGAAACTCTTTATATAAAATAATTTTAAAATTGTGAACTATAATATAATAACATATATATATATATATATATATATATATGTACTAAATAATTAAAATATATTTTTGTTCTCGTAGTGAAGATAAAATTTATATAAACCGTCGTTATCCGTCATATTATTTTTTCGATTGTAGGCACGTTTTCGTGTTCTATTATTGAGTTAAAAGCACTGATGTAGTTAAGTGTACTCGAGCCGCGTATTTCCTCATACTGAAGCTGTAATCATACCTTCGTTTCGTTTAATGTTGTAGGTCAAAAGTCGTACTCGACATCGTTTTATTGCTTCATTATTTAGACAGAATGCAAAGTACGTTAAAATTGATTTCGGTCTGAGAAGCCTAAGGGATATATTTTGGTCTCTTTCCCTCAACCGAGTTGGGCTAGTTGCAGGAAAAGGAAACGTTCTTACGACCAGTTGTTTTTTACTCATATGTTGCATGTAATGTGACACTTAACACAACAGTCCTGAGACAATATTGAATGTTAAGAACTAGGAGAAGTTTCTATTGATTAGGAGTGCGTTACATCACAGGTATGTTTAAATATCATTTCCTTTGTACGTTTTGAACGACACTTAAGGGTTTTTGGGCAAAAAGATATGCCTATTTTTTGTTATGAAAAGCATTATAGTATTTTTTGTAATCTATTACTCAAATGCAGTGGATTTCGAGTAATACGACCCCAGAGCCCATCAGTAAATAAATAGAGACATAAAAGTTATAAGGCACTATAAGACTTCGAAATGTTGCGTCGGTGTTCGAGTTTTGTCCCTTCGCCAAATGAACTTAGAGGTCAGTTGAATTAATTCAAAACCAAAAACGACCATTCATTGATACGTAGTAGGTACTACAAGTAAAAAACATTACTCGTGGTATTACCAATAATACCACCAGTAGTACCACGAAGGCATGTACCTACCTTCTCAAAACGCATTCGCATGGGATGGTGACCATACGTACGAGACAGAACTTGTCTAACTAAAATCTACAAAAAATGTATTGATAACTAGCTGATTTCTTAAAATCTCTTAAGAAAACTACAATCGCATACCGTAATTGTACAACAATTTTTTTTAGTCCATTTTTTTTTACAATCCGGCGCTTTTCAGTTGTTTATTTCATGAAAGAAAGAAAATATTTTTTTTAATAACCATCGGACAACATCAAAATTTGAAAGACTACTAACTACTGTGTGGCATAAGTGGCGGACAAATGAATCGTAGCGAATCCACAGTCCGACAAAAAAAAACATTAAATTTTCATAACATTACTATATGGCGTAGTTAAGGTATAGGTATATCTACAAATTGAGGCATCATAAAATGATCCACTATAAAGCAAATCGGAAAAAAAGTTGAGTTTACGAAATTTTTCGCAGAGGTAAAACTGATAAATTGTGATTTTGCCGGCGGGCACTCAGACTATATACGATCGGGACATGGTATCTATTCCTCTAGGAAACAACTTCACGAGTAATGAACTACCCAAGCACAAATTGGGGTACACGCTGGACACTACACGTACGGTTATATTTATAGGTCAAGCTTTTACTTAAAAAACGATAAACTAAAAATTAAAAATAATGAAAATAAAAAATAAAATATTTAATTAATATTAGTTTTCGATTGCCCGTATTATTGGAAATAAACTCAACATTTCATCTCTAAAAGTGGCAGCTTTCAGACAAGGCTAATGTATAATATAGTATTTTCATTAAAATCTCATGGCTTTCTGATTTTAAAATCAATATGGTTTTCTTGCCATTCGGAAGTTTTTCAGTTGCTTAGACTATTTGGTGACAAATTGGTTCTCCTTAACATAAATAAATAAATAAATAAATAAAAAAAAAAAAAAAATATATTGATCATTCGTATTCTAAAACGACGAGCAATGAAAAATAGAAGTTAAAATAATATGCCCTTCAAGG
This sequence comes from Luffia ferchaultella, assembly GCA_949709985.1. Classification (NCBI taxonomy): domain Eukaryota; kingdom Metazoa; phylum Arthropoda; class Insecta; order Lepidoptera; family Psychidae; genus Luffia; species Luffia ferchaultella. Next base: position 8,281,703 of record OX453252.1, on the reverse strand, counting down.
TAGAAACAAAAAATTTTTGCCACTTCGAAAATAGAGAAAAATATGGTAGCGAGTAACCTTCAAGTAGGTAGGGTTGAATTACTTTAACCTTATTGATGTTCTGGCAGATAAGACGATTTGGTACTTAGACTAAAAATAAATAAGCCTTTCTAGAGAAAACCGAATAAATTTTTGTACCATATATGTCTTTGTTGTTCGAAGTAAAGAATATGAATAGCTTTTTTTTTAATCTGTTATGGATGAAATATTTCTAAACGCAAGTTAACATTGAAATCACTAAATCAAACCTTCATTACCGCCTCCTATATATGTATACATATAAAAATGATCGGGATTAGATTGAAAAAGTGCCAGCACTTAAAATAATCGGATTCATAATGTGCTAATGAGCACTTTTCTTGCTTCTGAGTTTACAATATAACCACGGAGTGAAAAAAAGGTGTCTTTTTTTAACCTGCGATATTATGCCATTTAAAAATAAATAGATTAATATATATTAATATAATTAAAAATAATTAGTATTATGTACCACCAGTTTTTAAATATTTACTCTTACAATACTTCTGTATATAGATTTTTACAATACGGGCTCATGTATCGACTTATAGACTGAAAGTACTACGATAAAATACAAATGCAAAAAACTGAATCAAAATTTACTTAGCTGTTTTAGAAAGAAAAAAGAAGTCATTTTTTATCGGGTGCTAGCCCCATAGTAATTTTACATTTTTACACGTTATTTATACGTTATTATTATTAAAACGAAATAGTGCAATTAGAGAAACACACGTACCTACTGTAGCGCTCGGGCCCTTGGTGGGCCATAACCGTTAAAGCTGTCATCTACTTTTGAGTGGTACCTACTCATGTAGTGCGAAGTACCGTATCAAAATCTGCCAAGCCATTTCAGAGAAACAGACCTACGCAGCGCCCCCCGGTGACCTATAGGTACTTGTATAGTATATAACTCAATTTTTAAATGTATTTATTATCTTTCGAAAACGGAAAGTTTCATCGAAATCGGTCCAGCAGTTTTTGTGTGATGCTCAGACAGATGAACAGACCAATTCATATATAAAATATTTTACCTGAGGATCTTCAAAATTCCTTTATCAGTTTGGTTCACTTACGTTTTATAAGACACTCTAGTGCAGAATTTCATCGACCGGCATAGGCTGGGCGTTGTTCGATTAGGTTGTAAATTAGTATTAATATTATAATTATTAATTTTAATAAATATGAAAACGTTACTTCTATTCGAAAAGGATCTGAGTTTTACTTCTATATGTAGATTTTATTATAAATGTCAAGTCGATAGCTCTAATTACCAAGAAGAAATTTATATGTAACCGACAGATTATGCATCAGATTTCGTTTTGATCATTTAAGCGCCGTACATAAAAAAATCACAAATGCACTCTAAAATCCAAAATAATTAAATTAAAAAGGACATTATCGGCCCAACATCGTTTTAACGCCTATGTGTACCTAGACTACAATTAAATATTATAAACAGCTTCAAACCTCGAAAAGGTAATTATTCCTAACTCAGGTACGGAAATTTCCTCACGTTGCCAACGCATCACGATGTAATATCGGTGTCGACCTTTGGAAGGAAAAACCGCGACGCTTCAAACGACAATTTTAATTACATAGCGCAGTATTTAAAAGGCGTCTATTTCCTTATATTACGTGCTTCGTGGTAAACACCTCTTTTGATGTGAACAAACTCTAGACCTGAATAATGAACAAACATTTTCCCTAGCTTTCCATTCACAGCTCAATGTACGGTGAGTGGATGTGGAAAAACGGAGATGTGAACGGGAATAACTGTTTCTCGCTTTAAATTCTGTTTTCTTTTTATTACATTTCATATCTTAAGTTCTATATTGCCTTTACTATTTCTTCCGACAACCTGAAGCTCTGCTCTTGTTCCGTGGTTAAAACAATTTTGAATCTTAATTACTATTGCGTGTCATGAAAACTTCTATTAAAATAAATTGTAGCTATAAATTTAATTAAAATTCTATCACTTTACACGCCACTAAATTTGTCTCTCTGCGTGTCTGTATATTCTTTGTCATCGATACGGCTCCCTAACGAATGAAATTATTTTTATGCCGTTTTTTATTGTTTATATGAAAGCCGGTTTAATAAAGATGATGTTCATTTATTTTTCAGCCTGTTTGTCGGTTTGTGTGTATGTGCGCGACTTCGTAGCTACCAAAAGATTAACCAAATGCGGTCCGCTGCGCGGTGAGGAGTAAAGTTCCTAAACACTATTAGATACCTACGGTTAGCCCTTACTTTTTATTCACGCCAAAAATATGACTTTCTAACTTCGATAGTCGTGTAGAACGCAACATCTGTAAATTTCCCACAAAATTTTTACACATAACGATTGCATTTTGGACCATGAGTCCACCACCGGACCAGCGTTGTGGAAACGCTGTACTCCAGCAGTGAAAGTGTATAAGTCAGATGACGATAATAATATAATAATAATAATACCTGAGACATCCCACACAGTGCCATCTAGTCCCAAACTAAGCAAAACTTGTATTATGGGTACCAGACAACTGACATACTTAAAAATTTGTTTTATAATATATATATATATTTTACACACAGACACAAAACAAGTAGACATGTTCATGTACACAAATATTTGTCTCGTACGATATTCGAAGCCGCAACCCTTGGCTCCGTAGTTAGGATTTCTAACCACTCGGCCAATCGGTCAGTGATAAAGATATTTAATAAATTTCATACATTTAACTTTAATCAAAATCATCGGTACCGAAACGTCTTTTCTATTCTGTAAACAGCCTAAACAGTTAAATTCGAGTACACTCTGATACGTTGCTTATCAGACTCGGTGATTAGAAAGACCATATGTCTATCATTGTTCTAAACAAACATTATGTTAAATTACACATGAAACGTAATTTCAGTATCTTTATTTTCTTTCCCAATACGAATTTTACAATCGGGTCACACAAAATTCAAATTCACAGAAAATATTCCACAACATCAACTGGTGTATATAAGCTCTAGGGTGTATATTTTTTTGCTCACATTTCTGTTGTCACAACGTGGTATCTCATGTTCTTCCATAGTTTAAGGCTAAAAATTTTATTATAAACTCTAAGATATTTGGTATAAATATTTTCTTTTCGTATAGTCAAAAGATATCTTTAAAAAGATTTCTATTGAATGCGTTTTTTGTATGCCTAGTGTTTCTAAACGCGGCTACGTTGATTAAAAATCATTACACGATAAAAAAAAATGTAATTTAAACTCAACATAAGTGCAATTGAATTAACTTTTTGATTTGAAAATATCAAAATAAATTAATTTCGAAAGTTTAGGTTGAAGAGATACTTACTCTGCGAGGGCGGAGACGGCAGTCAGATCAGACGGGGAGGTTGTAGGTATCGCTAGTTGTTATATTTGTGGTGGCGACCGATTAGCGATTGTCCATTGTGAGAATATTTATAAGGATTTTTTAATTGCGTGCATTCTAACATTAGTCGCTCACAATGCAAACGTTATAAAGGCCATTACGTTCTAAATATTTAAAAAAATTATTATTGCCACCAGGCCCGCCCAAACGGCAAAAGCCGTTGGCTGCTCTAAGCGCCTTAATAATTTGTGTTTATAGTACGACAAGACCATCTGTACCATAAAGTTCTCACCACAGGGCGCGCACTCAATCAATAACAGTGAATAAAATGTCCACTTTCCTAGCGTGTATGGCGCAATGGAAATATTATGTCGCACAACACGTCTTCGAGTAGAGAGAATATTCAAAATACAAATTAGTTAGTTACAAAATAACTCTATGATTTTTATGATTGCATAATTATTAAATAATAATCGAATGGAACAAACAATTACTGGCATAGGGAAATTAAATTTTCCTAAAAAATTTGGTTTATTAGGGCTAAACCATATAGGTATTTCCATGGAATAAAATTATATATACTTACTATAAACATTATGATATATAGTTAGTTACTATACCAATAATGAGATACTTAAAACATGATGTATACATATGATCCATATCTCTATAACTACCGATGGTTCATAAGAATTAATTAAATGTATCAGTAACAAATTACCAATAGCCAACCTTTTAACTGTGTTAGTCTATGGTGCGACTTCATAATCGAGGAGTTATGACAGATAAGAGATACAAAAGTAGTAAGTTATTACTATAATAATAATTTAAAGCTCTTCTAAGCAGTTTCTAGATAACCTTTTCAGCAAAAGCTTGTCACTATTATGCAATAAAATTGTGGTGGCACATTTTCGTATTACACAAAGAAAGTAATGTTATAAATACCGTGAAACCGATTCCGACTGTAGCTGCAAAATTTCCGGCTTGAAACTTGCCAGTTTCGAATTGGACCAGTAGGGAAGTCTTTCCGACCCCGCTGTCGCCCAGCAAGATAGTCTGGCAAACAAATATAAAAGTTATTTTACCATCCAATCCTAAATTATTGACTTCTTCTTCTTCTTCTTTCGTCAGATATCAACCTATATTTATCAGAGGAATACCATGTAATATTTTTTTTTTCGATTCTGCCGCTAAGGGAAAACCGTGTGGTACAGGTACACGACACAATAGTATGCTTTTTTGCTATCCGTTCTGTTGGCTCGGAAAATAATTAATTTAGTCTATGGAAAATAACGATTACCGTTCTTGCATCAAGTTTTCCTATTTTTTCTTTGTTTCAAACAAAAATTTTCGACAGTCTTGTAGTAAGACATGCTGGGTACATACAGGTAGGTAGGTACTGATACAAACGAACAATTTTAATTCATAAAACAAAACCATTGATGTCATTGAAATCGGTAAAGGAGTTTAGGCGGCAAAAACTATAAAAAATAAAATCACCTAACCGTTCGGTTCTAATTGACGCGCATAAAGACGGTTAGTATGCCGTGGCAGGACTGTCTGTTTAATCACACACACAAGTATGTAAAAGTTGGCTTCAATTTTTCTCTTCATGGTATCGCGTGGCACTATATGTCTAGATTTAGGGTAAAATCGGGATAGATGCCCCACTTTTTGAAATAGCCATCTAATTTTAACAATATTGATTTTATACGAATAATTTCCATTAATGTAGGTAGCTCAATCCTTTATGTTGAATTAGTATTTTTTTTTTAACCCATCAAATACAGATTTTGCAAAAAATAGCTTTTCGTGGAACATTTTTTTTGAGGATAGATGCCTACCTATATAGATAGTTGCCCCACCATGAAAATACTGAGAGGGATAGATGTCTTCAGTGCAGGATAGATGCTCTTTACGGTATAAAGGAAAACCCCAAACCAAATCTAAGGGAGTTCTACTCCTAAAAGAGCAATTTTTTTCAAGAAACATGGGTCATAATAATGAAAACCATTTTGTGTTTTTTTTAAATCTTTTTATTTGATATCATTAGAAGATAATTTTAATATCACACAAATGACTGTAATTAAATTTTTAAAGCATTTGTTTAACTAAAATATAAATTCTTACGTTCCAACAAGCATAATCATATTTTTTGTTAAATGCAAGCATTCATTCTACAAAAATATAAATTCTAAATTGTTGTTATAAAATATTCATATTAAGTATCAACATGCACATTGCACAATCATACGACGACCGCTTAGCCTAGTGGGCAGCAACCCTGCCTGCGAAGCTGGAGGTCCCGGGTTCGAATCCCAGGTCGGGTCAATATTTATATGATGAATATTAATACTGGCACCGGGTCTTGGTTGTTATATGTATGTGTTGTCTTCGCTTGGTACCCAAAATACAAGCTAATGCTTAGTTTGGGACCTAGACGTTGTTGTGATTGTGTGTGTTATTATTATTATTATTATACTTTTTACATTAAAATAACACAATAAAGATACCAACATTATTTTATCCAAGTTTAGCCGGATAGTACCCTTAATTTTCCACATCTTGAGCAATAATTTTTGAAAAGTGTACAGGTTTCATTTAGCCAGTTCTGACACTTTACATATTGAATCCATTCGGATTGCGACTTCGTATTTTTATAGTTTTCAAAACATTTAATGCAGTTATCTTTACTTGTATCTTTAGGGTTATATTATCCATCTCTCTTAGTTTTCTTTACGGGCAAACCTTTGTTTTCTTTCCTTTAATTTTATAGTTAAGCGGATTGTCTTCATCTTCGCGAAGACAAATTAAATAATTTGTCTTTTTAGTGAAGTGGTATTGGTATAGTTTTGAATAATTATCATTTTTTTTATCACACAAATCATTGTCATTATTACTAAAATAATTGGTTTCAATTGTTTTATTTTTTAATTTTTGTTGTCTTGTTCTTTATTGGCGGTTCTTTTCTTTGTTTTCTTAAGTTCTTTGGTAGTTTCAGTCTTGTTTTTCTTGTCGAGTCCCCAGGGTTTTTTTGTGCATTTCATCGAAAGCTGACTGTAGGTTTTCTGTAGTGCAAGAACATACTCGAACTCGCACTCCTACCTTTCTTTTATATTTTCGTGGCATAGTTTTTCTAAAATCAGTGAAAAGACCAAATATAAATATACGTAAATACATAAAAAATTTAACAGACACTATAATATTTTAAAAATATACATTTATTTTATATATGGTTTTATGGAGGGATAGATGCCCCTAAGGGCACCTATACCGCAAAAAATCAGGGCATCTATCCTTTGCTATAGGGCTGGATGCCCAAGTATTTTTTTAAATAAATTATCAACTAAATGGCATCTACTTACACTTACATGCAAACTCAATGAACCAGTATATTGACGTTATAAAAAATATAACGGAATTTATTACTAATTATAAAGTTATTCAACGCAAAATACTAACCTTTAAATCTTTGACGTGTTCGTGAATTTCACTGCGAAGATCAACACGCACGAGCGAAACGCGTCCTCACCGCACGATTGTCCGTAGGTTACTTTGTTGCGGGGTGACTGCGGCTCCTACTTGTACAATTAATTCTTAGTCGCGAGTTCGGGAAGTTAGGTTTTTAGGATATGAGGCGTCTATCCCGCTGCGGCATCTATCCGGACTTTTAAAGAATCAAAGAATCACACATACAAGATTTTTTTCACATGTGGGTAAATATAAAAGCAATGAACGTATATGTTTGGTAATGCAATCAATATTTGTAAATAGGCCTCACTTACGCATATACGCGCTCAACAAAGTAAATTTAATTCGAGAAATAAGATTACATACACTCTGCGGCTGTAAACGCTAGAGCAAGCTAGATGTCTCGTACGTTCAATAAAAATACTAAAAATGCCTCCTTCCCTCGTCAAATTAAAAAACTAGCCAAGTGCACGTCGGACACAAATTGCCAAATCTAAATAGCACGGCTTGTAACTATAGAAGGCAGTGCTGCAGTCGAATATGTAATGTCGTGTGTCGTATTTCATTTAGATGGCGAGATGTCGCAATGTCTGATGATCATTGTCTGCGTGGCGATTGTCGTTTGAATGTGTGCCGAATGCCGATTAAATACTTGTTAACGTTCATATTGCCTTGGTACTTGGTTCGTCTTGCGCGGCGCTGCTTTCGCGCTTTCCACTAGCTGCGCTATGCGCGACCTCCCAGCGCCCTCTGTTATACAACGCATCTTCGAAGTTTCCTGAAAACCTGTTAGGCGCTGTCGTTCTAGCTAATGCCAGCGCCCTCTGTGCTATTATTAATTTTATCGGAATTATCTCTTAAGTATTGCTGGACGCTTAGTACCTGGCAAATCTTGTGAACCACATTCGGTCGGTGTTGTCGGTGTGATTCTCGATTTCGCCTTCGTCGCTTGCCGCGCAACATAGAATGAAATTGAAAAAAAATGAAATACCGCGCGCTTACAATTTTCACTCACTCTCCCCGTCGGTCGCTGTGACCGTTTTCGGTTTTGAATCGATTTTCAAGATTTATTGTTGCATTTATGCGCGCGGCCGTGTGTTTTCTTGTAGTTTGTTAAAAACTAGGTTCTTCCGTGTTTTTTTTTTGTTGAATCATTTTACTGCAATGGTCATCCAGGAGATAACAACGTACACCTTTCATTTGGCTCACAAATGTTATGGAAAGAACCAAGTAAACATGGAAATGACTGTTACTTTTGTGTTACAAAGACATTGGATATAATAATGACTAATGACTCGGTATATAATACAAATATACAATATATACTTGATGCTATCGACATATATGTGTATATCCAATATTTCCCCGGTTACTAAGCTAAATTTCTGTTCGGAGGATCTTTATCCAATTTGTCCCGATCAAACGTCAGTGAATTAATTGTTTATTTTGTTTTCTAAATGCACCATGCCGACTTGCGTTCTTTGCTTTCGCAAATCACCTTTCTAGAGATGAACGGAAACGGGCGTCAGCTCCTTTTCGCAACTAAAAACATTTTTCTTAATGTCCAGACAGGAAAATTCTAGAATTTTTTTGTATAATGTGAAGCGTCATTTATTAGTGAGTAAAAAGTATCCATTTCAGTATCTTGACCGTGAAATGCTATGGGAATGCTTTGTTCTACAATTTAATTAAGAAAATAATATATTTAAAACACCTGTTTAAAAATAAGCATTGATTAAAAAAAAACAACATACCGAAAATTCTCAAGGATATATATAGTAAAAGGATACCTTTATGTAGTAATACCAAATATATATTATTTTAGGCTTCATTTAAATTGAAATTTTGAACTTGTATTTAGACGTTTGACACCTCAAGCTTATAAAATATATGTCATATTACTTTACTATACTTTGGAGTCTTAAACGAGGGTAATTATTTTTTAAACTTTTAGTAAGTACATTGGTTTCTAAATAAACACTTGTTTTTAAATCAATGCTCTTTGTATAAAGTTTTTTTCATATATATATATTTATTTTAAACTTTTTAGTATGAGAATAGGTACCTAAACTTATCCGTATGTATGTATTTATATCCAGAGGTTGGTACTACGTTTACAGGGCATACTACGTTTGCTACCCCTGGTTATCCAGCTCCTCTGCACGTACCTTACCATGAACTTGGGTAGTTAATTACTCGCGACGTAGTTTTTCCTATGACATGCCCCTACTTCATTTGGCTGGCCGAAGGCACTAACTACAGTTGCTTTACGAGCAATCACTGAAGGGTTCTATAATCCACCTTCCAGGTCCATCATCAGTATGTTGACACCGTGTGCTATGAAAAGCGCTCATAAAGACAAATCGAATAAGACCAAACTCGGTGGGTTTACAAGCAGCCATTGAAGGGTTCTGTTATTTTTCAGTTACATAATCGGATCATCTTGATAGTACCATAATTATCGATTGTCATCCGAATGATATTTTTTTGTTATATTTGAATTTAAAACTATCAACCGTTATGGAGTTCTTTCGTGAGAAAACAATCCTGACTACATCATCAATTCATGGTGAAAATCGTGGTTTACTACTTTCAATTTAACTTACACACAAAGCTCCATGTTCGTGCTATTAACCGCTGAGGACTTCCCTCGTGAGGAGACTACTCTAGCTGCATCATCAGTACATGGTGAAAATCGTTGTTGACTACGTAGATCCAATGCATATACAAAGTTGCGTGTCTGTGCTACTAACCGTTGAGGAGGAGGAGGAGTGAGAGTGAGGACCTGCGGGGAGACAATCATGGCTGTAGCATCAGGTCATGCTTATCATTTTATTGTATTGTCATCGGAGTAACAGAATTTAATGTCTTCCCAATTTCAGCTCTATCGAACACCGGGAAATAGGTCAAATTTTACTTGCATGATTTGATTACAGACAGACAGAAACCGGGAAAGGTGAAAGTAAAAAAAAAAAGCTTGCAATCATCACAAATTGATCGCTAACATTAATTTGTTTGTAAAGTAATCTGATGACCACACTTGTAACTCAAAATTTTAAATCTTTGGTCCCCGATAGTTCGAGTCAAAATATATCCCATCAAAAACAATACTTGTCAAAAAAACCAAGTCTCGCAACTCAGTTGTTCTGCGGTAAAAAGTTGTGAGATCCATGTAATACCAAGTCGGTTATTAATTTATTCGGTTATAAATATATTGAGACTTGGCCATCGCCTGAAAACACGTGTAAATTCAATCGCCTGAAAACACATGTAAATTCAATTATTTAGTGCGATGGCCAAGTCTCAATATATTTATAACCGAATAAATTAATAACCGACTTGGTATTACATGGATCTCACAACTTTTTACCGCAGAACAACTGAGTTGCGAGACTTGGTTTTTTTGACAAGTATTGTTTTTGATGGGATCTCATTTCTTTTTGTATTTTGTAGACAGTTCTATTTTTTTCCTTTTCGGTACCTTCTACTTATTGTATATATGTATATCTATATGTATATAGTTTTTCTAAGATATATTATACAACCTTACGCACTCGTAATAAGTACGAATACGCACGTAGGTACGTTTTTTGCATTAATAAATAATTTAATACACGTGTTTTCATGACGGGAATACCCATTTTTTGCTCGATTTGGCAGGGGCACTACCATGCGCCTATATTTACATGGGACTAGCTTAAGCCCGCGGCTTCGCACGCAATATAATAATAACTGCCGTAATAAAACATCGTTACGAATAAAGCCAATATTGAAAAAATTAACTGAAGACTTGGCTGTATGGGCTTAATTTTTTTTTTGCGGTCTTTTCTAGATTTTTTAGTTTTTCCTTGATTCATACACCAAACACTACTTATATTCCAAATTTGAAGCTTCTAGGTCTGCTAGAAGTGCCTTAGAATTTTGATGATCGGTGAGTCAGTGAGTGACAAAATGAAGAAATTTGACCCGTTATAATTTCTTAAAAATACTGGTTCCAATTGAATGAAATTTGAAAATATGCTTATATAATATGCCTGCATGGTTACTGAAAATTTCAGTCTTCTAGTTTTATCCACAACGAAGTTACAGGGGGTCGAAAATGGTCTGAATTGCTTCGAGAAAAGGATGGTACGGCCGTGACGCTTTTCCGCTCGACTTGGTGGGGGCACGGCCGTGCCCCCAGATGCAATTTATGTTATTTATTTATGACTCGACCCCCGTTCCGGTTCCTTCCTGGTGCAAAGAATTGCCATTGCAATTCAGCGCGGTAATGCGATGAGCGTCAGGGGCATATTTGCGTCGAAGGCAACGAGGGTTGAATTCTTATATTAGTTTTATTTGATCACCATTTAAGAATTAATTATAGTTTTGTAAGTGAATTTATGTTGAAGTAAGAAAGTATGTACTTCGAAAACCAGTATTTTTTCTTCTATATAACTCTTTCCAAAGTAACCCACAAAAATAACCATACTTAACAACTTTGCTGATGTCGGTTACAGGTGACTTTTGAAAACTTTCAAAAACAATTTTTCCGATAACGTGTTTTAAACCTAAAATTATTAGGTGTACTGGTTTATTAATTTTTTCGGGAATATCAATATCATTATTCCCATGCAAAAAATGAAAACGTGTCTTTACGAAATGTATCTTATAATCATCGATATTTATATTATTTCAATTATGTAATTTGTAGTCTCTGCACGAGTGAGATACAATTAACTGCCCAAGTCATCGTATGAACCGTTTCGAGGCTTTCATCTCATATCTGTTGCGCTCCTAGTACCCCGCGAATCGCAAGTCGCCAAATTGGCGACTTGGACACAACATAAAAAAGCGACACAATCAATACGTTTTTTGTTGGGTGCTTGCGCTTCGAGCATTTTGAAATGTCATGGTAGCAATGGTTTTAAATAGAAGGTATGATAAAATACTAGCCATATTAAAGAAAAAAAAAATGTAAAAAATTGAATAGTTATTTCAGGAGAACCGTCGACATTTTTTTTTTAATTGCTTTTTTATTGCTTTTTTTTCTTGTAACAAAATTGTGTGAATACTTTCCTGTTTTATGTTTTTATATGTAAAAACATAGCTAATACTACAAATATAACACAATTCCGACAGAAAAATTGTTTATAGTTTTTTTTTTTGCGAATTTCGCCTATTTTTCGCCTACTTTTTTTTTTTAATAAACAGCGGCGTATTTGTTTCTGGGCCAAACGATGTGAAATATAGATAACTTTTTAGCAAATTTAATCTAGTTTTCAGCAATATATAACACTCAATAACGTTTCATACAGTAAATTTCAGAAAATAGGTTAAGAAGCACGCGCGGCCCCCCTTTGGGGCCCGCCCCACATGAAAATCGCTTGCTATTTCGCGGAAGTTCGCGGTTTCGCCTTGCGACTTGCGGGGTGAGCTGTCGTACGGGCATCATCGTCTTCATCGTTTTTCTCGGGCGGCGCGCTCGCTAATTTTCATTAACATACGAATATTTTGTGGTCCGTCTGTTTGTTTGTCTATTTATCCGTAACCTCAGGAATAGGGTACTTATCAAGGTGAAAGTTGAAACCTTTGTCCTTCTAATTCTATACAAAATCATTCATCATCTATACTAATATTATAAAGCTGAAGAGTTTGTTTGTTTGTTTGAACGCGCAAAGTTCAGGAACTACTGGTTCAAATTGAAAAATTATAGTTGTGTTGGATAGTCCATTTATCGAGGAAGGCTATAGGCTATACTACGTCACGCTACGACCAATAGGAGTGAAACATCAATGAAAAATGTTGCAAAAACGGGAAAAATTATTCCTTTTGGGAGCTTCTGTCGCGCGCGCTGCGTAAACGGTTGATGTTAACCAAAAACTATGTATTACGGAATTGTTCTCCTTTAAAAGTCCTAACCAAAAGTCCGCAACAGCACATGTGTATCTTTTAAGGTTTACTTACTGTAACCTTTTTTATGACAATCAAATTTGTTCTAACATAATGTACTATTTGCGAAGATGTTTTTTAAACGTAATATTAATCCTTATCAAATTAAATACGTTAGCTGTCTTAAGCATTTCATGCATATTATAATTGCCATTTACATCATACAATTTCAATTAATATGTTAGCAGTTTTTATCGAAATATGAAAACTATAGCGGGAGAAAATAAATTCGCTGTCTGTCTCTGTTCGTTAACTTTTTACATCCAAACCACGCAATAGACTTTGATACGGTTTTCAGTATTATCTTATAATCTATTAATCTATATAATAGAAATACTTATTATAAAGCTGAAGAGTTTGTTTGTTTGTTTGAATGCGCTAATCTCTGAAACTACCAGTCGGATTTGGAAAATTATTTTTGCCTTTGATAGCCTGAATCTAGCGGAGGGTTATAGGCTATATATATATGAAAACGAACTGTCTGTCTATTCGAGCAAATCGGCTTCGGGCAAAACGGCTTAACCGATTTTGATGAAACTTTACACATATGGAAAGGATGTAGTCAAGTTTTTGTATGTATGTCTGTTTATATGTCCATCTGTCTAAACCGATTTTAATGAAACATCACAAGTATGAAAAAAATGTCATCAAAACTAACAAATGTTACTTTTTGTCCGTCTGTCTATCTGTACGTGTATCTGTCTATTTGAGCTAATCTCCAAAACGGCTAAACAGATTTTAAGGAAACTTTGCAGACGTGAAAGAAGGTTGTCAAGAGTGTCATAAGCTACTTTTTGTGTTTGTTTGTCTGTCTATCTGTCTGTCGTTTGTCCACACTGATCTATCAACGTACAGTCAAAACTACTAAGTCTAGGAAGCTTAAATTTGGAACATAGTTTTATTTTATAACGTGAACATGAAGAAAGGCTTTTTTAGAAATTTCAAATTAAGGTTGGGAATGGAGGGACTTAAATAATGACGTGTTTCAGGGTTTTTAGATTTCCACCTTTTAAGGGTGGGAAACGGGAGATGAAAAATGTATCGGTTTTTTTAAAGGGTGGAAGGGGAATGAAGATTGAAAGTTTGAATGGGTGTAACCAAAATTGGTTCCAGCAAAAACTATGTATAAACCATCTCGAACGTTAATAGTACCTATAACAGGAATTTGTAGTCTACGCAAGCGAAGCTGCGGGCGGTCGCTAGTTATTAATAAAGTCCCCGGCCACGTCTGTCTGTCTGTCTGAACGCGATAGTTTAAAACTACCGAACGGATTGGCATATGGTTGACACCAATGGACGGAATGAATCCAGAGGAAGGTTTATGTGTAAAATTCATCAATGTTTTGTGCAGGTTATTTGAAATTTGACGAATATTGTTGAAGGATAAGAAACGAGTATATTAGGGGAGATTTGAAAGTAGCGCCAGAGACAGAGATACTGCGGAGTAATAGGCTTGGACGGTATGGTAATTTTATGCGCAAGGATGACGAATATGTAGGCAGAAGAATGTTAAGTATGAATGTGGAAGGACGTAGAAGGAGGGGAAGACCGAGGAAGAGTTGGATAGATTGTGTGAAGGAGGATATGATAGCGAGAGGAGTAAGTGATGAACTGACGAGTGACAGAGAGGAGTGGAAGAAAAAAACATGTTGGGCCGACCCGCCTAGAGTGGGATAAGGGCAGGAGAGAGAGAAACGTCGGAAAAAATTAAGTCGACTGGGAGCTTTCATCGAAAACGCTGCCTAATCCCTTTGAGATATAACAAAATAATGTACGAAGGGATTGTTCCTCTTTCATAGGACCAAAGAAAAGTGAGTGACGGCATATGTCCATCTTTTATGGATAGCTTACTATACCTATTTTTATGTTTAATAAAATGGTGTCATAAGATGTGGTAATTGGAAAGCAATTTATACGGATACAATATTAATCCTTATCAAATTAAATACGTCATTTACCTTCAACATTTCATGCACATTATAATTGCCCTTTATAACATACTATTTAAATTATTATCTTAAGAATTATCGCGAAATAAGTAAAGTCCATTCGTATTTTGTAGGTCTAAAGTTTTAATCAAACCTTGGTTTTACTTTTTGTAACTGGTTGCCTTTAATACGACTCAAAGTTAATATTCCTGACTATAAAAAAAAATATAAGCTTTTACCACGTCCAGGCACAACAATTTGTTCTGCTTCGGCTGTTTACTGCCAGCAAGACTAGAGCATGCAATTGCGACAAAACGGCCGAAATCGATCAATCAATTGAAACGGTGTATCTAGCCTTTCATCATAATAACGTAATATCACACACACATTTTAGCCACTCAGTAAAAATTGAGAGAATTTGGTTGAGAAATGTTAACGAATACTCCTTATAGTTCTGGCCTTGCACCAGATCAGATTTCCACTTATTATGGTCTCTTCAGAATACGAAGAAATGTTTGAAAAATTTCTCCTAATGTTAAAGAAAGTTAACATCAAGAGAAAACAGTCAAAACTACTTATCGCATTGTTGACAGTTGTTGAGATATGCACTCCTAAAGTCCTAATTTTTGTTACAGCCATGTGTCTCCCTCGCCTCTCCTCTACTAGCTAAACAGTTGTTTTTGGATATGTGGAAAATCACAGCTAACTAACGGTATTATTTAACGAGTAATAGATTAACTTATAAAATGTACCTTCATAAGTAAAATTTCGTAAAAATTCCATAGAAAATGACAGGTAGCGCTTAGCTAATACGCGAAAACTAGATGCATTTTACCTTTGTGATGTTATTGTAAAATATAATTTTAAAAAAAAATATGATGAAAACTACATTGTATTACTAGGTACTATAAATTTACGCTTTCCTTTACAGAGCTTATTCTCTTCACAATCGATACTTAAAGTCAAAGGTTCGCTGTAATAAAATAAGTAATAACAATCGTCTCTAGCTATCAGTGCACTCATGTTTTTACTTTTCGGATTAGCCAAAGAGGACCGAGTGCAAAATGAAATATATTTATACAATAATTCTTAAATTAAATAATCATCATCATCAGCCAATTTTTTTACCTCACTGCAGGGGCTTAGGCCTCCCCCAGTTTAAATTGAATAATAATAACGGTTACTGGTTAAGTTCGATTAACGTCATGCTCAATTTTTTATATTGTATGGTACGGAACCCTTCGTGTGTGAGTCCGATTCACACTTGGCCGGTTTTTTTTTTTACCATCAACCCAATGTTACTATCCCCGAAATTTCTAAAGCAACAAGATCATGTTACCACTTACAAAATGGCAAAAGGTTATCGAACAAAACGGCACATGTGTATATATTTAAATTACATGTATGATACTACTGATAAAAAACACCTTGAATTTGTTTATAAAATACGAAAAGACTTTCTACGTAACTTAATATAAGGTCTTTCAGACACGCACTTTCGTATTAAATTTTACCTCATTAAAATCCATAGTCTGTTTTAACGACAATAATCTTGCATACTAGTAATTATAATCTATCATAGTAGAATATAGAGGAAAATATTAAAAACCAGAACATTAGCAATTTTGCACACGGAAAGATAGAGTATACATTAGACTTTGATATTGAACCGACATGACGTGATTAGGGTATGATAATTTTCAACTAGAACGGGTCATTACTAATAAAATTAATGCGTTTAATGTTATATACATATTATTACATACGCTACGACCTATGGCAATAATAAATAACTGTAAATTTTTTCTCATGTCATCATGTATTTAAATAGAATAAATAATTCTATATAATTCACTAATTAATAAAAAATGGAACATGGCGTCTACTTTGTTTTGCAATACATTGACCCAAACCGACCCGGGTGCGTAATTGTCTGTATGCAGATTCGGCCCTCATTAACAAAAAACCTTGTCTTAGTTTAAAGAACATGTATGAAGTTATGAAGTTAATAGATTGCATTTCATATATTAGCATTATATGCTTAGTTGAAAAAAATTATGACATGAAACGTACAATATCAAAATGATGCATTCTAATTAAAGACCGAACTGTCCTCAGTAAAACATGATAAACTTTATAAGTTGCAGATTGTAGTAGTTATTACCTAGTCGATAACGACTGTTAATACAATATGTGCTGTGTTAGCTGTTTGTGTTTGTAAACTCGATTTATATTTTCTATCAAATTTAAGGTAGTCATGTTCCGGCGTTATTTTAGAAAGTAATAATGTGCCTATTTTAGTAGTTTTTAGCATAACTATATTTAATACATAGTTATAAAAGTTTAGTTAGTTTTATATACATAATATAACGACAGAACCCTAAGGGCGCGAGTCCGACTGGCAGCTGACCAATTATTTCGTTCATTTTATTATTTATTTGTTTTTGGACACCTGATCACATTGACCTCGCTAAAATAAGAAGTTTCAATAATCACATGTGATAGGTATCGAAAAAATAGGTTTCAATTTTTTTTTTCGACATCCACCTTCCAGCTCCGTCATCAGATCAGCTGAATGGTACCATTATTATGCAATGTTATCCAAATCACACATATCTATAATGTCAACTCGATTTGATTAACCGTTGGGCAGTTCCCTCGTGAGGAGACGATCCTGGTTACAGAACCAAGACATACATACACTTATTAACAGTCAAAATGAACTGATTATATACTGGTTCAGAAAACTAGCAGGAGATGAAACTGAACTGCTATTCGCTTTGGAGCCATTCGGGCGGATTCACCTTGTGTATTGGTACGTCGTCGTCTGGCGGCGCGCGCTGCGGCGTGTTCTTGTAGTCCCGGTAACCGGTGGGCGAGGGCGTGCCGCGTGGCACCGCCGCCGGTCGCAGTTCCTCTTCGAACACGTCGTCGCTCATGCTGTCGTCTGTCGCCACCTGCTGTAAATTTATTAGAATTAGCTCGTTCGCAAAAGACTCGGTTAGGTCGTAAACTCTTTACAGAATTTTTTTAAATTTAAACAATATAACGATTTGGTGGTAGTCCTAAGTAATTAAAAATTAAAAAAAATTAAATGTACTAGTTGGTCTAGGATTTCGAAATATAGACTTTTTCTTTGTCTGTTCGTTTGTCCGGGCTAATCTTCGAAACGGTTGAAGGGCTGAACCAATTTTGACGAGACTTCCACTGACAGGTAGAAACTTTTTCAAGAATATTATAGGCAAGTTTTTATTCCGGAAAGAAATTGCTTAAATTTGAAAAACTGTATAGAAATTATGAAAACCACTAGCAACAAAAATCCGGGTGTGTCTGCTAGTTTATATAAAGATGTCTGTTGTACAGGAAAGATATTGTCGAGTTTACCTATTATAATCGACTAATTGCATTCGTCATTGAACCTCAGTGCCCTATGAACCCAGACAAATTTTTAATTTTCTTGTAGGTAAATATTTTCTTAACTGTTTGTTTGTTTGTAAGTACCCTAATAACTCAAAAATCACTGAACCGATTTTGATGATACTTTCATACAATCAAATAGATGATAAATATGGTTCTTTATGGATATATCACGCTGCAACTTTTAGAACAGTTGGAAAAAAGGGCATGTCGGACGCGCATCAACTTTTCAGCTTAGAAAGGGTTTTAAGAATGCCACGATTTATTTAACACATAAAAAATAATTAATTATTTAGTGAAATAGAATGAATTATTTAATATTAATACAAAATAGAAATTAAGTAGTATAACGAACATGAGAAATTCGTGCTGGAAAAGCAAGTAAAGATTTTAAAACAACATTTCATGTGTAATTTTACGAAATGTTTAACAAACAATAATAAGGTCATTTTGTTCATCTTGACGTTTCTGCTATCTAAGATTGTATGTGTATATGGTGATGTTACTAGTTCTATTATTGAGCCTTGCAGGGAGAGCCCATGGGAGCTGGGTCTTATGGTAAATAATTGACTTATCGTCAGATACAGCGCTGAAATAAAAAGAACTGGAAATCTTAATAAATTCTTCTTTTTTCTCTCTCTCTTTTCATAAACATTTAATTCTCACGAGTATATATCGCTAGCGCGGTTCAAAAGCTTCCCGTCTTCTCTATGTATGGAAAGACATTATCAGAAGGATTGCTTGTTCGTACTCGATTCAAATTTAAAATGACAATATATTGCGCTATATGCGACTTACCTTACCCGAATTCTTTTTGCGTTACTATAAGAAGTTGCCTTAAATCAAAACATATGTCATTGAAAATAGCGTCTTTTTTTGAAAATTGTTAGTTGTTCAATACTAAATTTTGTTCTTTGTATTTGAAAATCGAATTATCCTTTTACACCCAACCGTTTTAGAAAAACACTTCTACTGCAGCGCCACCCATTAACCTGTAACCGTACAACATGTCTAAGCACCAGCATTGAGGTAAAACCTATGTAACACATAAAACCATATCAAAATAAATCCAGCCCTTTAAGAGGAACACATTAACTGCAGCGCCTCCTGGTGGATTTTAACTATAAAATCGTGTATGTTCATGCTCTGTAGTGATATGTATACGTAATACAAAAAACAACAACAAAAAGCAACAGCTTTTACGGTTACTTAGGAGGAAAGCCACTTCGGGGGCCGTTCGCAAACGCTGGTAGACTATGTAAGTTTAGACGACTGTTCGTAATGATAAAGGACACTCTAAGCTCGATATCCGAATATAATAATAGAATAATGTACGCACTAGATCCTTTTCATTTATATGTGACAAACAAAAGCAGCAAACTTCTAGAAGTTACTCAATTTAATAGACCTTGGTACTCGTGTATCTGATGTGGTCGTGACAGTAGTCGAGGGCTTAACTACTTAACTCCCATTATAATCCCTATCACTAGCAGCGGTATGCCGGGACCATACTCGTGTCTATCACCTATTAAGAAAGTTAGAATGTACTTACAGGAACTATTCATACATCTAGTATAATGCGTATATCCCAAAATTTAAAATAAACAAACACTATGTGCTTTAATAACATTTTAATCTGATAAAAATAATAAAATACAATATTAATTTGTATATATTTAAAAATAATATAATTTCGAAAAATAAGTCGACAAACCATAAATAACAATTCAAAAACAGCACTAATATTGTATTACCGTTTGTATGGTAGTGGTATGTGCTCCCACCGGTGTGAAGTTAGCAGCCAAAGTTAGCAGCCAAATTATAACCCGGCCGAATTAAGAATACCAAAAGTAACTAACAAGGTATTAAAGAATATAAACTACGGTTTACAATTAAAAACGTTGTTTTGGAAACGTCGCGAATATTAAAATGCAAAAATTTTAAAAATTTTAAAATTTTTTGTTGTTTTGAAAAGTTTACAATAATTTTCGTTAAAGGATGAAATAATGATCTTGCTAAAAAAAATTGCCTCGAGGACTTCATTTCTCAATTACTTCAGGATTTTAGAAATTATGAAAAAATGTATACGAAAATACTATATCGAATTTAAGTTTTCAAACGCTTGTAAACATTGCTTATACAAGTGTCAAGGCCACGTTTCTCCGGGGTATACTAATTTTTTTTAAAGGACATTGAAATGCTCTTTCCAAAAAATAATGTCAGAAGTACTCGGGGGATTTAAAAGTTAGGAGAATTTTAAGATTAAAATATATTATAAATCTTTTTTAAAGTATTGAATATAATTTTCATTAAAATTATAAGGCGACGTTTATTCGAGATACTACTTAATGGTTTACAACAACACAGGAATGGTCTTTCTGAAAAACATTGTCTAAAGTACTTCAAGCGTTTAGAAATAACTAAAAAATATATACGAAAATACTATATCAAATTTAAGTTTTCAAACGCTTGTAAACATTGCTTATACAAGTGTCAAGGCCACGTTTCTCCGGGGTATACTAATTTTTTTTTAAAGAACATTGAAATGCTCTTTCTAAAAATATATGTCAGAAGTACTCGGGAGATTTAAAAGTTAGGAGAATTCAAGATTAAAATATATTATAAATCTTTTTTAAAGTATTGAATATAATTTTAATTAAAATTATAAGGCGACGTTTATTCGAGATACTACTTAATGGTTTACAACAACACAGGAATGGTCTTTCTGAAAAACATTGTTTAAGTACTTCAAGCGTTTAGAAATAACTAAAAAATATATACGAAAATACTATATCGAATTTAAGTTTTCAAACGCTTGTAAACATTGCTTATACAAGTGTCAAGGCCACGTTTCTCCGGGGTATACTAATTTTTTTTTAAAGAACATTGAAATGCTCTTTCTAAAAATATATGTCAGAAGTACTCGGGAGATTTAAAAGTTAGGAGAATTTTAAGATTAAAATATATTATAAATCTTTTTTAAAGTATTGAATATAATTTTAAATAAAATTATAAGGCGACGTTTATTCGAGATACTACTTAATGGTTTACAACAACACAGGAATGGTCTTTCTGAAAAACATTGTTTAAAGTACTTCAAGCGTTTAGAAATAACTAAAAAATATATACGAAAATACTATATTGAATTTAAGTTTTCAAACGCTTGTAAACATTGCTTATACAAGTGTCAAGGCCACGTTTCTCCGGGGTATACTAATTTTTTTTTAAAGAACATTGAAATGCTCTTTCTAAAAATATATGTCAGAAGTACTCGGGAG